>OU343223.1:302408229-302649568 GCA_910596185.1 Chrysanthemum makinoi
TTCTTGTGCTCCATCTTCTCTTACCACCATTCAGCAACGTACTCCATCTTCCCTTTTCCTTTCCTGGTTACGATAAGTGAAGAAGCACCATGACTTGGTGCTCTAAGACCAAGAACCACCTCTCTGTCTCTAGGGAGTGGTGGATTTCTTGCTCGTGGTCTTGGTTGGGGGTTAGAGGATGAAGGTTTGGGGTTTGAAGGTCTCTTCTTAGAAGAGTCATCAGAATCTTCAGAGGCATCACTTGGATCCAACACACTATCATCTTCAGATGATGGAAGAAATGGAGATTTTCTTGGTCTTGGTTCTAGTGGAGGCAAATAGGTTAGCCATGGGTTTTCATCTTCACTTGATGATGAAGATGATGAAGAGGATGAGGAGGTGGTTAGATCAACCACTTCTGGTTTGTTCCAACTAGGGTTCCACATTTTGATTGATTGGGATTTTGGAGCAATTAAGGGTTTTTCTCTTTTGGTTGGTTTGGGCGTTATTTGATATGTGAGTGCTTTTTATAAGTGAGGATTAGGGTTTCTGAAGTAACTAAGAGTCAGGTTAAATGTGGTTGGAGAGTTAATGAGGTTTTTGGGGATTAGACTGAGATATATTCTAGAAGTTGACTAAGTTGACTTTACTGTTCTAACCTCGGATAGGTTGTTTGTAACCACTTCTGGCTATTACTAACCACTGACATCTAAAATCTTTGTCTTTGTGTTTGTTTTGTGTTGTCTTGAAAAAGAAGGATGTGTGTGCATAAGGAGCTAGTATGTTTGTCGCTTATGTTCAAAAAATATATATATATATATATATATATATATATATAAAAATAATAATATATATATATATATATATAAAAATAATAATAATTTTGTGTATATGGTTTTGTGTAATCCTTCCTAGTTTGTGAGATCACTTTTCCAGCGGCATGGATCTGCTTGCTCTAATTTGGAATCAGTTAGGAGAAGTACTTATCTGTATCCACCGATGGTGTATTATAATCATGTGGAGCGATTGTTGTGGAACAACGGATAGTATGTTACTCGCTTTTGATACTTCGGGGTTGTTTTGTCACTTTGGCAAAAGTATATATATCACTTCCACGGATGGATCACTTTCAATTGCAAATATCCTAAAACCCTAATCACTTTTATTACTTTCTTCACAAACCCACTTCATTTACATCAATGGAACCGCAGTCAATGCCTGAGACGTACTCCACTTCACATAATCTTGTTGCTATTCTCACGAAAGATGCTCGCTCTGAAGGGTTTCATCAAATGATTGATTTTCTTGCTCATAGTCACATTCACTTTGCTTTAACAGTTGAACCTACCATTTATAAAGCCTATATTCGTTCAGGTTTGGAAGAATGCTACACTTGAAGAGGTTAATGGGTTGGAGGTTTTTCGTACTAGGGTGGATGAGCATGATATTTCATTTCGAGGAGCTTATTAGAGAAGTTTTGAGGCTTGATGATGCTGATGGTGTTGAGAATCTTACAGATGTTGAGATTGTTACTGGTTTAGGCTTGATGATGCTGATGGTGTTGACAATCTCAACATCTGTAAGATTCTCAACACCATCAGCATCATCAAGCCTCAAAACTTCTCTAATAAGCTCCTCAGAAACAGAAAATCTTGATCTCCACTGTCAACCTCTTCCTCCATAGTAACACCTATGTGTTGATCTAAATGTTGATCTAAATGTGAATGATGTATCCAAACAGGGGAGGAGTGATGGTATGAATTCAGGGGAGGCTGTGAATTTATCTGTAGGTGTTACTATGGAGGAAGAGGTTGACAATGGAGATCAAGATTTTCTGGTTTCTGATAAAGCTGGGAATGCAGTTGTTCTTGAAGACTTGAAAAATGTTGATGTAGTTCAGAACACAACACCGACAGTATATCCGCAACCATGGTTAGTACTTTTGTAACCACGGATGTAGTTTCTAATTGGTTATTGTTCCTACCGTTGTCATACCCAATCGCTATCACAACTACTTATCATGTGATAACTCTTTCTCGAAGTTATCATCTAAGCCTAAACAAGTAGAGAAAGAGGCTGCAAGCACATTGATTCATCTGAGCAAAACATCATCTATATCTACTTCAATCATTGAACCTGTTTTAGATATTCAGTCTACTGCTACTAAATCAAAAGGTAAACCAAAAGGTAAAAGTTTGGTTATTGGTGAACCTTTGAAGAATAAAATGGTAAAAGTTTGGTTATTGGTGAACCTTTGAAGATTCTGAGCATGTGAGGGTTTCAAAGTCAACCCTAAGGTTGTTCTTTCCAATCTTTCTCGGATAACCCTCTGGAAAGATATCAGCAATTGTAAGAATTTCGATGCATCCACATTCATTTGTTCACCATGTCGCGATCGAAATAACATTAGCCAAAAGAACCAACATATCGAAAGACATAATGTTAGTCAACGAAGGTCTTATTGTCTAGTTATTGAATGTAAGTGTCAATGATTGTTACGAGTCCTAAGTCACTTGTTTGTCCAATAGTCCAATGACGTGGTGAAATGTTTCGTGAGTTAGTTAACTTTAAGTTTTAAAGTTTTTGTTATCACTTATTGTTCACAACATATCAAACGTTTAAGTTTATTAGTGACATTATTGGATTCGTAACGTTATGATAAGTTTATTAACAAGTTTGTACACGTAACAATTCATAATGAAGGTCAATCAAGGCATAGGCGTAGAATTGGCAAAGTTAAGCGTAAGAATGACATACGCCAGACGAAAGCTTATGTGTAGGATCTTAACTTACGCGTAAGAAATGTTACGCGTAGGAAAAGGGGACCTTATGCGAAGAGCTTACGCGTAGGCGTATTTATACCTTACGCGTAAGGCTTACTCGTAAGAGTAGACCTTATGCGTAGAGGTCATTTACGCATATCCTTCACAGGATACGCGTAGTCCCATTGTAGAACCTTACGCGTAATAGTTATGCGTAGGATTTATTCTTACGCGATAACATAACTACGCGTAGGGTAATCCTTATGCGTAGAGATTCAAATGACCTTGATTCGAATTTTAAGCGTAGCAAGCCAGAAATAAATTCATCAAATCATCAATATTAACACAAGAATTCATTTTAACAACAAATCATGGCATGAACATTTGTTAAACAGTTATGAGTAGAAAGTCATACGCGTAGGTCAAAATCCTAAGGGTTATGATTTACGCGTATAATTTCTAGCCATGGGATTTGCACCATACAATTTCTGGTAGTTCTAAGATGTTGTGAGATTCTATAAACAAAGTTATAACATCTAAATCGTGGAGAATCAAAAATGCCCAAACTTATGAACTTTAAACCCTAATTCCAAATTTTAATCATTTAGAGTTTCTGGGTGGTTATAGAGCTTGGAAATCATCAATTCATCATCATATAAACATTACACAACAATCTTTTTGAACAAAACTCTTCACATTTGTAAACACCCAAATCGACTCATAAACCCTAATATTCAAAAATCATCAATTCGTGTTTCTGGGTGGATTTTGAGGTTGAAACTAGTATCATTGATGTTAAATACATGTTTTGACACAATCTTTTTAACCACAAACACCCTTTTATGATTTGGTGTTCTTCGCTTACGCGTAAGACAAAAAAGTGACTATATCATAAAATTAAACCGTTGGATTTTTGAAAGATTCAAAACCATTGCTTAAAAACATGTTATAAACACGAAATCACTTACAAATTGATGATCTAAAACACGGATTTGTCAAACGATTCTTAGGCGTAGGATCCTTTTTGGTATAAGTATTAAATGTGATGGAATAGTTAGGTGGAGAGTGTTTTTATTAAAATGACTTTAACATTTTGACAGTTTAGGTCCCTCCACCTTTTCCTTTTTCATACAAAGCCATTTAACTTCCATTTTGGTTACCAAACAAAGATTTTAAGAAAGAAACATGACGACACTCCCCCTTGACTTAGGTAAATAATGAAAGGTTATAAATTTTAGTCCGAGGAGTGTCATTGAACCAGAAAATTTACCACCATTGATATGAGAAACAACCGAGATATGATAACATGCAAGTACAAGAATGTTTTGAAACAGTTAAATCTTTGTAGTCTCCCCCTCAACACTTGATCGGAAAAATACTGAATTTTGAAAGATTAAAGTGTTGACGGAAGAAATGTACTTTCCATGTTGACAGAAAAGTAGATTAGAAGAATATTTTTGATGTTTTATCAGGTTTTATATGTTTGTATTTTGTTTTTGAAAAATTATTTACAAAAGATATTTTGGTGTTTGACAGGTTTTTAAGATTTGTTTAGGAGGTCATCCTATTCCTCTTGAGTCAAACACCTCATACCAATCCGGTGGACCAACTCATTAAACCTAGCGGGAGGCAAGGCTTTGGTGAGAAGATCTGCCAATTGGTATTCTGCACCCACAAAATATAATTCAACAAACCTGCTCCACGTGATCCTTGATGAAATGATATCGAACATTGATGTGCTTTGATTTCAATGAAACTTTGAGTTGCACGAGATTGCAATGGCACTCCGATTGTCGCAGTACATCGGGATTCTATAAAAATACGTAACCATAGTCTTTGAGTTGTGTTCTCATCCAAATGACTTGAGCACAACACGCCGTCATGGCTACATATTCTGCCGGTTGAGGACAAATGTACAATCCTGCTTCTTCGATTGCCATGACACCGCTTTACCACCAAGAAATTGTAAAGCTCCTGAAGTGCTTTTCCGTGAGTCTAAGCATCCTGCGTGGTCGGTCTGAAAAGTGATTAGTTCAAAACCGTAATCCTTCGGATACCGGATCCCCAAGTTAATGGTTCCCTTTATGTATCGGAGGATTCTTTTAACCTCATAGAGGTGGGTTTCAGTTGGTCGCGACTAATAACGAGAGCAAAGATATACGGCAAAGACAATATCAGGTCTGCTAGCTGTTAGATACATGAGAGACCCAATAATACTACGGTCTCTTGTCCATCTATGTGTGGAGGGTTGATGTTGGTATACATTGTGCATATTTTGAGGATACAAATGGCTTGTTGAAGATTCTGCGACATCAGGTGCAGCAGTCTCATTAGCAAATGGGTTAAAGAACGCATTTGGATCAAAATATGCAGGTGGGGGTACTTCATTAAGAACATCATCAGCGGATTCATCATTGTTGGAAGCGGTTTGTTCAACTGTTGTGTTGGAGTCAACTGGTGGTGCTTCTTCAACAATAGTTGTTGTAGCAGGTGTATCAAGTATAAGAGTATTATCGTGTTGAGCAGCCAGAAAACAACGGATACACCCGAGCACGCTCATCAATATCGCCACAACAAATGAGCAAATAACCTTTCCATTTGTTGACGAGTAAGCTTAGGGGCTTTGTTCACCGATGATGGGGTTTGGGGAAGTTTAAGCGGTTGTGTCCGGTTCCAAGTTGTTATACTCGAAGCCATTTCGTAAGTTCATCAAAATAAGCATGAATCGTTTCCATAACCTGTTTTGTACGACGATTCCAGATTCGGAAACCTTTTGAATTATCACAGATCCGATAAAGTCATCACGATCATTATTTGGGTAGCAAAGGGATCCAAATACATGAAAGTGTTTGAGATTGGTTTTCATTGTGGACAAGCTCGATAGGTGTTTTGTTGTGGCGTTTTGTAATCATAGAACGGTTTTGAGTATAGCATGCAAGATACAAAGCCCATAAGTAATCTGGAAGTTTAGCATTATTAACATTGTTCTTGCAGCTTCCACTAACGCTTAGGTTGCGTCTTTCAACAACTCCATTTTGTTCGTGTAATGCGTGCAATAGATGGCTGATGCTGAATTCCCACTTTCTCATAAAATTCACGAAGAGTTTGATTAACAAATTCGCCTCTATCTGCTTACGATTAGTCGAACGGTGTTTCGTAGAGTGAACTTGTATTTTCGAGAGAAAGGTGATGATCATCTGTGGAGCTTGATCTTTGCTTCGAAGAAAGTAGACCCAAGTCCAGCATGAATAGTCATCAACAATTACTAAGATGTAGCGTTTGCCATTGATCATTTGCACGCCGATCGGGCCACACAAATCTATGTGAAGAAGATGAAGCACATGTTGAGAGTTGTGTTCCACCTTTGAAGGAAAATGAGCACGAGTGCTTTTGCCTTGTTCACAAGCTGAGCAAAGGTGATCTTTAGAATACGAAATCGTGGGAGTCCTTCAACTAGTTTGTGTCGAGCAAGGTTGGTGATGGTTTGAAAGTTTAGATGTGAGAGACGACGGTGCCATAGCCGTGATTTTGTTGATGTTGCCTTTGAAAGTAAGCAGATGGGAGAAGAAGCAACCATGTCTTGCATAGAGATAGTGTAAAGACTTGAATTATGAGAGCGGACATATAAGGTCATTTCCTTGTAAATCACTAATGAAACAAGTTTTCTCCCTGAAAGCAACCTCCAAATCTCCATCACAGACCCACTCGAAAACAGTTGTGACCGAGGCCTTCCACATAATAAACCCCGCTTATTTCGATGTTCCCATTAATGTAGTCTCCGTAGCCCATGATAGCTGCGAAGTGATCATTCCCGAACCCGACAGTGCCAATGAACTTTGCAATAAAGTTTGATAACAGTTTAAGATTTCCCGTCATGTGTCGGGAACATCCGCTATCAACAATCCAGAGAATGATCTGTATCACCTGCATTACACATGCGATCTACGATGGAATAGAAGTAGATGTGGAACCCAAATGTTAGAGGGTTCCGTAGCACTTATAGTAGATATACACACATCAATAGCTTTAGGTATCCACTTAAATCCTAGTGTGTTATATATCCATTTCGGCCATCTCCAACTAGTATTTGCTTTAGTCTTAGTGAATGCACTAGGTGGTACTACATTCCTAGGAGGTGAAACTGGAGCTACAGGGATAGCAATGCGTTTCTTAGAATCTAAAGAGGGCGGTCTACCAAGCACAGACTTAGAAAGATTAGTGGGCCTAGAGGTATTCCGTTTCTTAGGATTCCTTAAACGAGAGATGATAGCTTTAGCAACACATTTATCATGACAATCAGAATTCATACTTTTACGACAAATAACACAAGGTGCATCGATGAATATCAAAAGTACTTAAAGGTTTAGCATTCGTTACATCACTATTTCTATTACATTTGCCGGACGCAATATCTATAGTGGAGGCAACGTGAGTCTTATTCATAGTCCTAGGGTGTTCTTCTACTTTAGCATTCCTTATTGATCTTTTCTTAGGTCGCAACTTCCTATTCTTCATGTAGTGCTCCTAGGTCGTGAAGTGCGGACGTTTGGAAAAGACGCAACTATTCTGCTTTCAGAGAAGGAGGCACGCTTAGCAACTTGTGATTTGGCAGAGGGATTCTAGGTTCATGAGTACTAAGTGTTATTGGTGCTAATCTCTTAATGATGGTTGGCGGAAGTTGTTCATACTTTCCTAACATTTCTCTTAACTTGAAGATAGTGTGAATCAGATCTTGATTTTCGAGCCTAACATTTCCAAAGGCAAAATGCATAACTTATTTAGTGTGTGCAAGATAATGATCAAGTTCATTTGATGCTTCATCACGAGTCTTTTGAGTAAATCAAATATGACACCATATTCCTTTTAACTTTTACAAGTTCTTGTTCATATTTTGAGATTTGACACTTAAAAGACACGCTTTTGATCATCCAGCTTGCTCAATTTTAGGATCGTAAGATTTTGCACGAATCGGCGATTTTGTGTTGAATAGCAAGTTGTTGATCGTGAATATCTTTTTGACACCAATTAAGACGACGTATTGCATTTGAAAGTTCGCTTTGACAATCGCTTGTTTTCAACTTTTAAGGACTCGACCTGAAGCACATTATCGTGTTCTCAACATTTACCACGAATCAACAAAGATCGGCAGAGATATAATCAAATGCATATGACAAAGAATTTAATAACACAACATTATGGACATCAGACGATGACATCTTCCAAGAGTCGATCAACATCTTTTCTCAACAGCTTTTTACGCTTTAGTGTTAGAAATAGATGTTTCGCTTTCTAAAACGACCTTCATCAAGCCAAGTTCCTTATGAAAGTCCTTTTCCCAAGACAATGCACAACTTTTCAAATTTTTAACATTTGGTAAAAGATTTTTCGGAAAAATGTCTCTTTGTTCTCGCGCTAGAGGCGATTGAAAGTGTTGAACTTTGATTTCGGAATGATATTCTATCTCATGTTGTAAAGTTTTGAGGTCAGCCATGAAAATGTCAAAATATCTAAGAATTTTGCGATTTTCGGGTTTTGAGTTTACTTCACTGATGGAAGGTAAAGGACCATAAGTTTGTGCATAATCCGGTTGGGGATTAACATTAGAAGACTCGTGTGTTTTTATGATTACCCTTGGTGTGTTAGAAGAATCCGTTGGTGTGACGAAAGTGACCGCTTTTGAATAGTTAAAAGGTTTGTTGTAAACAACTTTTTCTAATTTTGATCGACTCTCGCCTTCTGCATCTAATTCCTCTTGACGATGATATTCAACAACACTCATAAATGTAATTATCAACTTTATATTCTGCGTGACCGAAACTTTAGGATTTGGTTTGAATGCTTTGGTTGAAAGCTTAGGTTTGTAATTAGCAAGATTCGGTCCATATCCATTTGGATTGGGTTTTAAAGTAAACTTTTCAATGGCTGTGACCGACTCACCATGTTTGTAAACAACAATTTTAAACTCTTTAAGTTTGTTTTGCAAGCCGATGATTTCTTCAAGATGATCATCTATTCGTTTCGTTGAATGCTTTTTGTATGCAGAGAACTGTTTTTGACAAGTTAACAACTCAAATCCTTTAGCTTTTTGATTTTCCAAGGTGAGAGCGTTAATTTGCTTTTTATGTTCATGTTTCAGCTTGTTCTATTTCGCACAACAAAGCATTCTTTGAAGCGCTAGATCACGATCTGCCTTTCTAAATATTTTTCGTTTTGATAAGATTTGGCAAAGGCTGCTTCAAAACCGTTTTCACGCTTTTCTTGAGTTTTGAAAAAGTTGAGTTGCTTTTGTAAACATTCAAAATCCTTGGTTAACAGTGCATTTTTGCATTTCAAGTCCTGATTAATGGCATGACATTTTTCCACTATGGTCTGTTGGTCTTGTATTAAACGAGCAAAATCTGGATGAGGCAAAAGTTCGGCGTGTTCAACGTGAGTCTCAACATGATCATTACTGAGATCCTCAAGTATAACCACGGAGTCAATTTGATTATCAAGGGAAACCGCTTGGTCATCTTGATCGTCAAATATAACTACGGGGTCTAGTTGAAAATCGCCGGAATGAGATGTGGATGACGCATTTTGAACATTCCGAGCCTTGCCGGATTCGATGTTGGCGAGATATGAGATCGAGATAAATATGGTTTGTTCGGTACCGAGACAAGCCATCGTGTCATACACCGGGCCTGTGTCACTCATGTGTAACTCATGCATATTAGCCATCAACATAACAAATGCATTGGCTGCAAGTCCTCCATATCATCATCCGAGTCAAGGCATTTGCCATAAAGCTCTGCTCTTTGTCCGTGAGAGTTCCACCAGCTTCATCCTTAAGAGCCAAAAGAAGAGCCTCTTTGAAATAAGCACGCCTCTAGTCCTTGGCTTTGGGCATGCATTAGCCAGTGTCCCTTCTCATTGCAGTTGTAGCATCGAAGACCATTCAACCCATTCCGAGCATTTCCTGTCCACCATTGAGCTCGATTGTTATTCCTACCCACAAAGATTAAACCCTTGACCACCGCCCATCGGCGACCATAACCACGATTCTGAACTTCAACTTGTCCATTGTTCACAACAGCTTGATTCCTTGTATTAGATGAGGAGCGAATACGATTGTTGGATTTGTTGGTATAACGGCTAAAGGCATTAGCAATCATAGCAAATCCTTGTTGCAATGCTTTCAAACGGATCGATTCCTCATTAGCTTCACAGACAAGGGCTTGAGCATTGTTGTTGTTGTATGGAACCAATTGAGTTTGTTGAGATTGAGGCTGTGAAGGATCATGTGGTGTGATTGTAGCAGTTGGTTGAGTTTCTGGTTGAGGAGAATAACCGTTTTGAGCATATAAGGCAAGTTGTTGATTTTCTGGATGTGTCGGTGGAGCAATTTGAGCACGGAGAATCCTTTCCCTATCAACTTCCTTTTCATGAGGCTTCAAGTAATCGTACAAAAATCCATATGTAGACTGATGCATATTCTTCGCTTGACGGAGAAAGATGACATACTTCTCCCATTCAGAACCAAGACTACTCAGGAACTTAGTATTCACCGCAATTCTTGGCATGATGATGTTGTGTTTATCCAAATCATTGATGATGTCCGAAAATCGGTGATGATAGGACTCTAGTGTCTCTCCATGTTCAATCATGAAGTGTTCATAAGCCAAGTAAATTTTGGATTCCAAATCTTCCTGATTGAGTACGGATCCTTCCATAAGAAGACGAATATGATCCCACATTTTCTTTGCAGTATTTTGAGCATCAACACTACGAAGAATTGGGTTTGGTAATCCTAAGAGGATATATTCCATTGCAAGCTCATCTGCTTCATAGTGTAGAAGTTCTTGAGGATTCAAGTCCAAGAGTAAATGTTCGTTTGTTCATCTCTTGGTGGAATGGCATTTGGATCTCCAGGTACAATGACAGTAGGCATCTCAAATGGACCTTCCAAGATAACCTTCTTTAAGAACTTTCCATGTGGCTTCTTTAGATCACAAAACCTAAAGAACCTTATCACCCATTGATCGTAGTTTCCTGGAGTGAGCATTGAGGTCTATCAAGTGATCCGGCCTCATGAATTGATTGTTGGCTGGTTAAAGCTTCAAACGTCTTTGCAAACCAAGTGGGTTCCTTCATAGTGTTCCTTGATGGATGTTGATTGAAGTCATTTGTGTACGGTTGAACTTGAAGACTTGGTGGTGGTTGAACCATTTGAGGTTGTGGAATTGCAGCAAGTTGTGGAGTATGTTGTTGATTAAATTGTTGTTGATAAATTGCTTGTTGTTGATTCCATTGTTGATGTTGTGGACTTAATTGTTGTTGACGTTGAGGATAAGTGTAAGAGAAATAGTTAGAGTATGGTGGTTGTGACATGTTGATAAACTTGTGTTGGTAATAATGGATCTTTGTAGTCGAATGAACCTTTGTTGATGAAGTATCCTTAGGCGTAGAAATCACAATAGCCAAGTAGCACTTATGCGTAAAAACACCAAAGTTACGCGTAACAATCAAGAGTTACGCGTAGATTTAGCTTACGCGTAAGTAGGGAAAAGACGCTAAAGTTATGCATAGACACAAAGTTAGGCGTAGAAAGTTAGGCGTAGGATTATCTTATGCGTAAGACGAGGCTTAGGCGTAAGATGAATCTTAGGCGTAGGATTTCTACGCGTAAGCTTTATGCTTATGCGTAATTTTAGGGTTTTATCCCAAGTGATCTTTTACACTTCACAGTGCAAAAGATATCCAAAGTCGGCGATTTTCGACTTATCCAAGTAATAAAACACGGAATAAACCACGAAAATGAAGATCAAACCAAGGAAATACTTACGCGTAGTTTTAGGGTTTCACTACGCGTAGGTTTACTCATAAATTTGATTTTGCTCAAAGTTGTTTCTAAACCAGTTTTTATGTGATGAAATAGCTTCAATAACACCAAAAGACACAAAAGTGTGAAACTTGATGATCCAAAGCTCTTAAAAGCAGGTTATGCGTAGGACTTAACCCTCGTACAAAAACAAGTAGAAAAACAATGATCCACACTTAAAGTTCCAAACTTTTTGCCAAAAACAGTAAGTTTAACACCTTATAACGCTTGAAAGTACAAGAATCTTGGATTAAAAAGTGAAAAAATCAAGTTTTTAAGCGAGCCAAAGCTCTCGGTACCTTTACGCGTAAGACCAAAAACCTTACTTCAAAAGCAATAACGATTCACCCAACTAGTTGGCGATTGATACCACTGTTAGGTCACTAGTTTTACAACACAAGATTATAAGAAAGATAGAGAGGCGATTGAACAAGTAAACCAAACACACACACACGTAAATGTTAGACCGGTTATGCGTAGGAGTATGTGAAAAGAAAACTTGAACAACAAACCCTTAAGTGAGGGTTATTACATAGTATTTATAGGCAAGGAGCTAGGGCAACACTCCTACTCCTTCCCTTTCTCCTATGGGCTTGGGCCTAAGCTCATGGGCCTTCTACATAAGCTTAAGGCAAATAACAAACATAAAGGCCATAATAAGCTAACTATTACATACGAGTAACTAACACGTGAATAAGGTTTAGGAGTGATTCCAACAGCTTGTACTTTCTTGTTTAGGATCATCATATGTGTTTATGTTTTGAATTGGAAGGCTTAAATCATTGTGGTTTGGTTGTTTTTGATTGATAAAGTGGTTATTTGTGAACATAGGACGAAGTGAGTTGAGTCTCGGACTTGTTCTTCTTCAATGCGAGTTGCTGTGTTCCTGTATGCGAGTTAGTATATGCGACTTGGCTATCTAGCGAGTTGACTCCTTAAGCGAGTTGTCTCCTTGAGCGAGTTGGTTGTTTAGCGAGTTGATAACTAAGCGAGTTGTGTGTTTTGCTACTTGTCTAATTTAGACTTGTCACTTCTTCGTGATACATTCTTACGGTTGTTCTTTTGGTTTAGTAAAATCCCGTGAAAGAATCAATTTCGTGGTTTAATCAAAGAATTGTAAAATCCGAGAACTTGTAATCATGGCAAACATCGCTTCCTACTATTGTTTCTTCCTTGAGTTGAGGACGTTCAAGCGCAGGGTCGATACTGGCCCACCTATGCTTGACAATCGATTATGATTCATGGGCACAACGAATCCGATTGTACCGCTTGGGAAAGGAAAACGGAGTCAACATTCTCAAGTCAATCGATGAAGGACCTTATCTAGTTGAGACTACTAGAGACATAATTGATACAAATGAAGATGGAACAATGATCTATGGAATAGACAGACCAAAGACGTATGATGAGCTCAATGATAAGGAGAAGAAGAGATTCGATGCGGATATCGGGGCTTCTAACATCATATTACAAGGTCTTCCAAAAGACATCTATAAGCTTATCAATCACAACACTAAAGCCAAGGCAGTGTGGGATAATGTCAAGATGCTTCTTCTCGGGTTCGAATTAACTATGGAAGACAGATAATCCCAACTCTATGATGAATTTGAGCATTTCAAGATGAAACCAGATGAGAGTGTCTATGAGTACTACGTGAGATTCCATAAGCTTGTGAATGACATGAGGAACATCGAATGACCATGCCTAACATTCAGCTAAACTCAAAATTTGTAAACAACATGAATCCCGAATGGCACAAGTTTGTCACATCGTGGAAGCTCACTAAAGGATTGAAGAACACAAACTATGAGCAAATCTATGCCTTCCTTCTCCGTAATGAAAGACATGCTATGTTTGAAAAAAGGATTCTGGAACAGTTCAAAACCAATCAGGGATAAACAAGTTCACCAAATGACTCAACTGCTTTCTACACAAATGTTGGAATTACCACCAAGGCTTCTAAAGTAGTTCCCACGGGAGATGGTAATCACAAACTCATTCCAGATCCACGATTCAAGCAACAGGATCGATATGTCATGGGACATTTCATCAATCAACTAGCTCTCATGGTTAAACAGAAATTGACCCTTTCACCTCATACTAACAACTTCACACCAACAATGAAATCAGAACCGCATCCAATCTTCACAATCATTCTTTGATCAGAGATGGGAAAGTTATGGTACAGCTAGTTCAAGAAAGGCAATATGATCAGAGAAGGGGTGGAGTAGGTGGAGGCTATGGTGGAAATCAGAATCGAGGAAGGAATGGAAATCAAGGACAAGCAAAGCCAGTCAAATGCTACAACTGTGGTGGTGAGGGACACATTGCTAGGCGCACATCTCCAAAACGCCCACAGAATGCAGAATACTTCAGAGACAAAATGCCGCTTGTACAAGCTCGGGACAATGGTGCTTCCTTAGACGAAGAGGAGTTGTTTTTCTCACCGAGGGCAATGCCAAGACCTATGATGCAGATGTGGATGAATGTACCAATTTAGGAGATAGGTCACAATCATCGAATGCCTTTCAAGTCATTTGATGCATACGACTCGATGTTGATGATGGACCCATCTTGTCCAAACAATTTTCATGGCTAGCATTTCTCCAATGGTCTCTCCTAAAGTCCCATCATCACCACAAGCTGGTCCATCCAAAGACAAAATCATTTCTGAGGTACTAAAACTATATGATGATGCTGATGTACAAAATATGCATGACAAAGTACAATCAACTGAAACTATTGAGTCAAATATTGAAGATATGGGTAATATCAATGTTGTCCTATATGATCAATATGTGAAACAAAGTGAAAGTGAAGTTGTACCAAGTGATGCATCTTAGCAGTCAACGATGACTGTGTTTTTGATGAATACACTGCATGTGCCCCTGATGATTCTATTATCTCTGAACTTAATGTCTATAAAGAAAGAGTTGCCATTTATGAACAACGTGCTAAGTTTGAGCTAACTACTCGTGAGCAGGAGTTGGATAACCAAATGCGTACAATTATTAGAAAAGAGTAATTTTAGAGAAGAAGTGTTAAAACAAGAGTTAAACTCCTTACAAGAAAAGCTTTCAAAACCTGCTAAGCAAAAACAAGAACTTCAAGAAAATGTTAAAGTGCTTAAGCAGAAATTTCATGCTAAGGAATCAAAACTTTTGAATGATTTTTCTAATCTAAAACCTTTGAAGAACAAGCTTGAAAACAAGTTGTATGCGTATAAGGGAATACCATTGGACTAGCTTCACATGGTCACTAAGCATAAAGTTTTAAGCGATAAGCATAGCGTTCCCATTATAGATAAACCCAACCACGAAGTTCAAGAAGTTAGCTAAAACGGCTCAAAATGTAATTTATGATGGCAATGAGATTCTTAAACCTAGACAGAAACCTAGTTGCTTTGAGTGCACTAAGGAAGATAGAAAATTAGATGATGCATCTAGGGTGAAAATGAATAAGAAGCTAGAAGATCCGGAATGCAAAAAGAATAACATCACGATCAAACCCCATGATTACAAGAAGGAAAACTGGATCTCCTTAAACAAATTTAAGCCTCAAACATTGTTAACACACGAACAAGTTTTTGGAAAAGGACTTAGATAAGCAAAAAGTGAAAATATTATTGAAACAAACCTCCCCTTAGGAAAATGCTGCGCATTTGGTATCCTCCAAATACACCAATGCATTTAGTTCCTAGAACTATTGCCACTAAAATCAAGACCTTAATCAGCCAATATGTTATTCTTCAACTATTTGTCGATTTTGAGAAAACTTGTAAGAAAAGGATCACACCCATGGGATAAGCTGAAGGGAAAGGGTTTTGAACAAACAAAAGAATGCTATCTAACTGAGGTCATGCCTTTCTTTAAACTACTAAACGATCATTTTGAGAGTCTTAAAAAGGGGATAGATTCAGATATTAAAGGAATGGAAAAGGAATTTGATGCAATGATAGTTGAGGTTAGTGACTATGAGCGAGCATTAAAATATAATGAGATTGAGAGGAAGAACTTGCATACCTTGTTTGAGAATCTTATTTCTGAATGTATTACTCAAGATGTGTTTTACATCGCTTTCAATTGCTCCATTAATGCTTCTCAATTTCATGAATTATCTCTGTTGAAAGTCTCTCATGTTCGTGTCATTGAGCTTGAAAAGATTAATTCGAAACTTAATGAGAAAATTGATCAAGATGATCATGATAATTTGGTAAAGCATATTTCTAAACTAGAAGTTGAACATTTTGATTTACAACTAAAATATCAACATCTAAAAGAAAATGTTAAAACCTCAAATATCAAGACATCCTTGGATGTTCCCTCAATTTGATGCTTTTTGAAATTAGCAAACGTGATGAACATATTCGAGCTCATTGTAACATGATCAAAAAGTTGAAAGCCCAAATCTCTCAATTAAAGGGTGAAAAGAACAATGTGACTGGATCCCAAATGCCTCCTCCTTTAGATTCTCAAGACTTCAAACTTTTCATCTTAAAAACTTAGTTGATGCCTTACAAAAGGAAAACGAGAGCTTTCTAGAAGAAAATGAAAAAGTTAAACGACACTTTAAAGAGTTATATGATTCAATGAAAGTCACTGCGACCAAAACAACTAAAAAATAACGCCTTTACAAAAGGAAATTGAGAACTGAGAAGTCGTGAAAATGGGAAATTGCCACTTGTTTTAATAAGAATGTTGTTTCAAAGTCACCCTTAGACCAAATACACTTGTAACGGTTAAATACATTCCTCCTCATCTTAGGAATAATGAACCTGCGTTTCATGACTATTGTGCTCACCTTAAGGATAATCTAGAATGTCTCCGTGAGATTGTTGAAGAGGATTTCATTAATAAACCTCTTGATAGAGAAATTATGTTTGCTTGCCTCCAGGCCAAACGATCTCAAGAGCTGCTTGAATGTGTAATTGAAACATGTCCAAAATCCTTAGGTGCAAAAGGCAAAGTTGTGATGCCTTGTTCTATGCCTAGTGCCAAGCATTCAAACCATTCTAGGACCAGTTGTAAGAAAGTCAACTTCAATGTGCCTTCTAGTAATACAGACCCTTACACGTCCAGTTCAGGAATGCAAAAAGTAGATCAACCAACTAATGTTCCCATAATTCCCTACAGAGTAATCGACATTAAAGCAAGCGGGTCAAAGCCTCCAAGCAATACCAAGCAAGATAGGACCTCGCAAGCTAAAAATGTGCATTGGAAGAGAGTAGAAGACCAACCTAGGAACTTTAAGTCCTGTTGAATAAAATGAATCGTGTTGATTCTAGTATTAGCCATATATGGCGAATCGTAATTAATTCAATTCGATACTATTTGCAAACCATGTAATGATGTCCGATGAATTCTGCTGCTAATTATGATTATGGTGTGAATGCTTTGTCTAATGTCGTCAAATGCCCGTTAAAATTGTTAATGCTAATAATCGTGCAAAGAAGACTAAAAGGCAAAGACGAAAGATTGTTAGAAAACAAGTGAAACCTCACAGGGAATAACATTTATAAAGATTGGTTATTATTGGATACCGTTTGGCCATAAGAATAATCAGTTTTGCCCTCAAACTGTCAAGACTATGCCCACTAGAAAATGGATGCCTACTGGTTGAGCTATTCCCTTAAGAAGTGAACATACTTTGAATAGGTCAAATACGCATTACACCAAAGATCGCATCTATTCCTAATGATTCCATTGCTTCTACTGATATGGATGTTTCTATTTCGATGTAGTGTTCCAATCAAGTATCGTTACTAACCAAGTGGAACCTATTCTTGCATGGGATCCCAATTATCCAGTTATCCATTCTTGTCTGTGTTCAACTGCAGATCGTTCAAATCGCTCTGCGGGTACTTGGACTCAAAATTTGCCGCTTCCAAGCATATGACCGGAGACTGATCGCGCTCATGAACTTCGTGAGCAAATTCATCGGATGCAAGTAGATTCGGGAATGACTATTTTGGAGCAATTATGGGTTATGGTGATTATGTAGTTGGCAAAAGTGTAATCTCTAGGGTATATTATGTGGAAGGTCTTGGTCATAATTTGTTCTCTGTTGGTCAATTATGTGATTCCGATCTAGAGGTGGCCTTTAGAAAACATACTTGCTTCGTTAGACAACTTGATGGTGTGGAATTATTTAGAGGTACTCGAGGTTCTAACCTATACACCATTTCTATCGAAGACATGATGAAGTCTTCTCCAATCTGCTTGCTGTCAAAGGCTTCTAAAACAAAGTCATGGTTATGGCATCATCATCTCAATCACTTGAACTCGCACATTAATAACCGATCCGCACAGGCGGTACCAAGCTAAATCACTGAGCAAGCCCGCCACTCTGAATGGCGGCCGTATCAGAATTCACCTTAAAACAGCTCAAACACAGCTAATGCAATGAAGATCAAAGAGAGTATAGTGTTTCCCAGTTCGTTAAGTCCCAACGAGTCGCGAGAATAGTCAAACGTGTAGTGATCGAGAAATTTGAACGGGAAAGGAGATTTGAAGATGATTATAACTAAGGAAAAGCCCATAAACTGACAGGCTTAAATGCAAATTAAAGGAAATTTAAAAATATAAAAACTATTAAATAAACGCTATCACTATATTTAAAATGATGAACGTTTAAAACTTAAAACTTACGTTTAAATAAAACTTACGTAAACGTACAAAATAAAAAGTGAGATCTAAGAAATAAAAGACCTAAAAATATGAAAATGACATTTTTACAAACCTAATGATAAAAGAAAATTTTAAGAAAAATAAAATTATTTTTATAACTATTTATCTAATTATTATTAATTAAAAACTATTTTTAACTAATTAATAATAACCTAAATTACAAGAAAATATGAAATAAACCTAGAAAAATAAAATTATGACTTAGAAAAATCTAAAATAACAAAATAGAATTTTCAAAACTATTTTGGTATTTTTCTGATTATTTTTCTATTTTCTAGGAATTAAATACTATTAAAACTAATTAAATTATTTAAAAATACAATTTTAACTAAGAAAAATATGGAAAAATACTTTTTTGGCTTTTTATATTTATCTAAACTTAATAAAATTGAAAAATTATTTTTTTGAAGCTTTTCTTAATTTTTTGTATTTAAAGCTAATTAAAAATGCTTAAAAACTAATTTAAATTAAGAAAAATAGCAAAACAACTTGGAAAAATCTGAAAACTTCAGGAAAAGTCTAAAATAATATAAGGAATAAAGGAAAAATAGAAAAAAGGGTGCATGTGGAGGAATAAGAATCGATGAGAAAGTGCTTATTGAAATAAGCACTTAAATAAGCAAATGAAGTTCAAAGGGCACCAAACCAAAACAGAAGCCTAAGTATGCTAAAGTAACAGAAATGCAACAAGATTAAGCTAGCCCAAACCACTGATTGCAAGCTCACACAGATTTGGTGAAATGAGATTTAGGCTAAAAAACGTAATCTGGGACCAACTTTGAGCTTATGCATAAGCAAACCAATAAAATGAGACTACGTAAAAACTACCGGAACTAGAACAAGACCTATCCGAGAATGAGTAAAACCAATAATTAGACCTAGGTGAGCTTTTAACAAGCTCTATGCGTAAGCTACAAAATGTGAACAAGCCCTGTGTAGCAACAGCTGCAGGCACTTAAGCTATGATTGACAAGCTCTTTTGAGCTTATAGAAAAAATTGTAAAATGGATAAAATGGCCATAAGAAATTAGACCAGAAGAGGTTTTAAAACAACAAGAATCACTCAATTTGACTCACCATGAATCCATGAAAAATCTACCTATCTCACCCCAAAACAGTTTCAACATTTTGACTTTTAATGAAAAACTTGGAAAGTTGACTAAAATTGATTTTGAAGCCAATTTTTGGACTAAACTAGATGTTAATGAATGAGATGAAGCTAAAGCAACCTTTGTTTATGAATTCTAAACACAAGTCTAACTTATGATTTGTAAAAATCCCAAAGATAGGCTACAAGATCATTTGAAAGGAATTTGACTTGAGCTTGAAAGGCACAAGGGAGTGACTCAAATGAGTTCAATTGAGTTAACCACACTTGAAACAACAAGTCCTAACCATTACTCTATCCTCTAGTACCGCTTTTATAGTAAATCCAAACACAACTTTCAAACTGATATGCAAACTTAACTTGAGAAAAACATTAAACCAGATGGTACTATTGATCAAATCAAGTTACAATGACCTAAATACACCTATGTTAACAGATTAAAACCGTGGAGACCTCAGATTCAATGTGATAAGCATAAACCGCAATTTGACTAGAAATTGAAAATGAGAAACTTAACTAACCACTTTGTCGGCCCAGCTATTGTGTAGCTTAAAACCAAACCCCAATACCACTAACCGAGCCATTTCCAACCCAAATCTAAGCCGCATCACCTACCATTATCCATTACCAAGCCAAATGCACCAGCTTTGACTTACGTGACCATTAACCAAAAGCGGTTTGAAACTTGAATAAAAGCTTGTAAAAAGCTATGACAAGCTTATAGAAGCTTGTTGGAGATCAAAACTAAGCTGCTATAGACTTTGACTAAAGAGTTTGAAGATGAAAATTCCAACCTTGTAAGAATATTAAAACATGAAACTTTAACCAAACTGGAATTAATACTTGAAATTGATCTTAATACACTATAACAACTTGCTTTAATACAGTTTAATCTTAAAATTACAACATTAGACTTAAATTAAAACATTATAAAGAAAACGACATTAAAGAAAAAATATAAAACTAGCTACTGCATTTTCTTCTGTCTTCCTCCTCTTTTAAGCTTTAAAATTGATCCACGTGGCCTTCTGATAGATTCCCACCTCTATTTTGGCCAATGGAGAACTTTTGAGTGTATTGGCCATTTTTTCCATTTTGCGGAAGTGGAGATTTGACTTATAGGGCACTTTGCTTTATCAACTAGGGGTGGCATTAATTGTGGGGGTTGAGTGGGAGGTGATGATGATGGGGTGGAAAGGTGAGGCATGGATGGAGCGGTGGAGTTGCAGGGCAACTTGGGAAGAAGATAAGGTGTGAGGTTGAGGGAAAAGGAGAGGGTACGTGATGTTTGATTTGGGGTTCAATTGGTTTTTGTGACAGGGGTCACAAGGGTATTATATGGCAGGTCAAAATCATTTTGACAAGGCTGAATAAGTATTTAACAAAAGGACTAAACTTGCAATTCTGAACACTTGAAGGACCAAGCCTGCCATTTTTCCAAAGTTACCATAAGGACTGAATTTGACAAACTTTAATAGTACAAGTACCATTTTTGACATTTTCAAATTCTCCAGGGACCAAACTTGACATTTTGAAAGTTCGTGGACTTTTTTCTCGCCATTTAACAAAAGACTTATTCAAGGACCATTTTTGACAAGTTAGAATAATTCAGGGACCTTGAATAACATTTTTCTTTATTTTGATTTACTAGGTGGACCTTTTTGACAACTTTTGAAACTTGGGGGACTAAACTCGCCAATTATGCAAACTTTATATGCTTTTCACCCGATTTTGGTATTTTTGCATTTAAAACACATAAAACACTTATTTGTGATATTTTAATCATTTTGATGCATTTCTGAGTGTTTTCAGATGTTTTTGCAGTTTAATTAGTACAAAAATGATGAGTATTTAGACACTCATCAATAACCTTTCCAGAAAGGATCTTGTCAGAGGCTTACCCAGATTAAAATATGAAAAAGGTCATCTTTGTTCATCTTGCCAATTGGGTAAAAGCACGAAATATGCCCACAAACCTAAACCCACAAATTCTCAGCCAATGGAAGTTCTTCATACCCTTCATATAGATTGCATCCAGGGTCCAATGAGAGTGCAAGCGATAAATGGGAAAAAATACATTCTAGTAGTTGTTGATGATTCTCGATTTACTTAGGGTAAAAGTTTTGAGGACAAAGTATGGTCAGATGTCATCATCAAACTAATCAAACTTTTGAGTTCTTACTCAACAATACGTGCAAAATTGTTGAGCGACGTGACAAGTTGGTGTTGATCAACAAAGAATTCTTCCAGTTTTATGAAAGATGAATGCAATATCAGAAGTAAATTCCACCGGGTCTCTCAACAGTAACGGTGTAGTTGAAAGAAAGAACAACCTTGGAAGCCGCATTAGAACAATGCTTATTTATTCAAGGTTCCAATGTTTCTATCGCTGTTACCCACCGTTGTTACTACACCCAAAATCGTTCCCTTATACACACCTCTCATGGAAAAACTCCATACGAACTTGTTCATAAATGAAAACGATCTCTCACGCTGCCAGTTTGGTGCTTTGTGCTATCTGGTCAACGAATGACGGTCGAAGACACTAGGTAAATTAAGAGCCAAGGCGGATATTGGAGTTTTTGTTGGTTATGCACCAAACAAGAAGGGTTACCGAATCTACAATAAGACAACCCGAAACATCATGGAAACAATTCATGTTACGCCGATGAGTCGACCAGGTCAAATGGCTCGGACAATCCAGCTCGACCGCATCTTCAAAACAGTCCCATTGGTTCATTTCTTGTACCAAACTCATCTCCAAAGAACTCCATATATATGTACCTCCATCTGAAAATGATTTAAAGAAATTGTTTGATCCAATGTTTGATGAACACTATGAACCAATGTCGATGAAATGTCAGCCCATCAACAGAGGGTTTGCTCCTATCCCTGAATGAGTAAACCCTTCAGCCTCGATTTCATTAAGTTAAGAAAGCGCCGCTGCCGATCACTCTGTCTCATCAACAAATCATCAATCATCAAATGTACATCATGGAAGTGTTTCGGCTTCAATGATAGTTAATCCTTTGCAACTCCCAAAGATGTGCCCATTTGAAAATATTTGTTTCTCAATCATCAGTCATCTTCATCAGAGACACGCTTTCATACTTAACAAACCACCATGAACACCTTAAATGGACACATGATCACCCATTACAACATCATTGGAAACCCCAGCATATCCACATCGAAACAACTGTAATCGCAGCTTATGGTGCTTTTCAACTCCGCACTCTCTAAGTCAAACCAAAAGACATTAAGAACCGCCATGAATGTAGACGCTGTTCAATGCCATGCAAGAAGAAATTTATGAGTTTTACGGTTGATGGCGTATGGGAATTAGTACACTGCCCAGTTGTGCTATGATCATTGCTCTGAAATGGATTTTCAAAGTGAAACTTGATGAGCTTGGTGATGTCCTAAAGAACAAGGCTCGATTGGTTGCCAAAGGATACCGTCAAGAGGAGGGTATTGACTTTGAAGAATCTTTTGCTCATGTTGCTCGTATCGAAGCTATCAGAATCTTCTTGGCTAATGCGCTATGTAAGAACATGGTCGATATCGGATGGATGTGAAAAAACAGCCTTTCTTAATGGTGATTTGAAAGAGGTGGTTTCGTCGGCCAGCCGAGGGTTTTGTGAATCCAGAGCATCCTACTCATGTCTATCGCTTGAAAAAGGCTCTTTACGGTTTAAAGCAAGCTCCTAGAGCATGGTATGATACGCTATCAAAGTTTCTTCTATCCACCGGATTGAGAGGCGAGCAGTTGATCCTACATTGTTCACGGGAAGGGCAAACATTTAATTTACATTCAAATTTATGTTGATGATATTATCTTTGCCTCGACTGACCCCAATGAATGATCGTTTTTCAAATGAAATGGGTTCCAAATTTCAAATGTCTATGATGGGACAAATGTCATTTTTCTTGGGATTACAAATTTCACAAAGTCCGGAGGCATTTTCATTAATCAATCTAAATATGCAAATGAGATCTTAAAGAAATTTGGATTTGTATCATGTGACACCGTTGACACTCCCATGATTGAACGAACCAAGCTGGATGAGGACCACTCGGGATCATGGTAGATCAAACGAATATCGTAGTATGATTGGATCCTCTGTACCTCACGTACCAGCGGACTAGACATCTATTTATTTGTGTGCATGTGTACTAGATATCAGGCTAAGCCTACTAAAAAGCACCTTGAAGCGGTTAAACGGGTCTTTTGGTATCTCCAAGGAACCATCAATATGGGACTATGGTACCCGAAGGACACTAGTATGTCACTAACAGTTTTCCTATGCGATCTTGATCATGCATGATGTCAAGATACGCGTCGAAGTACATCGAGGAGGTGCTTCGAGTTTTTGGTGATAAGCTTGTAAGCTCGGTCTTCAAAGAAGGTTTCAAATGAGTACTTCTATATCCTCTACAGAGGCTGAATACATAGCCATGTCATCTTATTGTGCTCAAATCTTTTGGATGAGATCCCAATTATCTGACTATGGCTTTGAATTCAACAAAATCCTCGTCTTGTGATAATAAAGTGTTATTGCTCTCTCATGCAACAACGTTCAACACTCAAGAGAAAAACACATCGACATCCGACATCATTTCATCAGGGGGCAAGTGGAAAACGGTGTAGTGGAACTCTATTTTGTGAAGTCAGAATACCAGTTAGCAGACATCTTCACCAAAGCTCTTCCAAGAGCACGTTTTGAGTTTATTCTTCCACCCATTGGATTGAAAAGCTTCAACCGAAACACTCAAACTTCTTCTCAGGGAGGAAGGCGAGGAGTAAAGGTCTTTCTTCATCTATACTTTGTATATATTTATCCAAAAAGCAAAATACAAAATTTCAAAACCATCAAAAAAAATCAAATAGAAAAATATAAAACTTTCAAAATCCATAAAAATGTGAAAAATTCGAAAAATCCTCAAAAATATTGTCATTTTGTCATGTTTTTCTCGATTCGATAATATCTACGGTCTTAATGTTGTCATTCAAAGAATGATACGGGACTTTAGATGTTGTTCGAATGTTCTAAAAAAAAATTAAAAAAATAAAAATAAAAAAAAAATTGGGAGAAAGAGAAAAAATGGTTTACTGTTATTTGTGCAGTAACCCGCTTTTCAAAGAAAGAATAGAGCCATGCTTTATCTCATGTTTCAAACCTAATGCTCTGATTCTAAAAACAAATTTTTGTCAATAACAAGACAAATGTTTAATTTCAAATGTTTTTCCTTCTAATGATTCCTCTGAAAAATATTTGCAATCTTTTGAAAACTCAATTGTTTTGAAAAACACTTCGGACTCTATTTTTGAAAATCAAAAGTACTTATCAAGTGTCAAAATCTCAATTCATCAATCAACGACTTTCGTCATTGATTGAGGGGGAGAATGATTTTTCAATTAAATCAAAAAGTGTTCCTTTCAAACAATTTACACTTAAATGAGTAAGGTCTACTCTAAATGGTTTACAAAATGTTACACAATTGGTTCCTTGATTATTATTATGTTTTCAAAAGATAATTATGCATGTTTAATCAATGGAGTTTAAAGTCTCAAAATCAGATCCTTATCAGTTAAAACGTTTTCACAAATCAAGTCACAATTCTCCTTAAAAGCCTTCAAAATCAATTTAAATCTACAAAGATCACAAATCTCAAATGATTTGATAATTGTGATCGGGGAAGAATTTGTGATTTAAATTGGATTTAAATTGATAATTCGATAAATGGTTTCATAAGTGTTTAGCATGTTTGCCTCCCCGCAAGTGACAAACGATTTCAAATTTTCCATGCACATGTTGAGGGGGCAAATATTTTAAACGTCAAATTATTGAAGCGTGAGTGAATTGTCTCTAGTGCAGTTCCTCTAATATGTGCAAAATTCTTTCAAAATTCGAGGCACATATTGAGAGGGAGCAAACTTTTGAAAAACTCATCCTTCCTCAATATGTTTTATCTACTCAAATTGGTTGGGAAGTGATGATGATGATTTTAGAAAATGTTAATCAAAAGATTGGACCTTTCACTCTTAATCTAACGATTTCAAAGATCTCTTGCCTCCATGTGCTAAACAACTTCTAAATCTTTATGCATATGTTGAGGGGGAGCATTTCTAAAATATCAAAAAAATTAAGATACAAAATGCTTTGATTCTATATCACAAGTATCTTGATTGATTTTCAAATGGTTTTCAATTGGTTCCAATGGCGGATGAACGATACCAAAAAGACCGACCAACTTTACTTTATGTATGGTGATATAAGGATGATAAGGTTAGGTTGAGGTCCCATGATCCGCCGAACGGAGGGATCTACCTAGGTACAATCCACTAGATAGTGTAGAAGTCCTTAGGTATGATGAAAAATAAAAGGAGAAAAGTGAGATATGGGAAGAGTCGGACTGAGATCGGTGAGCTAGGTAGTCTGGAATAAACCCAACAAGGTTCTAGTAATGAAGTCTCAGTAAGCACTGAAGAGGTTGAAGAATGAAAAAGAATTGAATGTGAAAAAGGGTGAAAAGAAATAGCCCTCCATTTATTCAACTTTAGGGCAGAAACCGGGTTCAATTCATATACTACTAGTGGTTACCAAGGTAACATCAGTATTGAAGACAAGACGTCATGGACCCAGTGACGCACTGCACTTCAACTTTCCAAACCACTCAAGTTCCTCTTAAAAGGGCTTGTTTCATTCTCACGAGGAACCGACATAATCTATCGACTTTCTCTTAGAGATTGTTGATATTGAAGAAGGAGACCTCTCCCTAGTCTCCGGCATAGGAACCAAATATGCACAATTGAGTCTAGAGCCACGAGATCATCTTATAAATCTCTTTTGGACACTTTCAATGAAGACTCTCTGTTTCACACAATGTGGAAAGAGAGATTATATCTTATGAGTCCTACGCACTATCCTTGTGGTATTGCCAGAACATCTAAGTGATATGCATTCATATTCACCATGAAGATGGAAAGCCTTCTGGAGCCAACATCAAACAAGCTCCTGGTAGGTGGCATGTGAGATCTATCCAATAGATCAACCATGTGACAACTGGACAGAAACAATTGAGAGATTCAATTTTTGAATCAATCACAGTTCAGTTATGGATTGACGGATACCTTTGAAAAACCGGTCGTTGTGCTTAAAAACTCTTTTCTCTAGCACATCGACTGTGTACCTATTTTTCAAAATAAAAGGTGTTTATGATTGATAATTGATTTTCATTAAAACCTTCGTTGTATTGCAAAAACACTTTCTATTGAGCAATACACAATTGCTTTATTAAATCTTTTTTCTTCAATCAGTGAATCTCATTTCGCTGGTTCACTCACTCCGTGTTGTCTTCTTTGAGACGTTTCGATTTGAGAACAGCTAGAGCAGCTGCGAAACCCTGTCAAGGAAATTCTTCGGAATTATACCTGATCACAGGCAATACTTGTACTGATCAACGGGGAACTGCGGGCCGTGTACCTCAATTCATCGAAAGTGATTAAAGACACTTTCATGCGCTTTATTGCTAACTGTTTTATGCAGGTACACCCCGACGTTTGCAGCTGATCATAATGGAGCGGTCAATCCATAGCCGCATGCTCACATGACACATTCATTTCCAAAGAAATCATGATTAGTGCATCAATGACTCTGATAATTTCACTCCATGCTTCTACTACGCTGCTGCCAATATCATGAATCAGCGAAAGCTTCCGCTACTCTGATAAGAAGAAATCATGATCCAGAATGTGAGCATGTCGGTCCAAAATCACAACATCACGTTATACCAACACCACAATGGATGAGTCAGAGATTTAATGTTGCTGATGATCTCAAAGCTGGCTCAAAACTCAGTATCACGTGGATCAGTTAAAGACCTCCACTCAGATTATCCAAAACATGCAAAAATGAAGAATCAAAGACTACGAGCTACTGCAAGAATCCAAGAACAATCTCAATGAAATATTTGTTTTGTTTTCTATGAAATTTAATGTATGTTTGAGGTGACCTCCCTTAGGGGAGATTGTTAGGATTTGGAAAATCCAGTAGTTAAAGTGTCGGTCACCTCAAGTATATGTAATCGTTTGAAAGCTCGTAGTCGTAGTTATTTAATGTTTAGTAGTATTTAGTTTAGTAACACCGTGGAGGACGGACGGGTCTTTACCCACTGTATGCCTGATCCACAGCCCGTTGTGTGGCGTTATATTGTAGTACTATAAATACTCTCTACCTCCCAAGGTAGAGAGTTAGAGCTCATAATAAGATTTTTATTTCTCTCACCAAAGTTCCCAACTCTCTTCCATTTCTCTCTCTAGAACTTTCTCTCTCTAAACTTATTGTACGCCCCATAGTGATTATGATTTAGTGTGTTTGTGAAATCCTATATGTTACAGATTTGAAAAACAATCGTGTACCGCTTAATAGAAATTCTTTTTGCAATACAACGAAGGTTTTAATGAAAATCAATTATCAATCATAGAAATATGAGTACACAGTCGATGTGCTAAAGAAAAGAGATTTAAAGCACAATGACCTGGTTTTTCAAAGGTATCCGTCAATCCATAACCTGAACCAGGATTGAATCATAATTATGACTCGCCCCATTGTTTCTATTCAGTTATCACATGGTTGATCTATTGGATAGATCTCACATGCCACCCACCAGGAGCTTGTTTGATGTTGGCTCCAGAAGGCTTTCCATCTTCATTGTGAATATGTTTGCATATCACTCAAATGTTCTGGCAATACCACAAGGATAATGCGTAGGACTCATAATATATAATCTCTCTTTCCACATTGTGTGAAACAGAGAGTCTTCAATGACAGTGTCATAAAGAGATTTATTTGATGATCTCGTGGCTCTAGACTCAATAGTGCACATTTGGTTCCTATGCCGGAGACTAGGGAGAGGGTCTCCTTCTTCGATATCAACAATCTCTAAGAGAAAGTCGATAGATTATGTAGGTTCCCCGTGAGAATGAAACAAGCCCTTTTAAGAGGAACTTGAGTAGCTTGGGAAGTTTAGTGCAGTGCGTCACTGGGTCCATGACGTCTTGTCTTCAATACCGGCGTTACCTTGGTAATCACCAGTAGCATATGTATTGAACCCGGTTTCTGCCTTAAGGTTGAGTTAATGGAGGGCTATTTCTTTTCACCCTTTTCTCATTTCTTCTTTTTTTTCTTCAACCCTTCAGTGCTTACCGAGACTTCATTACTAGAACCTTGTTGGGTTTATTCCAGTTCTAGCTCTATCTCAGTCCGCACTCTTCCCATATCTCACTTTTCTCCTTTTTTTCATCATACCTATGGACTTCTACACTATCTAGTGGATTGTCCCCGGGTAGATCCCTCCGGTTTTGGTGGATCATGGGAACAAATACCTAACTTTATCATCCTTATATCACCATACATAAAGTAAATTTGGTCGGTCTATTTGCTATTGTTCATCTGCTATTGGGACCAATAGAAAACCATTTGAAAATCAATTCAGATACTTGTGATATATTATCAAAGCATTTTGTACCTGAATTGTGTTTGATGTTTTTATAAACATAGCTCCCCCTCAACATGTGCATCATGTATTTGAAATCATTTTGGCACACGGAGGAAAGAGGAAGAATTAACTTCTTTGATTACCATTTCCTAAAAGATATCAACATTACTTCCCATTTCAAATCAAGTAGATAAAGCATATTGGGGAAGGATGAGGTTTTCATAAATTTGCTCCCCCTCAATATGTGCCTCGGGGTTTGAAAGAGTTTTGCACATATTAGAAGGAACCAGCACTTAGATACAAATCAATCACGTTTCAATTCTTTGTGGTTTAAAAGGATGCTCCCCCTCAACATGTGCATGGAAAATTTTGAAATCGTTTGGCACATGTGGGGAGGAAAGCTTGCTATACACTTGTGAAACCATTTATCGAATTATCATTTAAATCAATTTAAATCACAAATTCTCCCCCGATCACAATTTTCAAATCATTTGAGATTTGTGATATCTATAGATTTAAATTGATTTTGAAAGCTTTTGAGGGGAGATGTGACTTGATTATGAGAAACATTTAACCGATAAGGATCAAGTTTGAGACTTTAGACTCCAAAGATTAAACATGCTTGACTATCTTTTGAAAACATAATAATAACAAAGGTCTTGTACCAATTGTATACAATATTGTAAAACATTGTTCTTTTTTATTATTCAAGAGCAGACCTTTCTCGATTACGTGCCAATTGTTTGAAAAATACTCTTTTTGATTTGAAATCATTCTCCCCCTCAATCAATGACAAATGTTATTGATTGAAAGATAGAGATTTTGACAGATGAAAGGCCTGGATGATTTTCAAAAGTAGAGTCCGAAGTATTTTCAAAGCAATTTTGTTTTCATTAGATGACAAATATTTTTCTGAACAATCATTTGAAGGAAAAATATTTGAAAGGAAACATTTGTCTTTTTGACGACAAACATTTGTTTTCAGAATCAGAGCATGAGATTTGAAGATTTAAGATAAAGCATGGCTCTGTTCTTTCTTTGAAAAGCGGGTTACTGCCTGAAATGACAATAAACCATTGTTTCACTTTTCTCCCAATTTTTTTTTTTTTTTTTTTTTTTTTAAACATTCGAACAATATCTAAAGTCCCGTGTCATTCTTTGAATGACAGCACAAAGACCATAGATATTATCGAATCGAGAAAAATATGACAAAATGACAATAATTTTAGAGATTTTTCAAGATTTTTTTTTTTTTTTTTTTTTTTTTATGGATTTTTTGAAAGTTTTATATTTTTCTAATTTCTTTTTGTGGGTTTTGTAATTTTGTATTTTGCTTTCCAATAAATATTTACAAGAGATAGATGAAGAAAGACCTTTACTCCTCTTCTTCCTCTTGAAGACGTTTGAGTGTTTCCGGTTGTAGACTCTTTAGACCAAGTCGTGGAAGGATAAACTCAAAACGTTCTCTAAGAAGAGCTTTGGTGAAGATGTCTGCTAATTGATATTTTGTCCTCACAAAGTAGAGTTCCACCACACCGTTCTCTACTTGCTCCCTGATGAAATGATGTCGAATGTTGATGTGCTTTGCTCTTGAATGTTGAACATTGTTGCATGAGAGAGCTATAGCACTTTTATTATCACAGTACAGAGGGATTTTGTTGAATTCAAAGCCATAGTCAGATAATTGGGATCTCATCCATAGGATTTGAGCACAACAGGATGACATGGTTATGTATTCAGCCTCTGTAGAGGAAATAGAAGTACTCATTTGTTTCTTTGAAGACCAGCTCACAAGCTTATCACCCAAAAATTGAGCACCTCCAGGCGTACTTCGGCGTGTATCTTGACATCCTGGATGATCGGCATCTGCATAGGCCGTTAGTGACATACCGGTGTCCTTCGGATACCAAAGTCCCATATTGATGGTTCCTTGAAGATACCGAAAGACCCGTTTAACCGCTTCAAGGTGCTTTTTGGTAGGCTTAGCCTGATATCTAGCACACATGCAAACAGCGAATAGAATGTCTGGTCTACTGGCTGTGAGATACATCAGGGATCCGATCATACTATGATATTTCGTTTGGTCTACCATGATCCCTGAGTGGTCCTCATCCAGTTTAGTACGCTCAATCATGGGAGTGTCAACAGGGTCACAAGAATCAAATCCAAATTTCTTTAAAATCTCATTTGCATATTTAGATTGATTTATAAAAATGCCTCCTGGACTTTGTGAAATTTGTAATCCCAAGAAAAATGACATTTGTCCCATCATTGACATTTGGAATTTGGATCCCATTTCATTTTAAAAACGGTCACATTCACTGGGGTCAGTCGAGGCAAAAATAATATCATCAACATAGATTTGAACGTGAACTAAATGTTTGCCTGACTTTCTGGTGAACAATGTTGGATCAACTGCTCCTTTCTTGAATCCAGTAGATAGAAGAAACTTTGATAGCGTATCATACCATGCCCTTGGAGCTTTCTTCAAACGTAAAGAGCCTTCTCCAAATGATAGACGTGAGTAGGATGCTCTGGATTCACAAAGCCTTCAGGTTGGCTGGCGTATCGACTTCTTTAGATCTCCGTTAAGAAAAGCCGTCTTGACATCCATCTGATAGACTACCATGTTCTTACTTTCGACATTAGCCAAGAAGATTCTTGTTGCCTACGAGCAAGGAGCAAATGATTCTTCAAAGTCAATACCCTCCTCTTGACGGTATCCTTTGCAACCAATCGAGCCTTGTTCTTTAAAACATCACCATGCTCATCAAGTTTCACTTTGAAGATCCACTTTAGAGCAATGATCATAGCACATCAGGAGCGGTACTAATTCCCATACATCTAGTCAATCAAACTCAAGAATTTCTTCTTGCATGGCACTGAACCAGCTGTCTTCATTCATAGCAGTTTTGACCTCTTTTGGATCGATCTTAGAGAGTACAGAGTTGAAGAAGCACCATAAGGCATTGGTTGCAAGTTGTCGACGAGTGGATACTAAACGAGAAGGGTTTCCAATGATGTTGTCCAATGGGTGATCATGTGTCCACTTTCTAAGGTGTTCATGTGGTTGTTGTTGAGGAAGTAGTAGTCGATTATCTTCGATGAAGATGGTTCTGATGATGATTCAGGAGCAAATATATTTTCAAAAGGTTCATCTTCTGAATGAGCAAAAGGATTTTCATCATCTATAGCAGCAGCAACATTTCCATTGTGTACACTTGATGATTGAGGCATTGATGATGATACCGAGAGTGATCGTGAAGGCTTCTTGACTTAGTGATATGGAAACTGAAGGGTTAACTTCATTGACAGAGATAGGAGCAGCCTCTGTTGATGGATTTGATAGATCATTAGCCCTTGGCTCATATTGTTCATCAAACATAGGATCAAATAATTTCTTCAAATCATCTTCTGAAGGAGGTACATAAGGAGTTGCTGGTGAGGAATTTGAAACAAGAGTAGAACTGATAGGACTACTTGATGAAGGTTGAAATGCGGGTCCAAAACTGGATTGTCCTGGAGCCATTTGACCGGTCAGTTCATCGAACGTAACGTGAATTGTTTCCATGATATTTCGGGTTCTCTTGTTGTAGATTCGGTAACCCTTCTTGTTTGGTGCATAACCAACAAAAACTCCAATATCTGCCTTTGCTCTTAATTTGCCTAAATCTTGACCGTCATTCGTTGGATAGCACAAAGCACCAAACACACGAAGGTAGGAGAGATCAGGTTTTCGTTTATGAACAAGTTCATATGGGGTTTTTCCATGAGAGGTATGAATAAGGGAACGATTTTGGGTGTAGCAAGTAGTGGCAATGGCTTCAGCCCAGAGAAACATTGGAACCTTTGAGTAAATCAGCATTGTTCTTGCGGCTACAATAGTTCGATTTCGTCTTTCAACTACACGTTCTGTTGAGGAGTTCGTGGAACACTTCTTTGATGACTGATTCCAACACTTTCATAAAATCGACTTAAGTCTTTGTTAACAAACTCTGTGCCATTGTCCGTTCGAACAATTCTAACAGTATTGTTGAGTCGAACTTGTATTTGTTTGATAAGTTTGATGATGACATCCGGAGTTTCATCCTTTGTCCTCAAAAACTTTACCCAAGTAAATCGAGAGTAGTCATCAACAACGACTAAATGTATTTCTTCCCATTTATCGTTTGCACTCTCATTGGTCCGCATAAATCCATATGAAGGGTATGAAGAACTTCCATTATTGAGTTTGTGGGTTTTGGTTTATGGGCATATTTCGTGCTTTTTCCCAATTGGCAAGCTGAACAAAGATGATCTTTTCATACTTTAATCTGGGTAATCCTCTTACTAAGTCCTTTCTGGAAAGATTGTTTATGGTACCAAAGTTCAAGTGATTGAGACGACGGTGCCATAGCCATGACTTAGTTTTGGAAGCCTTTGACAGCAAGCAGATGGGTGAAGATTTCATCATATCTTTGATAGAGATGGTGTATAGGTTTGAACCACGAGTTCCTCTGAGAAGTTCCACACCATCAAGTTCTCTAACAAAGCAAGTATGTTTTCTCAAGGCCACTTCTAAATCTGAGTCACAAAATTGTCAGACAGAAAATAGATTATGTCCAAGACCTTCAACATAATATACTCTGGAAATCACACTATTTCCAACCACGTAATCTCCATAACCCATAATAGCACCAAAATGATCATTTCTGAATCTCACAGTTCCGATGAATTTACTCACGAAGTTCATGAGCCATGACCGGTCTCGGTCATATGCTTGGAACATCCTGAGTCCAAGTACCACAGAACGATTTGAACGATCTGCAGTTGAACACAAACAAGAATGGATAACTGGATAATTGGGATCCCCATGCAAGAATGGGTTCCATTTGGTTAGTAACAGTGATTGGAACACCCACATCAGAGGTAGAAACAATGGACTCATTAGAAATATATGCAGTGCTAGGGTCCGTATTTGACCTATTCAAAGTATGTTCGCTTCTTAAGGGAATAGTTCTACCAGTAGGCATCCATTTTCTAGTGGGCATTGACTTAGCAAATTTAGGGAAAAGCTCATTAATATTACGGCCAGTAGGTATCCATTGATAACCTATATTACTAAATTTCCTTCCTGTGGGTTTCCACTATTTTCTAACTTTCTTTCGCCTTTGCCTTTTAGCCTTCTTAGCTTGAATTTTAACATTAACAGTTTTATCTGGGCATTTAACAGCATTAGACAAATCATTCACACCACATTCAAGATTAGTAACAGAAACCACGCAATCATCATTACATGTTTTGCCAAAAGTAGCAGAATTCGCATTAATTACAGTACGCTTAAAGCTAACACTAGAATCAACACGATTCGTTTAATTCAAATTCTCCCTAAGGTGATCTTCTAATCTCTTCCACTGAACATTCCTAGCATGCAAGGTCCTATCATTATTTGTGTTGCCTTGAGGCTTTGACCCGCTTGCTTTGGTGTCACTTCTACCTCTGTAGAGGGAATTGGACATTAGTTGGTTTTGCTACTTTTTGCATTCTGAACTAGAAGTGCAGGGATCTGAACTACTTGAAGGCACATTGAAATTCACTTTCTTAATGATGGGCATCGAATGGTTTGTATACTTAGCACTAGGCATGGAACAAGGCATCACAGCTTTATCTTTCGCACCTAAGGATTTAGGACATGTTGCTATTAAACATTCTAACATCTCTTGAGATCGTTTGGCCTGAATGCAAGCAAACCTAATTTCACTATCAAGTGGCTTGTTTATGAAGTCTTCTTAAACAATCTCACTAAGACATTCAAGACTATCCTTAAGACGAGCAAGATAATTATGAAATGCAAGTTCGTTATTCCTAAGATGAGGAGGAATATATTTGACAGTCACAGTATATTTGCAGTCTGTAGATGACTTCGATGCAACATTCTTATTAAAAACAAGTGGCATTTTCCCTTTTTCCTGACTCTTCAGATTCTCAATTTTCTTTTGTAAAGACGTTATTTTTTCGTTTTTGTTGTCACGAGTGACTTTCACTGAATCATATAACTCTTTAAAGTGTTGTTTGACCTTTTCAATTTCTTCTAGAAAACTCTCATTTTCCTTTTGTAAAACATTAATCAAGTTTTGAAGATGAAAAGTCTGAGAACTCTGAGAATCTAAAAGAGGAGGCATTTGGGAGCCATTACATTATTCTTTTCACTCTTTAATTGTGAAATTTGGGTTCTCAATTTTCTGATCGTGTTACAATGAGCTCAAATCTATTCATCACGTTTGCTAATTTCAAAATCGCACCAAATTAGGAGCATCCAAGGATGTCTTGATATTTGAGGTTTTAACATTTTCTTTAGATGTTGATATTTTAATTGCAAATCAAGATGCTCAACTTCCAATTTAGAAAACTGTTTCACCAGGTTATCATGATCATCCTGTCTAACTTTATCATGCAGTTTAGAGTTAGTTTTTTCAAGCGCAATGACACGATCATGGGAGACTTTCGAGCAATGATAATTCATGAAATTGAGAAGCATTAATGGAACAATTCGTAGTAAATGTAAAACACATCTTGAGCAATACATTTAGAAATAAGATTCTCATTCAAGGTATGCAAATTCTTCCTCTCAATCTCATTATATTTTAATTGTCGCTCATAGTCACTAACCTCAACTATCATTGCATCAAATTCCTTTTCCATTTCTTTAATATCTCAATCCATCCCCTTTTTAAGACTCTCAAATTGACCTTTTAATTGTTTAAAGAAAGGCATGACCTCGGTTAAATAGCATTCTTTAGTTTGCTCAAAACCCTTTCCCCTGATTATCCCCTGTGGGTGTGATCCTTTTCTTACAAGTTTTCTCAAAATCAACAAATAATTGAAAATTACATATTGACTGATTAAGGTCTTGCTCTTAGTGGAATTGATCTAGGAACTAAATGCATTGGGGTATTGGGGGATAAAATGGCGAGGAAGCATTCTCTTACATGGGGGATTCTTTTCAACAAACTCATCAGCTTTTTCATGTCCATATCCTTTTTCCAAAACACTTGTTCAGGGGTCAGCCGTGTTTGAGGTCTAAACTTGTTAAAGGCAATCCAGTTATCCTTAGCATAGTTGGGTGTTTTATAGGTGATTTTCTTTTCTATGCATAAAGGGCTCTTAAGCTTTTCATCCAATTTCTTTCTAGTTACTTCTTCTAATTGTTTATCTTCCTCAGTATTCTCAGCGCAACTAGGTTTCTGTCTAGGTTTAAGGATTTCATTGCCATCATAGATTACCTTCTGTGCTTTTCTAGCTTTCAGACACGCCTTAGGATTTGGTTCATCAACTAACGCCACACTATGTTTGTCACTTAGAACTCTATGTTTAGTGATCATGTGAGCAGTCTGAATGGTGTTTCCTTGACGTACAATTTGTTTTCAAGTTTGTTTTTCAAAGTTTTTAGGTTGGAAAATTCATTTAAGAGTTTTGATTCCTTGGCATTAAATTCCTGCTTAAGCACTTTCACATTTTCTTGAAGTTCTTGTTTTTGCTTTGCCGTTTTGTTAAGCTTTTCTTTTAAGGAATCTAGCTCTTGTTTAAGTATTTCTTCCCTAAAATTACTTTTTCTAATAATTGTACGCATTTGGTCTTCCCTAAAATTACTTTTTCTAATAATTGGTCGCCGTCATTAGGGTTTCGTCTTGGTCACGTTAATCTTACGACGGCGTCACCTTATGCTTGTGACGCCGTCCCCTTCAGTCTCTGACGCCGTCTTGATCAAATCTAGGCCATCTGGGTTGCGACGACCTACTCTTTTAAAGCCTGACACCGTCACTTGAAAATAAGCAATTTGGCTACGCCCGTCACAAAAGTTAGCGACGGCGTCACAGATAACACCTGACCGTCACTTGTAGAACCTCTGATGCCGTCCCTTGTATCTCAGATGAGGTTTCGATTCTTGACTTTGGCCATTTTCTTCGTATATCAGCGCCTTTTCGTCCAAATAAATGCCATTCCAGCAATTTGCCTTCAAGAGACCTAAAAGTGAAAAGGAATGATATTAAGTAATAACGGATACAAAAGTGATCAAATAAGGGCTTAAACGACCCCTCAAAAGGTACATTTTAAAACCTTATCAAATATCCCTACACTTGGTATTTGCTTGTCCTCAAGCAAATGTGCTTTTTGCCAATTAATTTATAAGTTAGGGGTCATGAAGCATTGGTTTAAAACAATCCACAACACATATAAGCCCCGCAAAGGTCATAACAAGAACGGAAATTACATACTAGCACCTCACATGGGGTGTTTGGATACTCACATCTCTCGGGAGTATATGAAATATATCAAAGTGGAAATGGAAGATAAACACTCATTAACCAGTCCTAGTACATAGGTTACCATAGGCTTGAGAATAGATCAAACCTCCATCGCTTTGGCGTAAGCACCTAGGAAAGACTATCAAAGAGGTCTTTAAAGGGTTGTAATGTTAGGCTTACGGTAGGGAAACCAAGGGTTTGGTGGGATAGGCTATTTAGTGGTGGTAAGTCAAAAATCTCTATGTTACAAGCATACGAAGAATGGCGTTGCTAAGCCAAGACTTGACACTCTAAACTCTAGATAACTGAAACAAACAAACAAGAATTTAAAGGATAGATGTACGATGGTAGCCCGTATATATATATATATATATATATATATATATATATATATATATATATACACTTTATTTTTTCTTTTTCTTTTTCTATTTTTTTTTTCATACACTTTTACTCTACCATCCTCTACGGTAACATCAAAATTATAGGGATTTATAGGCACATCCCTACACTTGAGTTTTTATTACTCTAACACTAATTTGACCAAAATTGAAAAGATCAAAACACTTGGGCACGTTATTACGCAAATAAGGGAATTTAACGTTTCCTTCTAGTCATTTAAACTTTAACTTTTCCCATGAGTCCCAATCGTCCCAAAACTGTATACAAAGGATATGACTCGACTTAGCAACTCATGCAAGCAACTAGATAATTGAACTAAGGGTTTGGGGTGATAACAATAATGCACTAAAAGTGAGTGCATACAAGGTAGGTTAAGGCGTTTTGGGTGTACATTTGGGGGAGGGGTGTAAACAATGCTCTTCATTGATATTCCGGAAAAACCGAAAAATCAAGAGAACCGCGAAAAGGGTAGACTCAAAGGGGTTAACTAGGGGTATCGTGTACTAAAAGTGAGTACAATGCAAAGGTGTGGGGGAATTACACAACCGAGGTGGAAGAAGTAATTATATTACAAGTATCAAACAAGGGTTATCCTAATGCCTCTTATCATTTAGTTATTCCTAACTACACAAGTGTAGTCTTACTAGCGATCTCGGGATGCATCACAAAACAAGTTCTAGAATCTAATATACTACCGGTTCACACTCTAAGCATTAAAGATGAATGCTTTAATTCCTACTAATATAAGGGTGATCCTCACATTTTGGGTGGAATTTAGGTGGTAAAGGGTTTTTGTGCTAGTCATGCAACTTCCTATCCGTGAGACGCTTTTGTTAAGACTAATGGCCCACTCCTATATGTCATGAAAATTTTTAAATTTGGTGCCAAAATTACCTTAACCGACATTTTCTCATGGTTTATTACACAAATACAATTGGACACAGCAAATAATCAAGGATAAGCATAGTTTTAAAGTTCCCTTTTTATTTTCCCTCTCTACACTTAAACTGAACATTGTCCCCAATGTTCCCCGAAAGTATCAAAGTTATGATAATAGAAGGTGATTAAAAACGAAAGAAACTAATACTCCCCTGATTAGCTCGGTAGGATCCGTGTGTGAAGTAGTGGTTAAATCCTTTCGAAGAAGAATGTATGCGTGAAAAGCTTCTTCCAACCTTATGTATCTTCTTCTTGATAAATAAAACCTGCACACTTGAAGAAAAAAAATGAAACATTCGCGTAAAATCGGCGGTAATAATATATATAAGACTCTACTAAACTAGGATATAATGCTTGTGGAATGGATGTTTACGAATTTCGGAAAATTAAGACTGGAAAATTCAAAAAATTTATAAGTAGCTCAGAAAACGAGAAAAAAGTAATCTGATGTTTTACTCCTTCTGACGCCGTCAGTTATCCTCGACAAAAATCGTTCATGATTTTCCCGGAAAAAATTCGGAAAGTTTACATCTTTAGAGTCTGGAAAAATTTCTGCAAAACATCCATTATGACTCGATACAAGCATTTGACTCGAACAAACACACATATATATCTTTTAATTAATTGAAATTCTCATGTTTACGTTTCTTTTGAAAACGTGTGTAATCCTCCCTACACTTATCCTTTATGTAAAATACCTTTATATGCAATTAAGACGAAGTTAAAAACAAAATAAAGCATTTTTACAAATTTAAACATGAGAATAAGCAATCAATAAAAGATATACGACACTAACAAGCAAACAATTAAGCATGGGTTGCCTCCCACGAAGCGCTTTTCTTTATTTATGAGTCTTGTAGCTAGACTCGTAGTCGTGCCCCTACGTACCAATATAAGTAAGCCTATCCTTAACAATGTCATAAGGATCAAACTTATCATTTAAGTTCCTAGTAGTACGTTTGGTTAGATATGCCTTTTCAAACTTCTCTCCATCGGGATCATAGATTGTTATCCTAATGTGCCACTCTCCATTACCATCGCTAGGCGGTCTATCCCAATCCCATTTATGTTTAGGCTTCTCAACTTTCCACTTATTCATGACAAGGTTGACAGGCAAGCTTCCTAGGAACTCGGTCATCTTCCTAAATACTAAGGCGTCCTCGAACGGGTTCACTTCCATGTCCCTAGCCATTTCTTTTTCATGGAAAGTTGATTTACTAGAAAAGGCTTCATCTAAGTAGAAAGGTCGTTGGGGACCTATGAGGTTCTTATCAATCCAAGGTCCATATTTAGAAGGCGCTCTATCCAACCTAATCTCATGTGGGAGTTCCTCTTCTTTGTAGTACGTATGCTTTTTGACATCGTAAATTGACCTAGCACTCCCCTCTCCTACCACTATCTTGGACATCTTACAATCGATGATAGCACTAGCGGTAGCTAAGAATCCTCTTCCTACTAGTAATGGGCATGTCGGGTCCTTATTCATGTCTAGCACATGAAAGTCGGCCAAAAGAGTCAACTCTCCTACGTGTACTACCATGTCTTTTATTATCCCTACCGGATATGCAACACTACCGTCCGCTAAACCTAAGATGGTTTCCGTTGGTTCTATCTTACCTAAGTTAAGGCTTCTATGGAGGGACAACGGAACAAGATTGATGCATGATCCTAAGTCGGCTAGAGCATCGAGAGGTTTGGAAGTTCCAAGCCTACACGGAAGAGTAAATAGCCCGGGATCGTCTAACTTCTTAGGTAGATTATTTCGCACAAAGGCGGACCCATGTTTTCCAAGTTTAAGTTCTAACTCATATTTTTCTTTTAAAGCATTATAATAAGGTGCATGAGCTAAGACTTCAAGAACCGGTTTTTCTTGATGGAGTTCCTTGTACTCCTCCTCTAGATTAGGTTTGGGTTCTTGGTTGACGGGTTTCTCAAGAGTAGGTTCTACCAATGGTGCAGGGCCTTGGTATCTCATTTTGGATTGCTTGGAAATCTTGTTGATAGCATTTACCGAGTAAACCATTGGGTGTGAGGGGCATGGATGTGCACTCTCCTATGGTGAACAAGAACATGAAGTCGACGAAATCGAATTCACTTTTGGGTTCTTTATAGTATCACTTGGGAGTGCTCCAATTTCCCGTTCATTAAAGTCTTTTAAGAGGGCATCAAGCTTGTTGGTCATCTCGCCTTGTCTTCGCTTAAAATCGGCTTCAAGCTTAGTCAATCGAGTCTCTTGAGATGACATGAATCTAGATGCAATTGCCTCAAGATTAGTGGGGCTCCCGGTGTTTAGAGAATTGAACCTATTAGGTGGACTAGATGAGCTTTGGGGTGTGCTTGAGTTTTGGTTCCACTTAAGGTTAGGGTGATTTCTCCATGAGGGATTGTAAGAGTTTCCTAAGTTGTTTTGTTCGGGCTTGAAAGTGTACCACTTCTCTCCCACTCCGTCGGTATGCATGGAGGTGTAGTCCGCAAAAGCTTGTTCGGGGAGTCTTGTGCAATCACGAGTGTCATGGGGACCACTACATAACTCACAAGGTAGAGTGATTTTATTCACTTTATGAGAAGACTTAGGATTTTCGTAGGAGCTCATTAGGAATTTTACTTGATCTTCAAGCTCGATCATCCTACGATCGGAAGATTGTGAGTCAATGGGAGGCAAAGAGATTGCCTTAACGGTTTTGGGCAACTCACAGGGGTCATTCCAACTTTCGTTGTCATAGAGAGCAAGGTCCTCTATTATACACCATGATTCTTCCGCGGTGAGATCACTAAGTTTTCCACCGGCCGCTTGGTCAATGGATCGCTTAGTGGGGAAGTTGACATGATCATAGAAAAGTTGGACTTGGAGCCAAAGATCAATGCCATGATGAGGGACTTTATGGAGTAAGTCCTTGAATCGAGTCCATGCTTCGTAGAGAGATTCACCTTGACGTTGTCGGAACATCAAGATGTCATTCCTAAGCTTAGTGGTTCTCCCCGGTGGGAAAAATTGAGCAAGGAAGCGAGAGGTGAGATCATCCCAACTTGAGATGGAGCCGACGGGAAGTCGCTCAAGCCAATTACTAGCTACGTCCCGTAGAGAAAATTGGAAGAGACGCAGATGCGTGGTCTCCTGAGTAGTAGCATCAAGGTCAATGGAATCGACAATTTTAAGGAAATCCCTTAGATAATGATTTGGATCTTCGGAACAAAGTCCATGGAATGCACATCCGTTTTGCACCAACCGGATGGTGTCGGATCGCAGGGCCGTAGTTTGGGCTTGGTCGAGAAGCAAAATGGTGTTCCTATAGCCTAGGTGGCTTGGTCTTGAGTATTCACCAAGAGTACGGGCTCTTGGCGGGTCATTTAGTGGTGGGTTGATGAATGGTGGGTGGTTATCACCTTCCATAATGAAAAGTGATGGGGTTACGAACAAAGGTAACGAAGAAGGGGGATAGACTACGAGAAAGCTAAAAATGAGAAAAAATTTACTTGATAGGAATCAAGCAAAGAAACCTAAACGAGGTGGACTACAAACTAGCTATTCTATTCCCAAAGCGGCGCAAAAACTTGATAACGCTACACGCGTCGTCGGGGTCAAAGGAACTTCCTTTTCTTCGAGCAAGTTTTATAACACCCTAGGCAGTGAACCTAATCGTTGTAGTGTAGTATTAGGGTAAGCCACGGGTATTGATATCATTCTATAGGGGAATAGGAATGCTAGTGAGGAGTTACTACCCTAAGGTTGGGGTTGAGGAAGATTATTTTTTTATATTTTTATGTTTTTTAGGAATTAGAAAGGTACGAATCTCGGGGTTTGGATTTGGGGGTTGGTATTTCTACCGATTACTTTACTTATCTAATTATCTAGTCTAAGGTGATGGTAGTCTATGTCTAATTATTGTGTGCTCGTATGATAGTTTAAAGATGTGTTTACTTAGGTTTTATTACTCCTTAATTATCTCCTATTGATGGTTGAATTGTCAAGTCATTATTCTTAATCGCGTTGTGTGTCTAAAGTCGTAGGGTATGCGTTTATCCCTAACTCTTTGAAACTACCAAAGGGTCTCGTCTACAAAATCTCTAGGGATTATAAACTCTAACTCTAAGGTACTCTTTGGATGGTTTAGCCTACAACTACTCTAGGTGTCATAGTCTAAGGTTCACAAAGATTTAATCAAGCATTAACTACACAACGAATGACCTATCACATTACTAGATCATTAACAATTAAGATAAGAGGCAACCAATCAATATTCAATAATTAAGTTTCATATTCCCTAAGCAAACACACAAGTAAATTAGCCGGACATGGAGAACATGCAAGCATACACACAAATAATTGAAGACATAATTGAATTAATGAAGTAAAACACTTATCTTGTGGTAAGATAGGGTTTGGAACCCTAAAATACTATACAAGACAGCCTTGGTTCGGTTTAGGTTTTTACTCCAAAAGACTACACACTAAAACTGAAAAATTCGGATTCTATATATAAGATTACAATCGCGACGGCGTCACCTTATGGATTGTTACCGCCGGGTCGCCATTAGGGTTTCGCCTTGGTCACGTTAATCTTGCGACGGCGTACCTTATACTGTGACGCCATCCCTTCAGCTCTGACGCCGTCTTGATCAAATCTAGGCTGTCGGGTTGCGACGACCTACTCTTTTAAAGCCCCACACCGCCACTTGAAAATAAGCAATTTGGCTACCCCCTTCACAAAAGTTATGCGACGGCGTGCCACAGATAACACCCGACCGCCACTTGTAGAACCCGATGCCGTCCCCTTGTATTTCAGCAGTCTGAGTGGCTCGATTCTTGACTTTGGCCAATTTCTTCGTATATCCGCGCCTTTTCGTCCAAATAAATGCCGTTCCAGCAGTTTGCCTTCAAGAGACCTAAAAAGTGAAAAGGAACGATATTAAGTAATAACGGATACAAAAGTGATCAAATAAGGGCTTAAACGACCCCTCAAAATGGTACATTTTAAAACCTTATCAATTGCCCATATTAGCAATATCTGAGTCACTGGTTTCCTGCAATTGAACCTTATCATGTATCTTTTGCTGATCAACATCATCATATAGTTTTAATACCTCTGAGATGATTGATTCTTTGGATGGGCCAGCTTGCTGTGGTGAAGGGACCTTTGGAGAGACCATTGGAGAAATGCTAGCCATGAAAATTGTCTGTGCAGTAGGTTCATCATCGACGTCCGAGTTGTATGCATCACAGTCAGCGACTTGAAAGGCATTCTGATGATTATGACCTATCTCCTGAATTGGCTACTCATCCACATCTGCATCATATGTCTTGGCATTGCCCTCAGCAAGAAACAACAACTCATCTTCATCCAACACAACTCCATTCTCCTAGGCTTGCACAAGTAACATCTTATCTCTGAAGTACTCTGCATTTTGTGGGCGTTTCGAGATGTGCGTTCTAGCTATATGTCCATCACCACCACAGTTGTAGCAATTGATCAGCTTTGCTTGTCCTTGATTTCCATTCCTTCCCCTATTCTGATGTGCCACATATCGTCCACCTACTCCAGCATTCCCATAACCTGCTCCAACCATCCCTTGTTCGTATCGTCTTCCTTGAAGTGGTTGCCCCATAACCTTTCCATCTCTGACAACAACATGATTGTGTATATTGGATGCAGTTCTGATCTCATTGTTAGTGTGAAGACTGTTGGTATGTGGATAAGAGTCAAGTTTTGTTTAACCATAAGAGCCAGTTGATTAATGAAGTGTCCCATGACTGCATCAGCATCAGCTTGCTTGAACCTCGGATTAGGAATGAGTTTGTGATTACCATTACCCATGGGTATGACTTGAGAAGCTTTGGTAGTAATACCAACATTTGTGTAAAAGGCTGTTGAGTCATTTGAGGAACTTGTTTCTCCCTGGTTGGTTTTGAACTGTTCTAGAATCATTTTCTCAAACATAGCATGTCTCTCATTCTGGAGAAGGAAGGCATACAGTTGCTCATAGTTGTTGTTCTTCAATCCTTTGGTTAGCTTCACAGAGGTGACAAACTTGTGCCATTCGGGATTCATGTTGTTCACAAATTTTGAATTCAGTTGAATGTTTGGCATGGTCATTTTGATATTCCTCATATCATTTACAAGCTTGTGGAATCTCACATAGTATTCATAGATACTCTCTTCTGGTTTCATCTTGAAGTGCTCAAATTCATCATACAGCTGTGATTCTCTGTCTTCCTTAGTTAATTCAGATCCTGAGAGAAGCATCTTGACATTATCCCAAACAGCCTTGGCTACAGTGTTGTGATTGATAAGCTTGTAGATGTCTTTTGGAAGACCCTGTAGTATAATGTTTGAAGCCCTGATATCAGCATCGAATCTCTTTTTCTCCTTATCACTGAGCTCATCATACGTCTTTGGTCTATCCAATCCAAAGATCATGGTTCCATCTGCAACAGTATCAATTATGTCTCTTATAGTCTCAATCTGATAAGGTCCTTCATCAATTGATTTGAGAATGTTAACCCATTTTCCTTTCCAAGACAGTACAATCGATTCGTTGATCCCAAGAGTCGTAGTCGTTCTGTCAAGCATGGGTGGACGAGTATCGAACCAGCTCCTTGAACATCCTCAAACAGAATGGAGATGATTGTAGGTATGTTGGTAGACATGTTTACAGATTTCACGGGATTTTATAACTCTATGATTAAACCGGGAAATAGATTCTTTCACGGGATTTTACTAAATCAAGAGAAAACCGTATTAGAAACAAAACTCAACCAAGTCGCTATAATCCTTGAATCAAGTAGCTAAGCACCAAGTTGCTAAATAGCAACTCGCTAAGATCCAAGTCGCTAACACCAAGTCGCTGAGAATACAAAGTATAAGTCGCTAACAAAAATTGAAAGCAAGTCTCTAACCTACCCAAGTCGCTAGCCCATTGAAAGCAAGTCTCTAACCTACCCAAGTCGCTAGCCGTAGTGGAGAATCCACTAACGTGTACTGTTTGTCGGCTTGTCTCAATAGACAAGTCGCTAGACTCAAGTCGCTAACAATTAACACTACAACTCGCTAACAATTACTGAAGCAAGTCGCTACGATGAAAAACACTACGAGAGTCAAGTCGCTAGCAAGAAAAACTTCAAAAACACACTTTTCAATCCAAACCAAGCCCAACCACAGTGATTCAAGCTTTCCAAATCAAAACCCAAGCACTTACAATGATTCTAAGCACAAAAGTACACCCAAAATTCAAACTTTAACACAAGAAATGATCCAAATGATGCAAAAACCACTAAACTTTTTCAAACTCAAAAACCATCTAAAACCACTAGAAATCCAAGGATATGTAAGAGAGATGATCAAACCATGGCTCTTGATACCATTTGTAACATATTGGATTTCACAAACACATCATACCATAATTAAAAGAGGTGTACAAGATGAGGTTTTAGAGAGAGAAAGAGTTAGAGGTTTGGGAACTTAGTGAGAGAAAGTGAAGATATTATTATGAGCTCCAACTCTCTACCTTGGGAGGTAGAGAGTATTTATAGTCTTACACAAATCGCCACCTACGGGCTGTGGATCAGGCATACAGTGGGTAAAGACCCGTCCGTCCTCCACGGTGTTACATAACTAAATACTACTTAACTTTAAATAACTATGACTACGAGCTTTCTAACGATTACATATACTTGAGGTGACCGACACTTTAATAACTGGATTTACTAAATCCTAACACTTTAACTTTCTTGTTGGTTCTATTATTGAAAAATTGCCTCAATCCTGGAAAAATTTTAAGTTATATCTTAAACATTTGACTGACGATATGAGTTTTGAGCAACTTGTTCTTAAATTCGTGTTGAGGAAGATAACAGGATGCAAGAAAAGGCTGATGCAAATTCAATAGAACCAAATGCAAACATGGTTGGAGAAAGCTCTTCCAAATCAAAGAACTACCACAAAAACAACAAGAAGGGTGGTGGTTCTGGACAGAATTCTTCCAAAGATAAAAATAAGAATTACACCCAACAAAAGAACAAGAACTTCAAGAAAGTTTATCATTGTTGGGTCCGTGGGAAACCTGGTCATAAAGCCAAGGATTGTCGCCACGAGAAAGAACATGGAGGGGGAAATTCTAAAGGAAATTCCAACCAAGAAAACCATGTGGAATCTTCAACAGAATTTGATGGAGTAATTGAAGCCTTCTTGACCACGAATGATGTTGATTGGTGGTTTGATACTGGTGCAACAAAGAACATATGAAATTCAAGAAGGATGTTTGTATCTTACCAAAAGGTGAATAAAACCGAATCGATGTTCATGGGGAATGGAACTTCTTCAAAGATTGAAGGAAAAGGCAAAGTCATATTGGAGTTGACTTCTGGAAAGGATCTTGTACTCTCAAAAGTGTTGCATGTGCCTAACATCACCAAGGATATGATTTCTGGCCCTATTCTTATTAATAAGGGATTTAAACTTTTATTTGAATCAGATAAATTTGTAATCACTAAGGGTGGTGTGTATGTTGGAAAGGGTTACCTTGATTAGGGACTCTTTAAACTAAGTGTTGTAATTGATGACAATGTTATTAATAATAATAACGCGGGCACTAGCACCGCTTCTGTGTACATGACTGTCCCTTCTTTCTTATAGCATTCTAGATTAGGCCATGTTAATTTTCGTTCCTTACAAAGAATGATATACTTAGGCATGTTGCCTAAATGCACAATGGATAAAATATCCAAATGTGAAATATGTGTTGAATCTAAATACACAAGTCATTTACACAAATCTATAGAAAAATCAAATGAAATACTTGGTTTAATCCATACAGATTTATATGATTTCAAAGCAACACCATCAAGAGGAGGAAATAATTATTATATTACTTTCATTGATGATTACAACAAATTTTGTTATGTGTACTTAATAAATACCAAAGATGAAGCCTTGAATATGTTTAAGACATATAAGGCAGAAGTCGAAAATCAACTAGCCAAAAAGATCAAAATTATAAGGTCTGATAGGAGAATATGGTATTGTACACCAAACAATAGACCCATACATCCTGATGCAGGTTTTACTGACCCGGTTTTAATATTTATAATTACTTGTTATACCTATGGTCTACCCTAATGCACTAACGGGTAGTGTACCCGGTCGTGTGTAGTGTAGTATTTCGGTAAAACCGAGGTCGTCCCAAGAGCTACGTGGATCGGAAATTAACTTAAGTCTATGTCACAATTTTAATAGATATTAAGGTGGAAATGATTAATTACTAAGAAAATAAGAAAGCAAATAGAGGCGAGGGTTGTGATCGATAGAGGAGAAGGGTGCTAACCTAGATTACTCATCCTAGCTAGTTATGTTTACGTCTAATTACTTCCAATTACTTCAGGTGGGGTCAAAGTCGCTAGGACAGCATTTGGTCAGTTCCTCCTAATCTATCAGCAAAGGGTCCCACTGGAGAAATCAGGTGTCCCTTCATAATTCCAGTTGTTCCTGCTCTCCTAAGCCAAGTCATTAAGTACCGCTACATGCTAGATTCATAATAGTGAGTGCCCGGGCGCTGGCATCTTAAACACTCACCCCTTACTTCTTAAGTTCATCCAAACGGTAGGTGATCAGTTGGTCAAATCGCACAAGTAGAAAGGGTCGTCAGTTGGTCATATCTTACCCTTCCCATCTCAGTCTGCTCACTTAGGGTCAATTAGTCATATTTCCTAAGAAATTAGCCTCTACCGCCATTTAAAACTACCGAAACAAGGGTGGCTACCAATAAACTATGCATGCATACACTTAGAAATAATTATACGGAAGCAATGTAAACGCAAACAAAACAATTAAGGAATCATAACTAGGCCAGCACCAGAAGTGCTTAGCCAAGCGTATAGTAAATTAATCCAACAATAATGAATAAAACATGAATAGAATTAAACATAATGTTTGATACAAATTACTTGATGAAAAGCTAATAATGATGATGATTGCAAGTGCATTCCTCCTTGGAAAATGGCTTCGGGCTGCTGGAAATTGCCCTGGAGTGGTGCCCTAATCGACCCCTAGGAGAGGGGTGAAGAGAGATACTTCAAAATGCAGATTTAGGGCTGTATTTATAGGCCACGACATAGTTACGGCGTAACCTTAAGTGTAAATTACGCCGTAACTAGTTAGGGCGTAACTATTTTTAGAGTTATTCCGTAACTATAGTTAGGGCGTAACTATTTTTATAGTTACAGCATAACTATTAGTTAGGGCGGAACTAACTTTAGAGTTACTCCCTACCCTCTTCAGCTTTGCAAAATAGCAATATTGCAACTTAGGACCTTGAGTTTCTTCATTCCATTGATGGAGACCAACATAAAAACGTGTTAATTGAGCACCAAACTTCGTATGTAGTAATATTACGGCGTAACTAAATCACCGGGTTACACCGTAATTCTTCGTCCGCATATACTTATCCATTCCTTAATTGCCTTTACGGCGTAACTAAATTCATGTTACGCCGTATCCTTTAAAATAATAATTACGACGTAACCAAAAGAATTGGTTACGCCGTATCCTTCAAATCATACTTACGCCATAACATTAGTAACGAGTTACGGCGTAATCTTCACACAAAATACTCAGGCCTCAGATCGTAGGTTACGGCGTAATCAAAAGTACCACTTACGCCGTAACTTGTCTTCAAAATATAATTCTTGGCCTTTTTTCACATCTTTTCCACTCCAACGCCTCATTTATCCTGAAATGCAATTATGAACGAATATGAACGAATTAAGTACCATATTAATACAAATGAGGCCATAAACACGGGAATTTGATATATAAAAGATCAGGCTCATTTGATGTTATCACATCCCACAACAAAATGGCGTGGCTGAACGTAAGAATAGAACACTAAAGACCATGATTAATTCAATGTTAATTACTTTAGGGGCTCCTCATAGTCTATGGGGTGAAGCATGTCTTGCTGCAAATACAATGTTGAATAAAATTACTAATAAGAAGAGTGACAAATCTACATATCAATTATGGAAAGGAAAGCAACCTTCTTATAAAAGGATGAAAGTGCGGGGTTGTTTAACAAAGGTTCAAATACCTTTACCAAAGAGAACCAAACTTGGACCAAAAACAGTTGATTGTGTTTATCTTGGTCCGGCAAAGAACAGTGTTTCTTATAGGTTCCTGGTTTACAAATCCAATGTAGAGGACATAAGAAACAGCACAATTATAGAATCTGCTGAAGGTAATTCTTTGAGAATAGCTTTCCTTATAAGGATAAAGAGAAAAAAATCTCAAATCCAAGGAAAAGAGTATTAGATGATCAATTGTCTCAAGAACAAAGAGACGGCAATTCTAAGGTTCCACAAGAGAATGATGAACCTAGAAGAAGTAAGCATGCAAAATTTTGGACAAATTGATCCTGATGATCTTGAAGAAATCAATCTTCAATGGCAATGCTCACGTTGCAAGCTAGGACATTTCTAAGGAGGATTGGCAGACAGGTCAAGTATGATGCTCAAAGAAAGGCAGGGTTTGACAAAAGCAAGATGGAGTGCTTTAACTGCAAGAAGAAGGGGCACTTTGCAAGGGAGTGTAGGGCTCCTAAATTGCTTTATATTTTTAGCAATCTCTTATCCTAATATTTCAGAAATGCTCTTGGGAGTTCTGTGCTCAACAACATGAAAACCGTATTTCTAGGAGATTTCTGATACCACAGGTGATTAATAATATACAATTTATGCATAAGGCTGAGTCTGATTGATCATTTGTACGTGTTTTCAGTCAATTGCATCAACCACGCCACGGTTATGGTAACCTGCAAATGGGCCTTCATGTCTAACGATGTAAACATTATGAATTTGATGGCAAAGTGTTCCATTTCAACGTGATGACTTTCAAGGTATCTAAAAAAAACATTCTTTATATTTATCTATTACGGATATGGAATGTGTATGGTCACATCTCACACTCATATTTGAAGAAAATCATGACGATCAAAACATACAACAAAGCTTTCGCAACTCTGATGAAAAGATGTCATGATCCAAAACTGTGAGCATGTCGGTCCAAAAGTCACAACATCACATAATGGCAATACTTCAAAAGATGAGCTGGAGATTCTATACTGCTAATGATCTCAAAGAAAGCTTATGATCACATGACAAAGAAACATTCAAGCCCAAGAAACACTACTGAAAATGCAAAGTTGATTATATGGAAGCTTCAAAGTCTAATGGTGAATTAGATGAAGAAATCTATATGCAACAACCTGAGGGGTTTGTTGTCAAAGGTCAAGAGCATAAGGCATGTAAATTGGTTAAATCTCTTTACGGCCTTAAACAAGCTCCAAAGAAATGGCATGAGAAGTTTTATAATACTCTATTATCAAACAGCTATCAAATAAACGAATGTGATACATGTGTCTATGTTAAATAATACAAAACTGCATTTGTCATTATTTGTTTATATGTGGATGATATGTTGATCATGGGAAAAAATATGGATATTATAAACCAAACCAAGAAAATGCTTCATTTTTCAATTGATATGAAAGACATGGGAGAAGCTGATGTCATTCTCGGTATAAGAATTCAAAAGAATTCCAATGGATACATCCTTACCCAATCTCATTACATTGAGAAGACCCTTAAGAAATTTAGGCACTATGATGATAGATGATTTGTAACTCTCTTTGATCTTAAGGTTCAACTCAAGAAGAACAAAGGACAAATTGTATCTCAGTTTCAATATACACAAGTTTTAGGAAGCTTGATGTATATAATTGATAACGCTACACGCGTCGTTTGGGGTCAAAGGAACTTCCTTTTCTTCGAGCAAGTTTTATAACACCCTAGGCAGTGAACCTAATCGTCGTAGTGGAGTATTAGGGTAAGCCACGGGTATTGTCGTCGTTCTCTAGGGGAATAGGAATGCTAGTGAGGAGTTACTACGCTAAGGTTGGGGTTGAGGAAGATTATTTTTTTATCTTTTTATGTTTTTTAGGAATTAGAAAGGTACGAATCTCAGGGTTTGGATTTGGGGGTTGGTATTTCTACCGATTACTCTACTTATCTAATTATCTAGTCTAAGGTGATGGTAGTCTATGTCTAATTATTGTGTGCTCGTATGATAGTTTAAAGATGTGTTTACTTAGGTTTTATTACTCCTTAATTATCTCCTATTGATGGTTGAATTGTCACGTCCTTATTCTTAATCGCGTTGTGTGTCTAAAGTCGTAGGGTATGCGTTTATCCCTAACTCTTTGAAACTGCCAAAGGGTCTCGTCTACAAAATCTCCAGGGATTATAAACTCTAACTCTAAGGTACTCTTTGGATGGTTTAGCCTACAACTACTCTAGGTGTCATAGTCTAAGGTTCACAAAGATTTAATCAAGCATTAACCACACAACGAATGACCTATCGCATTACTAGATCATTAACAATTAAGATAAGAGACAACCAATCAATATTCAATAATTAAGTTTCATATTCCCTAAGCAAACACACAAGTAAATTAGCCGGACATGGAGAACATGCAAGCATACACACAAATAATTGAAGACATAATTGAATTAATGAAGTAAAATAGGGTTTGGAACCCTAAAATACTGTACAAGACAACCTTGGTTCGGTTTAGGTTTTTACTCCAAAAGACTACATACTAAAACTGAAAAATTCGGATTCTATATATAAGATTACAATCGCGACGGCATCACCTTATGGATTGTGATGCCGTCGGGTCGCCGTCATTAGGGTTTTGTCTTGGCCACGTTAGTCTTGCGACGGCGTCACCTTATGCTTGTGACGCCCCTTCGTCTCGACGCCGCTGGATCAAACCTAGGCCGTCTGGGTTGCGACGACCTACTCTTTTAAAGCCTGACACCGTCACTTGAAAATAAGCAATTTGTCTACTGCCCCGTCTCAAAATTTATGCGACGGCCATAGACAACACCTACGCCGTCACTTGTAGAACCTGACGCCGTCCCTTGTATCTCGCAAATTGAGTGGCTCGATTCTTAACTTTGGCCAATTTCTTCGTATATCCGCGCCTTTTCGTCCAAATAAATGCCATTCCAGCTGTTTGCTTTCAAGAGACCTAAAAAGTGAAAAGGAACGATATTAAGTAATAACGGATACAAAAGTGATCAAATAAGGGCTTAAACGACCCCTCAAAAAGGTACATTTTAAAACCTTATCAAATATCCCTACACATGGTATTTGCTTGTCCTCAAGCAAATGTGCTTTTAGCCAATTAATTTATAAGTTAGGGGTCATGAAGCATTGGTTTAAAACAATCCACAACACATATAAGCCCCGCAAAAGTCATAACAAGCACGGAAATTACATACTAGCACCTCACATGGGGTGTTTGGATACTCACATCTCTCAGGTGTATATGAAATATATCAAAGTGGAAATGGAAGATAAACACTCATTAACCGGTCCTAGTACATAGATTACCACAGGCTTGAGAATAGATCAAACCTCCATCGCTTTGGCGTAAGCACCTAGGAAAGACTATCAAAGAGGTCTTTAAAGGGTTGTAACGTTAGGCTTACGGTAGAAAAACAAAGGGTTTGGTGGGATAGGCTATTTAGTGGTGGTAAGTCAAAAATCTCTATGTTACAAGCATACGAAGAATGGCGTTGATAAGCCAAGACTAGACACTCTAAACTCTAGATAACTGAAACAAACAAACATGAATTTAAAGGATAGATGTAGGATGGTAGCCCGTTTTTTTTTTTTTTTTTTTTTTTTCTTTCTTTTTCTATTTTTTCATTTTTTTTTCATACACTTTTGCTCTACCATCCTCTACGGTAACATCAAAATGATAGGGATTTATAGGCACATCCCTACACTTGAGTTTTTATTACTCTAACACTAATTTGACCCGAATTGAAAAGATCAAAACACTTGGGGTACGTTATTACGCAAATAAGGGAATTTAACGTTCACTTCTAGTCATTTAAACTTTAACTTTTCTCAAGAGTCCCAATCGTCCCAAAACTGTATACAAAGGATATGACTCGACTTAGCAACTCATGCAAGCAACTAGATAATTGAACTAAGGGTTTGGGATGATAACAATAATGCACTAAAATTAAGTGCATACAAGGTAGGCTAAGGCGATTTGGGTGTACATTTGGGGGTGGGGTGTAAACAATGCTCTTCATTGATATTTCGGAAAACCGAAAAATCAAGAGAACCGCAAAAAGGATAGGCTCAGAGGGGTTAACTAGGGGTATCGTGTACTAAAAGTGAGTACAACGCAAAGGTGTGGGGGAATTACTCAATCGAGGTGGAAGAAGTAATTATATTACGTGTATCAAACAAGGGTTATCCTAATGCCTCTTATCATTTAGTTATTCCTAACTACACAAGTGTAGTCTTACTTGCGATCTCGGGATGCATCACAAAACAAGTTCTAGAATCTAATATACTACCGGTTCACACTCTAAGCATTAAAGATGAATGCTTTAATTCCTACTAATCTAAGGGTGATCCTCACATTTTGGGTGGAATTTAGCTGGTAAAGGGTTTTTGTGCTAGTCATGCAACTTCCTATCCGTGAGACGCTTTTGTTAAGACTAATGGCCCACTCCTATATGTCATGAAAAATTTTAAATTTGGTGCCAAAATTACCCTAACCGACATTTTCTCATGGTTTATTACACAAATACAATTGGACACATCAAATAATCAAGGATAAGCATAGTTTCAAAGTTCCCGTTTTATTTTCCCTCCCTACAATTAAACTGAACATTGTCCCCAATGTTCCCCGAAAGTATCAAATTTATGATAATAGAAGGTGATTAAAAACGAAAGAAACTAATACTCCCCTGATTAGCTCGGTAGGATCCGTGTGTGAAGTAGTGGTTAAATCCTTTCCAAGAAGAATGTATGCGTGAAAAGCTTCTTCCAACCTTATGTATCTTCTTCTTGATAAATAAAACCTGCACACTTGAAGAAAACAAACGAAACCTTCGTGTAAAATCGGTGGTAATAATATATATAAGACTCTACTAAACTAGGATATAATGCTTGTGGAATGGATGTTTACAGAATTTCTGGAAAATTAAGACCTGGAAAATTCCAAAAATTTATAAGTAGCTCGAAAAATGAGAAAAAAGTAATCGATGTTTTACTCCTTCCCCGACGTCAGTTGCAATCTCGACGCCGTCAGGTTATCCTGACAAAAATTGTTCTGCGATTTTCTGGAAAAAATTCTGGAAAGTTTACATCTTTAGAATCTGGAAAAATTTCTGCAAAACATCCATTATGACTAGATAACACATATATATCTTTTAATTAATTGAAATTCTCATGTTTACTTTTCTTTTGAAAACGTGTGTAATCCTCCCTACACTTATCCTTTATGTAAAATACCTTTATATGCAATTAAGACGAGGTTAAAAACAAAATAAAGCATTTTTACAAATTTAAACATGAGAATAAGCTATCAATAAAAGATATACGACACTAACAAGCAAACAATTAAGCATGGGTTGCCTCCCACGAAGCGGTTTTCTTTATTTATGAGTCTTGTAGCTAGGCTCGTAGTCGTGCTCCTACGTGACTTCATTACCGTCACCTTCTTGCTTATGACGGTCTCCATTGGGGGGTTCCATGTTGTCAAAGTGCCCTATAGTGCACCTTTGTAAGAGGTCGTCCTCTCCCCAATTGGTCCTATATTCCGGTCCTAAGTTCAAGAAATCCTTATAGAAACCTAGAATCTTGGCCATAACATAATCTACTCCCTTCTCCTTATCCTCATTATTCCTATAATAGACCGACAGTTTAAGTTCCTTTTCATCATTAGAGAGTGATGAAAACTTCTCAATCTTAAACGGCATTTGGTAAGCTATGTCGTCGGTCTCATCCTTGAATCGCACTATTCCTAATGAGGGATCATAAGTCATCCCGGTGTTTTCTATGAAGGGTTTTCCTAGAATAACATGGGACAAGCTAGGATCTATGGCCGTGCTAATATCGTCCACAATTATGAAATCCGTAGGAAACATGAAACTACCTACATGGACGGGTAATCCCTTAACTCTACCAAGAAAATTGCAACTCTCCCTAGGATTATCGGGGTCTTGCCTAGTTGGGATAGGCTTCTTCATCACCCAATTGTAGTAGGTGCTAGTCATTATATTGATTGGGGACTTGTGATCAATGTAGGCCTTTGCCACGAAAAGATGTCCTATGCAACATGGTATGTTAAGATTCCAAGGGTTTCCAAACTTGATCATCCTAGGGCTTTTCCTAACATACATGTGACGGAGGTCACGCACTAAGTGAGGGTGGCGAGATAGTTCTTCTTCCGTAGGAAACTTATTGAAATAGTCATTGTCTACTTCATTCACTTCCTCGGTTGTTTCATTTGGCGGTGTTTCCTTAACCTCAAGTATCATCTCATGGTTTGCTTCGTCATTTGTTCTATTATGTTTCACTAAGGCGATGGTATTGAAGAATTGAACGTGCTTAGCTAACTTACTTGGGTCCTTAATCTCTACACTTGAAGGCTCGGGAGTTGAGATAGCATTAACCTTCCTATCACTATTGGTCATGGCTTTCAAAAGGTTATCTATCTTCCTATCCATTTCGGCTTGTTGTTGGTTAAAACGGTCCGAGAGCTTAGCTATTTGGGCTTCTTGGGATGCGACTAAGTTTTGCAACATCCCCTCAATGTTTTGTTGGTTAGGACCTTGAGATGGGGGCCATGAGAAATCATTGGAAGTGACTTCTTTGGTTTGTCCCCAATAGAAGTCGGGCTTGCCCTTCCATGCCTCTCGGGTTTCATTGAAATTCCTAGGTCCGGGTATTGTAGGGAATCTTCCTCCCGTTCCATTAATACGCGAGGATGTGTAGTCAATGGAAGCATGTTCGGGGGATCGGGTGCAAGTGCGCGTGTTATGAGGATCACTACACGGCTCACACGAGGAAGAAACTTTGTTCACATGGCGTGAAGACATAGGATTTTCGTAGGAGCTCATTAGGAATTTTACTTGATCTTCAAGCTCGACCATCCTATGGTCGGAAGATTGTGATTCAATTGGAGGCAAGGATATTGCCTTAACGGTTTTGGGCAACTCACGGGGGTCATTCCAACTTTCGTTGTCATAGAGAGCAAGGTCCTCTATTATACCCCACGATTCTTCCGCGGTGAGATCACTAAGTTTTCCACCGGCCGCTTGGTCAATGGATCGCTTAGTGGGGAAGTTGACATGATCATAGAAAAGTTGGACTTTGAGCCAAAGATCAATGCCATGATGAGGGACTTTATGGAGTAAGTCCTTGAATCGAGTCCATGCTTCGTAGAGATTCACCTTGACGTTGTTGGAACATCAAGATGTCATTCCTAAGCTTAGTGGTTCTCCCCGGTGGGAAAAATTGAGCAAGGAAGCGAGAGGTGAGATCATCCCAACTTGAGATGGAGCCGGCGAGAAGTCGCTCAAGCTAATTACTAGCTTGGACCCGTAGAGAAAATTGGAAGAGACGCAGACGCGTGGTCTCCCGAGTAGTAGCATCAAGGTCAATGGAATCGACAATTTTAAGGAAATCCCTTAGATGCTGATTTGGATCTTCGGAACGAAGTCCATGGAATGCACATCCGTTTTGCACCAACTGGATGGTGTCGGATCGCAGGGCCATAGTTTGGGCTTGGTCGGGAACCTCAATGGTGTTCCTATAGCCTAGGTGGCTTGGTCTCGAGTATTCACCAAGAGTACGGGCTCTTGGCGGGTCATTTGGTGGTGGGTTGATGAATGGTGGGTGGTTATCACCTTCCATGATGAAAAGTGATGGGGTTACGAACAAAGGTCACGAAGAAGGGGGATAGACTACAAGAAAGCTAAAAATAAGAAAAAATTACTTGATAGGAATCAAGCAAAGAAACCTAAACGAGGTGGACTACTAACTAGCTATTCTATTCCCCGGTAGCGGCGCCAAAAACTTGATAACGCTACACGCATTGTTCGGGGTCAAAGGAATTTCCTTTTCTTCAAGCAAGTTTTATAACACCCTAGGCAGTGAACCTAATCGTTGTTGTGTAGTATTAGGGTAAGCCACGGGTATTGATATCGTTCTCTAGGGGAATAGGAATGCTAGTGAGGAGTTACTACGCTAAGGTTGGGGTTGAGGAAGATTATTTTTTTATCTTTTTATGTTTTTTAGGAATTAGAAAGGTACGAATCTCGGGGTTTGGATTTGGGGGTTGGTATTTCTACCAATTACTCTACTTATCTAATTATCTAGTCTAAGGTGATGGTAGTCTATGTCTAATTATTGTGTGCTCGTATGATAGTTTAAAGATGTGTTTACTTAGGTTTTATTACTCCTTAATTATCTCCTATTGATGGTTGAATTGTTACATCCTTATTCTTAATCGCGTTGTGTGTCTAAAGTCGTAGGGTATACGTTTATCCCTAACTCTTTGAAACTACCAAAGGGTCTCGTCTACAAAATCTCCAGGGATTATAAACTCTAACTCTAAGGTACTCTTTGGATGGTTTAGCCTACAACTACTCTAGGTGTCATAGTCTAAGGTTCACAAAGATTTAATCAAGCATTAACTACACAACGAATGACCTATTGCATTACTAGATCATTAACAATTAAGATAAGAGACAACCAATCAATATTCAATAATTAAGTTTCATATTCCCTAAGCAAACACGCAAGTAAATTAGCCGGACATGGAGAACATGCAAGCATACACACAAATAATTGAAGACATAATTGAATTAATGAAGTAAAACACTTATCTTGTGGTAAGATAGGGTTTGGAACCCTAAAATACTGTACAAGACAGCCTTGGTTCGGTTTAGGTTTTTACTCCAAAAGACTACACACTAAAACTGAAAAATTTGAATTCTATATATAAGATTACAATCGCGATGGCGTCACTTTATGGATTGTGACGCCATCGGGTCGCCGTCATTAGGGTTTCGTCTTGGCCACGTTAGTCTTGCGACGGCGTCACCTTATGCTTGTGACGCCGCCTTCAGTCTCTGACCGCCCTGATCAAATCTAGGCCTTCGGGTTGCGACGACCTACTCTTTTAAAACCTGACACCGTCACTTGTAAATAAGCAATTTGGCTACTGCCTGTCACAAAAGTTATGCGACAATGCGTCACAAATAACACCTAACGCCGTCACTTGTAGAACCCGACCCCGCCCCTTGTATCTCGCAGCCTGAGTGGCTCGATTCTTGACTTTGGCCAATTTCTTCGTATATCTGCGCCTTTTCGTCCAAATAAATGCCATTCCAGCAGTTTGCCTTCAAGAGACCTAAAAAGTGAAAAGGAACGATATTAAGTAATAACGGATACAAAAGTGATCAAATAAGGGCTTAAACGACCCCTCAAAAAGGTACATTTTAAAACCTTATCAATAATGAACTGTACACGACCAGATTTGACATATAGTGTAAGTCAAATTAGTCGATATTCTCATAACCTTGGGAGAGATGATTGGGAAGCACTAGTTAGACTTCTTCAATATCTTAAGCATATAATTGCTTATGGGTTACATACTTACATTACACTAAGTATCCTCTTGTATTAGAGGGATTTTGTGATGCAAATTGGATTTCAAACCATAATGAAGGAAAGTTCACAAGTGGCTATGTATTTACACTTGGAGGGGATGTTGTATCATGGAAATTGTCTAAGTAAACTGTGGTACCAGATCAACTATGGAAGTAGAATTTGTAGCCTTAGACAAAGTTGCTGAAGAAGCAGAATGGCTTAGAAGCTTTCTAGAGGGTATTCCCTCGTGGCCAAAACCTGTGACTGCTGTATGCATACATTGTGATAGTATGGCTGCTCTTACCACAGCAAAGAATCATATCTATAACGGCAAGTCAAGACATATAAGACGTCGCCACAATACGATAAAGGACTTGTTAAGAAATGGAATCATTTCCATCGATTACGTTAAGTCAAAGGAAAATATAGCAGATCCTTTGACAAAAGGCCTTTGTAGAGAACAAGTCATATTTACATCGAGGGGTATTGGCTTAAAGCCAACACAATGAGTGACTACTCAACGGAAACCTAGCCTAGCAAAATTGGAGATTCCATGGTCTAGGTTCAATAGGAAAACTAGTTTAGGAAAACTCAAAAGTACTAACACACAGGTATGCCCATTTCTATGATGAATTTTGTGTGTTCTTAAGTTGATGATTAAGGGCTGAATTTTAATTCTTAATAATGCTAATGGATTTTACAGTGGAATACTATGAAATATTCTTGATTGGCATTACCTATATGAGATTGATGTGCGGTCACATCTTTGGGAACCAGATGGCTAAGTTCTCTAAAATTCTCATGAATAAGGATATGTTCACGGCCGAAATGAACACAATGGTAAGAATATGTTATTGTATAAATATGATATGTGTGATACTTATTGTCTCACTTTACTACAAAACGTGGCTAGTTCAAGACTTATTTTCACTATCTACAAAGTAGATCCGATAAGCACTCACTAGGATAGGTTCAAGTCCAAAAGACACCTAATTTGATGCATGTCATATTACATTTGATGGAAATAAAATAGTAAGTAACTTTATATTATCTTATTTTCTATTCGAATGCAGGGTATTATTGGTGTTTGAATAGAAAATGTGAGGTATCGTTGGAACATTACTATCTAATAGTTTTGTTGTTTTTTAGTGTTTGCTACGAAATGGAGATTTGTGATAGTTTTTCTGTCACTAAACCGTCTCTAATGAACTATCACCATCCTAAAAACGTGTCTAATTGAAATGGTGGCGGTTATATCTGTTGAAAAGGAATCACTAAGCGAACCATCACGATTGTTTGAATCAGTTTCAGTTAGCGACGGTTATTCTGTCGCTAGGTCGTCGCTAATAGCAGTTTTTTGTGAACCATTGTGACTGTTACGAAAAGAGGTGTCTCTAAGGCCATTTGAAGGGGTATTGTGACTGTTTTGAAGGGTCACCATGTGCCTATATATAGAGGATGAATTTGTCATTTGGGAATCATCAAAAACACAAAAACCTCATCCATCTCCATCAAGAAAACATATCAGATTAGCTAGATTCAAGTTTCATACTTGATTTGATTGTTTTATCCTCTAAACAGTTCGCACTAGATATGACAAATTTCTGTTTAAGGACACTGCTTATCGCAGGCCTCAATCTGTTGTTGTAATCTTATGATTATGTACAAAACAATTAGTATTACGTTTATAAATTTCCTAACAGTACTTCCATGTCTTAGAGTTTTATTTCGAATATGGAGATGCTACATCATGTTGTATAATATAATTATCTATGATTATGTTTGTATTTCATATATGAAATGGTTATATGTATTTGTATTTGTACTTGGCTTATATGTTTTTCATTTTTGACAAGTCTTTTTGTTAAACTAGCTCTAATGGTGTTGATAGATATTGTTGTTTTTTCTATACAATGAAGGCGACTCACCTTATCATGGATATTTTATTAGGCACAAAGAAGTAGACCAAACCAAACAATATATCAAGTCATGGAGATACATATCCTCTGATCCTCAAATTCTCAAAACACTAAACTGTAAAAATCATCGCTGTGGTTTATCAATTTTGGCACTGATCATCCCTTGTCGGTATTATTGACACTAATCATCCCTAGGTGATAAAACGTCTATCATGATACGTTCCTCGTCGTACTATGTTTCTTTTAATGACCATTTTACCCTCCATTTTAAATTACCAAACACCATTATGCCTTTTTCTGGTCAAAACTCAAAACACATAAACACCTCACATTTAGCCCCCCATCATCTCTCACAAACACACATAAATAAAAAATCACACCCACCACAAATCATACACATCTCCAACCATCTGCTTTCGTACTCCACCTCAGCAGAATCTAAATGAAAAATCGTTTTGAGTTAAGATTATAAGCAAAAAATGAGTTTTTAATCGAAATAATTTTATTTATGAGAATAAAATTTGACAAAAGATTGCGCAATATATATATGATTAAAACCTAATCTAATCAGGCCCGGTCATGAGTTTTTTTATGCTCTAGGCGAAACGATCAATATATGCCCCTAATTATAAACCAACAAGGCAACAACGCACTATAAACTCGATATCAACTTAATAAAATAGACACACGAGTCTAGATTATCATACCAGCCTATTTCGTAATGTTCAATACATATGGTTTTCTAGATGACGAAAAGTAAATAAAGTATCTAATAAGCCGTTCAAAAAAAATAATAATAATAAAAAAAATAAAGTATCTAATAAAATTAAGAGGTTAAAACTTCATTTTGTCACGTAACGAGATGTAACAGCTTGATTTTCAAGTGTATTATTGTAGTGCGAGCATTGAGAAAGATACAAACACTACTACAAAAATGGTCTTTTAGACCTTCTTATAAAGACCCTTTATGTAAAGCACTGGTCTAAAAAAGGATTTAACATGATTTAGACCGGTTACAATGAAAACAACGGGTCTAAATATGTAAAATTACATTTGAGCCGGTGACAATCTAATCAACCGGTTTAAAAGACTATTTTTTGGACCGGTGATGTTGAAACACGTTAGGGCCTGTTTGGTTCAGTATGTTTCATAGGTTTTTGTAGGTTTTGTATTTATAATCCAGTGGTAAATCGTGTTTGGTTGAGATTAAAAAGGAAGATATTGTATTTATAATGCTGAGAAATGATGGTTTATAAAACTAGTGGGTGGGTGATGTTTTTAAAAACCTGTGGGCCACGTGAGTTATGTTTCCTTGAAAACTACAAATATACCCCTTAGAACAAAAAAACCTAATCCCACATTCCTACTTTTCTTTATAGCTGCCCTGCTCATATGAGCCTCAAATCTAAAAATAGTTTATGCATCTTAATTGCTTCAAGACGTTATCTCAAATCGATCTACATTATTTGATACATTTTTATTTGATTCAATTATACCAACTCTTCATTCGAATTTTCTATTTTGGTTTATGATATAATTGCATATTTCATGTTTGGTTTGTATTATATGATATAATATTGTTCTGTTTGTGCAATAGAATCAATCTCAATTGCAATCTTTGATTTTTCAATTTGGCCATATATTTCATTTGACTATAGATGATGTTGTTCATAAGAAATCCACGTTTGGAAGTGTATGTATGTTGATGTGCATATACCATCATATAAGCGATTACAAAGTTTGAGAAACAAAATAAGTGTTGATTGTATACATCAGTGACATTGTTGTAGTGGAATTTGGATGTTTTGGGTTTGTTGATGAGGTAACCAAGATTGTATCATGTGTTGTTTATTTTTTTATAAGGGTAGTGAAGTCTTTTGCTACTAATTCCAGTCGTATAAAATCTGCCAACCAAACATCTAGTTTGGAGTTTAAATTTATGTATTTCACTCCTATATGATTTTTAAAACCACAGAAAATTAAATCCCATGATTTCAAATTTGACGAACCAAACGCCCCCTAAAAGGTTTTGGGCGGAATTTTAATTTTCAACTCTCTTCAAACTTTTGAGCCACCCACCATAACCCTACCTATCAAACAACACAGTCACAATTCTTTCTCTCCATCTAAACTCACACCAAACCCTAGCACCAGCCGCCGTCTCCTACACCACCACCAATGCCACTTCGCCAAACCACCGCCGTCAGATCCGTCACAAGTAGAGGCGCTCATTTCTCATATTTCATCCTTTCTTCTTCTTGTTCATCAATTGATCAATTGATCGAATCGTAATAGAAGTAGAAAAGATGATGATGTCATCAGGTTGTTTGATCCAGAAGCACTTCCTTCCAATTTGCAAATTCACCCCCAATTATCACAAATTAACAACATTTAACAAGCCTTCTTTATCTTTTAACCACTACCAAAAGAAGAAGAAAATGATGAAGATGGTGTGCAAAGCTGTTTCTACAAAACAACAATCTCAACCGGTCTACGCTGATGAAGAAGGAGAAGACGGTCTTAACATCGCAGACGATGTTACTCAGGTCCACTTTTCATAAATTAATTAATTGCTTGATTTATTACTATTAATTAATGAATAAATGTCTACTAGTACTATAAGTAAGTAAATAATAATTGGTATTGCAGCTGATAGGGAAGACACCAATGGTGTACTTGAACAAGATTGCCAAAGGATCGGTTTATTTTTAATCATTTCCTCTGTTTTGTTTTGTGTGTTTTTACAGTTGTTGTGTTTTGTGTGTTTTATAAGAAAAAATCTGTACACTTCTTTTAGTTGATTAGTAATTTCCATGGCCCTTAGTCACTTTATTTGTTAAGCTAAGCGTTTATTATTTACTAAATGACTAGTAGTTTTGTTTTTATTTGGCGTTGTGTTCACATCAGTATTGTTGCTCTATTTTTATGTTGCTGCAGATGTTTGTCTGATTCTGGTCACTTAAAATGCCATGTCAAACACCCCCTAGTATTAAAATTTGATATGGTGATGGAATTTAGTTGCAAAGTAAACGTGCTTAGTGTTCTGTACTTCTGTTTATGGTTCTTGTAAAGCAATTAGTCTACAGTCACTTGCCAAAATTTAAAATGTAGCTACTTTTTTTAAGAGGGGTGGACGGGGATTAAAAATTCAATCTACATATAGGTTTGTGTTTTGCTCATGTTGTAAATATTTTCTGGATTTCAGTTCGACTCACATTGAGGCACAAACCAGTTTTGAGGGATCGTTTGTTTACAGCAGTTTTGGTTGGGGCGTTTGCTCATGGATCATACTTGGTATATCCTTTTTATTTCTTTCATTTCGAGTTTTATGTGCTTATATGGATTTTTCAAGCACTTATATTTTTCTTGTTCAACTTTTGATCATTTTAATTAAACACTGGAACTTAGTCCTTCAACTTAAATGTAATCTTTTACAAGCGTGTGTACTAGGGGTGTGCTTGGGCTCATATCCGGACCACTTTGGACCGGACCGAAGACCGAAACACACTAAAACTATGAACCAAAGACCGGACAGATGGGTTCCTGTTCATTCGGTTTCCATGGATTTTGGGCCGGTTCTGAACAAGTTGTGGGATGTCAATGGACAGGTCCGGAAAAATGAAAATCAAGAGACCGATGACTGGGAGATCAGGCTTCGGTCGGGTGGGGCTGGTTTGGTCGGTCTTCTCGATCCGGTCCTGTCCCGAGGTTTAAATGCTCAGGGCTAGCGTGTACTTATCTAAAGATGTGTTTTTGTGTGTGCTTGTTTAAGCAGCATGTAGTTTTTTCTTGACAAACATGTTCAGATAAGATCTATATGACAGCGAGAGCAAATGAATGAGCATTTACATACGCGGCTTTCGGGTGTGTGGATAAAGTGCAGCATGTTGTTCTGGTAATAGCAGCCGAAAGTTTATAACTTGTATTAGATTGCATGCTTATTGGACTTAAATTGGTAATTAGTTTAGAACGAAATAAGAATCCAAAAATTTGATATTACCAATTTTGTAGAGATGAGCACTCAATATTCTTGGTTGTGATGTTACCAACGTTGTCTGAATTATAAGCAATCTTTTACGGTTACCGATATCTGGTTTATTATCAAAATTCACTGTATGCTGTTAGACTTTAAGTTATATGTAAGAAACACGCAGATTGTCGATAACACTTAAGAAATTTGTTAGCCTTAATAATTTTTATTAGAAGTGATGGTCATTCACGTTTAGGAACTTTGTAACGTGTGTTAGATATCGTATTAGAATAGTCAACGGGCTCGTGGATTGGACTAAGCTAAATGGGTATTAGTTTAGTTAAGCTAGCCTTATATCAATCCATGTTCAATCCAATCCATAAGAAGCCCATACAAGGCCCATGGCCAAGCCTTAGGGCATTATGTTACTTGTACTATAAATACCCCTCAAAGTCTCATTTGAGGGGTGTGCTTGAGTGTGTGTGTGTGTGTGTGTATTTTCTTTGGAATATACAACATCTTGTTTTCATCCTTTCTCTCTACATACACGACTTTCATATATTCAAGTCACCATCTTTCCATCTTTGTTTCTTTATTTCTACGCTTAGTTTGTGTTTGTGTTTCACGTGCTCTATGCGTAACGTGGTATACGTGTGTGGTAAGCTTTGGTAAAGTGATAAGGTTGATATATTTAAGGTCCTACAATTGGTATCAATCGCCTAACAATGGTTTAGGAGTGTTTTTGTTCATTTTTTGGTTAAAGCTTTTCAAAAAGGTTGTGTTTTTTACATAGAACGAGACCTCTTTGTCATAAAGTTTTGATTTTTACGTGGTATTAAGCTTAAAGTTGTAGACTTTATTGATATTTAAGTGTTTTGGAAGAAGTTTGTGCAAAAGAAATCGATTGGAAACGTGTTTTTGGTGAAAAATTCGTGTTTTTTCAAAACTGGGCTGTTTTTACGCGTAAGCATCTTTTGGTCAAAACCCTCTTTTTACGCGTAAAAAAGTCAAAGCCCTAGTTTTTTACGCATAACTTTTTGGTGAACCATTTTCGTGCATCAACGGTTACTCAGTGCTTCCCTCACTTGGATAAGTGTGTGGAACACTTCGACTTGTGGATATCTTTTACGCTGTGATAGTGTAAAGGATTTTTGGTTTTAAACCTAAGTTTACGCATAAGCATAAACGCTTACGAGTAACACTCTACGCATAAGCTAACACTTACGCGTAAGGTTTTTACGACTAAGCATTTCTGTTTACGCATAAGCTTACGCTTAAGCCTAAAGGTTACGCGTAAGATACTGTTTACGCATAAGGAATCCTACGCATAAGCTTTCTACGCATAAGAATCCTACGCATAAGCAATCCTACGCATAAGCACCAATTCCTACGCATAAGAACAGGTTTACGAGTAAGATTTTGAGCAACACTTCAAACGGCTATAACTTTTGAACCGTAACTCCGTTTTCAGCGATCTACCCATCAAAACGACCGTGAGAACGAGGAGAATGACACGCCGAGTCCTAAAAACGCTCCGAACAGAAGTTATTGAGGTTTTTAAGTTTTTAGAGCAAATTTTCACTACAACAACCGTGCTTAATCTTCATCAAACACAACTCCATTATCGTTGAATCGATCCTACATCAACTTTATCATATCATACCTTCATCAATGGCTACTCAACAAGACATTCATGCAGCCGGTGCCGAAAACCATCCTCCTATGTTGGAAAAAGGTGGTTACCTCCAATGGACAAGTCGTATGCTTCGCTACATCAAGACCAAACCTAATGGAAAATTGATGATTCAATCCATTACGAATGGACCCTTCAAGCCTCGACAAATCCATGTCCCTGGAGATCCTGATGCAACACCTCCCGTCCCACCATCTGTTCGTACTCAAAAAGAATCAGAATACACTGAAGAGGATCAGAAACAAGTCGAAGGAGATGACATGGCAATTCACATAGTCCAACTGGGTTTACCAAGAGACATCTTTGCTGCTGTAGACAGTTGTGAAACTGCTTTCGATATGTGGGAACGTGTTAGACGGCTCTGTCATGGAACATAAATTGGTCAACAAGATACGGAGAACAAGCTGCTAACTGCTTGGGAAAAGTTCACATCTACTCCAGGAGAATCCATTGAATCCTACTATGGAAGGTACTGCACTTTAATGCATGAGCTTATCAGAAACAAGTTGACACCCAGAACTATCGTGAGCAACATCAAGTTCTTGAACAATCTTCCAGAAGAATGGGGACGATATGTCACTATTGTCAACCAAACAAAAGACTTACATCAAGTGAACTTTGATCAACTCAACGATTTTCTGAAACAAAACCAGAATGAAGTGAATGAAGTCAGAAAAGAAAGATTGGAAAAGAATCATGATCCATTAGCACTCATTGCAAAGATTCACACTCCAGTGAACTCACAACAACAAGCTTCATCATCTTCCACTAACAACAATTGCAGCAATACATTCCACAACCACAAGCTGTTATCCCTCAACAACATTTCTATCCACAAGAACAACAAGTCATTCAACAACAACAGTATCAACAATACCAAGAACAAGGAATCACTGATCTTGAAACCGAACAAGAACAAGCTTTGACTCAAGCATTTGCATTCTTGGGTAAAGCATTCAGAGGTCGCTATTCTACACCAACTAACAACAACCAAAGGATTTCATCAAACACTCGCAACAGGCAAATTGCACAGCCGGGTGTGAATATGGGTCATCAAGGACAAATGGTTGGAGTTATTGAGAATCAGCAGGGATATGCTACTGGATTTCGAATGGGTAATCAGCGGTTCCGTATCGTGGTAATCAGTTGGGTCAGAATGTAGGAAATCAGATGAGACAGAATGTTGGGAATCGAGCAGTGGGTAATCAGAATGGGAATGTTGCAGCTCCAGTCGTTGGGAATTATGGAAATGTGAATCAGGGTAATCAGGTTACGTGTTACAACTGTCAAGGAGTGGGTCACATGGCACGAAATTGTCCAACTAAGCCGAAAAAGAAGGATCTTGCGTATCTTCAGAAAGCTATCATGTTGGTACAAAAGGAACAATCTGGACTTCAATTGAGTGCTGAGGAACATGACTTTATGGCTATTATGGATGATTTGGAAGACCTCGAGGAAATCAATGCAAACTGCATCTTCATGGCAAATCTTCAGGAGACTAAGTACGACACTGACTTTGACGCACCTCCTGTCTACGACGCCAATGCAGATCTCGAGGTACCAATCATTGATCCATGCTATAACAATGTCATATTTGATGTGTTTACTCATGACGAACAACATTCTGTGATGCCAGCACCTACTTATGATACATACCTGGACAATCCGAGTTGTAGCAATACTAACTCTGAAACTCCAGATGTGGATCCTAGTGGAGGCTGTGTGGCACAAAATACTGAAACTGATGAGGAAACACGTGCTTATTTTGAATCATTAATCAACAACTGTGGCATTGAAATTGAGAAAGTTAAAAAGGTCAATCGCGATGTTAAGGCCGCGAATGCTAAATTGACCACTGAGCTTGAGAGTTACAAGGAGAACGCAAAAGCCTTTGAATTTCATAAAAACAAAGAATCAGAATTAGAAATTGGTTAACGAAATTCTGTTTTAAGAGAAAAAGAATTGCAAATCAAGTATGACACACTTGATGTGAATCTGAACTTGAAAATAAAATCTTTAAACAAGGAAATTTTTTATCTAAATGACCAACTTTCTAAACAAAAAGCAACGTTGTCTAATCTTGAAAAAGAGAAGAAGCAGCTGATAACTGATTTTTCAAAACGAGAATATTCTCTTCTTGATGAAATTCTTGATAAAAATGAGAAACACAAATCTTTGGAAAATTTTCTTCTTACAACGGGTCATTCAGCAAAAACAAACAAGATGCTTTCTAACCAAGTAAATCCGCGTTTTCATACTATTCATAAAATGGCACTTGGTAACGACCCTTCTTCGTTCCTCAAGAAAGCTCAGAAACCTCAGAATGTGTGAAACAATGCAAATGCTTTGCATGAACCCATAATTGTTCGTGATTCTCTTGAAACGTTAGAACTATCTAAGGAGAGTAGAGAAAAAATGAAACAAAAACATCCGGAAATCAAACCAATCGACTACAACAAATGGAACAAAATTTCTGGAATTACTTTTGTTAATCAAAAAGAAAAGTCAAAGTTTTCCATCACACCAAGTGTTTCAAAAAAAAGTCAACACCAGTTTCAAAACCAGTTTCAAAACCAGTTGTTGTCTCAAATTCTCTTTCGAACATTGAACAAATGTCTTCGAACAATCCTTTTAACACGTGATGCGAGAAGTATTTTAGAAAATGTGAAAACTAGAATTGCGGATCTTCAAGACACTGTTAAAACTAAAACCAATATTACAACAAACATCTGGTTTAATAGTTTTGGTAATGAAAATAAAAAGTTTTTTGAAACTGAAATTGCCCCTCAGTTGAATAACATCAACTCAAGGGTAACTCATTTTGAACAAGCATTTTTGAAAGAAACAGCTGACTTTGTCAAGGACCATAAATCCCTGGTAAAGCAAGCTAATGACAGTGTTGAACACATCAAAGTTTTGGAAAATTTAAATGATTCTCTCTTCGAAGATGTTCTGACTACTGATATTATGTCCATTATTTTGCAAACATATTCTGTTGAAGATCATGAAAGACTCCAGTCTGAGACCTCCGAAATTGTTTCAAAATATGAAAAAGCTCTTGAAAAAGAAAATGTCTCATATTTTAAACAACTTGATCGAAAAACAGGAATGCAAGTATGACAAACTGTCGTATGAGCGTGCCTATAATGACATGAAAGCGAAAAATGATCTTTTGAGGGCTCAACTGGAATGTCAAAAAGGAAAGGCAGTGGATACTAAGATTACAAAACCATTGACTGAGGAGAAAGCAAATGTTCCCAAACCGGTTGTCAAACCAAAATGTCTGTTTCTATGCCTCCTCCAAAAGTCAATGAGAAAAATGATTTATCAAAACCAGTCACTCCACTTGCCTTGCCTAAACAAAATGTTGAAAAAGGAAAAGCGGTTATAGAGAAACCAAAAGTTTTAGCACCTGGCCTTTTTAAGATGAGTACCACTAATGCGTCTGCCTCCACATCTAAAACATATGGAACAAACGACATAAGTTTAGAAAAGCACTCTAAAAAGACTAGGATAGCTGAAACCACTTCTCTAGATAAAAATGTGAATCCTAATGAGTGTGCCTTACCTTCTACAGGACTAGGAAGCACCTCTAGGAGCAGCAGCTAAATCCTAAGAGCAATACAAGGAACAATAGAGTCTCGCCTGCCTCTAAGAGTAGTAGCTTGAATAAAGAGAAGAAAGTAAAAGAACACCCTAGGAATTTAACGCTTTGTAATAAGAAAGACATTTCATCTGAATGTAATGAACCTATGAAATCTGCTAAGTTTAATGAATCTGTTGAATCTGTTTGTTTAACTTGCAAGAAATCTTTAACTAATGTTCATGCTGATTGTGTTTCTAAGAATGAGATTGTTAAGCCTGTTAAGAAGAACATTCCCAAAAGAACTTATGCTAAACGAGTAGGAAGACAAGTTGCAAGACTTAGGCTTTACACTATTGATAGGAAGCATAGAGTTTACTTTAGGGATGACATTTGGAAACCTACGGGTAGAACTTTCACACTCCAGAATGGTAGAATGAGTGAAGAACCTGCTTTCCCAATAGATAACTTCTATGAGTGTGATCAGGATTTTACCTCTAACCCAAAGGAACCAAAATCAAAACGGTTTCCAAAATCTTCTTCTTCAGTTATTGGCAGGTTATCGAAATATGTCTTTGGATCGTCGACTCGGGTTGCTCCAAGCACATAACCGGAAATCTGAAGCTGCTGATCAACTTCGTCTGGAAATTCATGGGGACCGTACGTTTCGGAAATGATCATGTAGCAACTATCATGGGTTATGGAGATCTACCTTTTGGAAATTATTTGATCACTCGAGTTTACTATGTCGAAGGGTTGGGACACAACTTATTTTCGGTCGGGCAGTTCTGTGATGCAGATTTAGAGGTTGCTTTTAGGAAAAATGCTTGCTTCGTTAGAAACTTGGATGGCACTAATCTCTTAACTGGGAATCGTGATACAAACTTGTATGCTATCGACATAAACCAAATGTCCTCTTCATCACCAATATATCTTATGACACGAGCATCTGGAACAAAGTCCTGGTTGTGGCACAGACGATTATCTCATCTCAATTTCGACACTATAAACAAACTTGCCAAAGACAACATCGTCAACGGACTTCCAAAGTTCAAATACACCAAGGATCACTTATGTCCATCATGTGAACAAGGAAAAAGCAAAAGAGCGTCATATAAATCCAAATCCGTACCTAGTTCGGAAGCAAAGTTACATATGTTGCACATGGACTTATGTGGCCCAATGAGAGTTGAAAGCATTAACGGGAAAAAGTATATTCTTGTTATCGTCGATGATTATTCAAGATATACATGGGTTAGGTTTCTGAGATCAAAAGACGAAGCACCAGGCATCATCATCACCTTTCTGAAGCGTATTCAAGTACTTCTTCAAACTCCAGTAAGGGTTGTAAGAACAGATAACGGCATAGAATTCACAAATCAGGAGTTAAGAGCTTACTTTGAAGATGTTGGAATTACTCATCAGACATCAGTTGTTAGAACTCCACAGCAGAATGGGTTAGTTGAAATAAGAAATCGTACTCTTGTGGAAGCTGCTCGCACAATGCTAATCTATTCTAGTGCACCGTTATTTCTATGGGCTGATGCTGTTGCCACTACTTGTTTCACTCAGAACCGATCCCTAATCCATCCAAGATTCAATAAAACCCCATATGAGCTAGTGAACAACAGAAAACCTGATATCTCTTACTTTCACGTGTTTGGCGCGTTGTGCTATCCAATGAACGACAGAGAAGATCTAGGAAAACTGAAAGCTAAAGGTGATATTGGAATCTTCATTGGATACTCAGATAACTCGAGGGCATTCAGGGTGTATAACAGGAGAACTAGGAGGATCATAGAGACGATGAATGTGAATTTTGATGAACTTTCACAGATGGCTTCTGAGAGACTCGCTCTAGAACCCGCGCTTAATCCGATGGCTTCTAATCAAAACAGATTAGGACCCGCACCAAACCAGCAGACTTCTGGACACATCAGTTCAGGACTCGTACAACAAAGAGCTCCATCAACTTTTGCTGACACACCTCATGAACAAGAATGGGAGAAATTCTTTGAGTTAATGTTCGATGAATACTATGGTGGAACCTCGACAAATGCATCAAACCATCATTCCGCTGCACCCACTCAACATCACCTACCACCACCAACAGAAAATGCATCTACAACGGTCGAAACCAATGCACCTACTCCATCAACATCATCTACATCTATTCCAGCAACTCCAATTCTTGAAACAGTCTTACCAGCAGTTGATGAGCAAAAACATATCATCTCAAGAAGAACCTACTCAAAACCAGAACGATGCTACGTTAGATGAAGACTTATTTGAAAACCCGTTTGCTACGGAATCAGCTGAATCATCTTCAAGCTTACGAGAACCATCTAACTCACACTCGTATAATCTATGATATCCTTCTACTCTGAAGTGGACAAAAGACCATCCCCTTGAACAAATTATTGGTGAACCGTCAAGGCCAATTCAGACAAGACGCCAGCTTGCCACCGATTGCGACTTGTGCATTTACCTTTGCTCAATTAGCAATATTGAACCGAAAGACATTCGCGAGGCAATGGCAGAACCCGCATGGATAGAAGTAATGCAGGGAGAACTTCTCCAATACCGTCTACATGACTCTTGGGATATGGTTCCAAGACCAAATGACATTCGAGTCATTGATCTCAAATGGTTATGGAAGAATAAACGGGATGAAGAGATGACTGTAATTCGCAATAAAGCTCGTCTTGTGGCCAAAGGATATAGACAGGAAGAAGGAATTGACTATGAAGAGTCATTCGCGCCGGTAGCTAGACTAGAAGCAGTCAGGATATTCTTAGCCTATGCAGCTCACAAAAACATCACGGTTTATCAGATGGACATTAAGACCGCGTTCTTGAATGGAACTCTAAAAGAAGAAGTGTACGTGAGTCAGCCAGAAGGCTTCGTAGACTTGGAACATCCAGACTACGTCTACAAGCTCAAAAAGGCTATCTATGGTTTGAAACAAGCTCCGAGAGCGTGGTATGACGAACTGTCCTCTTTCCTTATCCTAAACAATTTCACCAAAGGAACAGTTGATCCTACCTTGTTTACACAAAAATGCAAAAACGACATTTTGATTGTTCAGATTTACGTGGACGACATCATTTTTGGGTCCACTAATCCGAATCTTTCAAAACATTTTGAAAATCTCATGAAAAGCAAATTTGAAATGTCCATGATGGGGGAACTAAAAATTTTTCTTGGTTTACAAATACATCAATCCCCACGTGGAATTTTTATTAATCAAGCTAAATATACAACTGAGATTTTGAAAAATCATGGTATGGATAATTGTGATTTGGTCGGAACACCAATGGTAACATCACCAAAAATTGGAACCGATTTGTTTGGAAAACCTATTGATCCGAAGAAATATCAGAGCATGATTGGTTCTCTCATGTACCTACTGCTAGTCGACCCGATATTCATTTTGCTGTTTGCTTATTGGCACGGTTTCAGGAAAAGCCTACCGAACTGCACCTCAAAGAGGTTAAAAGGATCTTTCGGTACCTGAAGACATCCATTCACAAGGGTCTTTGGTATCCGAAGGAATCCGGATTTGATCTAATTGCCTTTTCAGATGCAGACCACGCAGGTGATCAAGTTACAGCAAAAAGTACATCAGGAGGAGCACAATTTTTGGGTGAAAAGTTAGTAAGCTGGTCTTCAAAGAAACAAGATTGTACTGCACTTTCAACCGCTGAAGCCGAGTATGTGTCTCTATCTGCGTGTTGCGCTCAAGTTCTATGGATGAGAACACAACTCACAGATTATGGCTTTACTTTCGATAAAATACCTATGTATTGTCTTCAAAGAAACAAGATTGTACTGCACTTTCAACCGCTGAAGCCGAGTATGTGTCTCTATCTGCGTGTTGCGCTCAAGTTCTATGGATGAGAACACAACTCACAGATTATGGCTTTACTTTCGATAAAATACCTATGTATTGTGACTCGAAAAGTGCCATAGCCATATCATGCAATCCTGTTCATCACTCAAAGACTAAGTATATCAGAGTCCGCTATCACTTCATCAAAGAACATGTGGAAGAAGGTACTGATCTGTGCTAAACCGTCAAGCTACCTCACACAAGCTAGCCACTTGTGAATGGCTAACCGTAAGAAGCTTAAAACTGCTTAAAACACAAATACAATGAAGATCAGAGAATATAATGAATTCCCGGGTCGTTAAGTCCCACGGAGACTCAATGGTGTGTCAAAACTAACTCAGATGATAGAGTGATCACTAAGGATAGTGATCAGTAAAGGTTTTGATGAATTATTACACTACTGATTGATTGGAATGAGATTGGAAACAGAATTGGAAAGCACAACAATCAGACACAACAAATGCAAATACGTAAGTTTAAAAACTACGTATACGCATAAAAATAAAAAGTGAGATCTAAAAAATAAAATACCTAAAAATATGAAAATGACATTTTTGGAATCCTAAAAATAAAAGAAAATTATTAGAAAAAGAAAATTATTTTTACCACTATTTAATTAATTATTATTAATTAAAAACTATATTTAACTATTCAAAAATAACCTAAAATAAAAGAAAATATGAAATAAGGCTAGAAAAATAAGATTATAATTGAGAAAAATCTAAAATATTATAAAATTAATTTTAAAATTAAAAATATATTTTTCACACTATTTATATATTTATTACTAATTAATTACTATTTAAAATACACTTAAATTCTAGAAAATATAAAATAAACCTGGAAAAATGAAATTTCAACTTGGAAAAATCTAAAATATGATAACACTAATTTTAAAACTGAAAAGGTATTTTTTATGATTTTTAATTATTTATTCCTAATTATTTAATACTTCTAACTATTTAAAATTATAATAAATACTAAACAGATAGAGAAAAATATGAAACTTTTTATAAAAATAACTTGAGGTGACAGAAAACTAAGAAAAATATAAAAACAAGATTTGCTTATTAATAAGATGAATAGAAAAATCAAAAAGCTAAAACCTATTAAATAAACACTATCACTGTTTTAAAAATGAAGTTTTTCTAGATTTTCTTTTTGAAAACTACTTAAATACTAATTATATGAAACTTTAACAAACACAAAAATTTTACAAACTTAAAATAAGCAGTTTGAGGGCTTATGATCACAACAGATTTGCTTATGAGCTTTTCTTGGTGAAATAAGCTCAAACAAGCTTGTTAACTGAAAACAAAAGTTAAATAAGCTACAAATAAGCTAATGCTACTCAAATAAAACAAAAAGACAAAGATAAGCACACTGATAAGCTAGAAAAAATACAATAAGCACTTTAGCTATTCTACTAAACAAACAGGCCTGTGGACTTTTTAAAGGCTAAAATAAGCTAAGTAAATAAGCTCACAAGCTGAAAACAAGCCTTGAGTCAACAAGCTAGCTAGGTTGGGTATCCAAAAAGCCCAAGCTCACACTGTGGGGGCCACTGTAGAGCTTGTGGTGAGCTTATGAAGATGGTACCAAAACACTGCTCAGCTTAAGCTGACTCAGTATCAACTGAGTATTGGACAGAAACAAAAGCTAGATGCAGCCCTAGTAAACAAGCTAGAAATTGAAAAAGTAAACTTGAGACCTCAAGATGGATAGGTCAGCTATCCAAAGAACCAATAATCACAAAATATGACTAACTAATAAGCTCTGTGCAAGCTTATCAAGATGGTACCACTCACTGTGCACAGGGCACCATTTCAGACAAGGTACTCTAAAGAAGCTGGAAAATAAGCACTTAAAAAGCTGATTCAAAGAGAACTAGTATTTTTCTAATTTAGATTAGCTACTAAACTTTAGTATCCCAAGAGCTTTTAAGCTAAAACTCACTATTAAACTCACACTGAAATTATCTATTTTAATCAAAAACGACCAAAATGAGAAATTTGACTTTTATAAAAACTAGCTAGGTTGACTAAAATGAAATTTAAACTGATTCTATGCACTGATTATGTTGTTTTAAGGTGAGCTAAGATTGATTTGAGCAATTTAAGCAACTTCTAAACACAAATCAATGATCATAGATCATGAAATTCCAACAGTGGACACACAAGATGTGATCAAATGAGATTTTGACTTTTCCACAAATGACCACTGATTTTTATGACTTGCTTGAGTTATTATTGACCAATGAGACACAGAACCACAATAAACAATCAACACAAACAAGACTTGTTACAGTTTAAACAAGCAGATCCAAACACCCTTTATATGACTGTTTTGATGATTTTTCAAAGCAAAACACAATTTAAAACCATGAAACTGATTCAAAACATTGTATTATCATATATTAGGACTAATGAAACATTAAACAACAACCATTATAACATTAGACTAAGAAATGATGATGATTCAATTTTAACTGTTAAAACTAAATTTTTATAAACTTCAAATTAAAAAGAACAACCAACTGATTTTAATACTTAAATACACTTAACTAAGACTAATTAACACAAAGAAACAGAAATTTAAGCTAATGAACAACTACAACAGTGAAATGCAAAATGAATAAAAGGCTTACAAAAGCTTTTCAAGCTCAAAACGAGAATAAGGAACCAAGAACACTCCTATAGGCTTACCACTAAGCCACTAACCCAAGGCCATCCAAAATTCACCCTGCTCCAGCTGTGAACACCATTTCCAATGGATTTTTTATTTTTCAACTATTTAATTTGTATTTTTGGTGATTTTTGATTTTTTGCTTCTAAACTGGATTTTAAGATATCTAATAGCTTTTATAAGCTATCTAGGAGCTTATGTGGCTTATTCAGTCCATAAGAACATCTACAAACAACATTTGATCATTCATGAGATTTTGAAAATAAGGGAAATTTGCATAATCTGAGATATAACTTGATACTTGAATTGAGGTTTCACAAAAGCTTTATTATAACATAAGAACTTGAAATACAGAGTTTTAAGACTAAAACATACACTGAAATTAAAAGTAAGCTAAAAACGACTTAAAATTTAAAGATTACACTAGATGATTTGATACATTGCTTCATCTTCCACTTTTATAGACTTTAGAGACTCTATGTTGACTTCTGAAGATATCCCACTCAATCTCAGCCATTGAAATCATCCAACTCCTCATATTTGACACATGGCAGTTTTGGCGCCAATTTCTTCTTGAGCAGGTTTGATCAATAAATGGAGTGGGTTTGAGTCAATTAAAGATTTTTGGTGTTAGTGAAGGTGGAGGGGACAAGGTAAGGTGGGGAGATGTTGAAAAAATGGAAAAACCATTACTGGTTTTGGGATATCAGGCATGGGAGAGGAAGTGAACAGTGTTGGCGGTTTTTCAACCGTTTGACTTTTGTTGACCGAAGAGTTAGTAATACGAGGGGGGGTTCACAATTGGGATTGGCAGGGGCCAAAATGGATATTGGCCTGGCTCAAGGGGTCAAGGGTCATGTGGGATTAGGCTTGGATAATGCATTTGGGCCAGCCGGTTGTGGATTGGATTTGGACTTTGATATTGGATCCGTTTGGTTTGTTAACTACACAAGGACTAGGTTTGCAAATTCTCCAAACTTGAGGGACTGAACATGACACTTTTCCAAACTTATCACAAGGACCAAACTTTGCAAACTTTGATAGTACAAGGACCCTTTTTGCATAAAATTCCATTTTTATAAGTCCAAGGACTAATTTTGACATTTTTCAAAGCTTAGGGACCTTTTCTGCCATTTGACCAAAGAATCATTCAAGGACCAATTTTAACAACTTAGAATATTTCAGGGACCTTGAATGATAAAATTCCACATTTTTGAATTCCAGGGACTAGATTTGACAACTTTTAAAACTTGGGGGACTAAAACTGCCAATTTTGCAAACTTGAATCATTTTTCATCTGATTTTGATATTTTTGCATTTAAAACACATAAAACACTGATTTGTGATATTTTCATCATTTTGATGCATTTTTGAGTGTTTTCAGATGATTTTGCAGTTTAGATTGTACAAAAATGATGAGTATTTAGACACTCATCAATCCCCCACACTAAGATATTGCTAGTCCCTAGCAATGATTTGTACTTTAATGGATTTTAAAAACTCTTTACCAAAATCCATCACTTCTGGAGTAGCCAATTGTTTTGATTCAAGTAAGAACCTTGGTACAATGATAACCAAATGATTTTGAGCAAATCATAAGTCAGAACGGATTTGATTTGTCTTTACCAAAGCCGTTTGCTCGGACTACCCAAATCTTAGATAAATTATCAGAATTATCTTTGGTGAGCTGAATACCAATTATGGATTTTCCACTGCCTTTACCACAAGCCATAAACTTGCGGGCTAGCCAACTCTTCACTTTTTAGGATATGGTGAGTTGAATACCATACAATTTTGGGCAAATTGCAAGCCATAAACGGATTTGAGAAATCTTTACCAAGAGCCGTTTGCTCCTGGATTAGCCAATCCTTTTGTGTGTTAGACATGGCGGACTGATTACCATATGATGAATAAGTGAAAAACACTTATTCCAAAAAAAATTTAGCCAAAAACGGGGGAATTGGGTGGTATAATTACATGATAAAATTCATGAGAATTCCCCCCCACACTTAGAAATGAATATTGCCCTCAATATTCAAAGTACCGGCGGTTATGCCGAAACTGAGAACGTAAAAGGGAAATACTACGGCCATTATTTGAATTTTTTTTTTTTCTTTTTTTTTTTTTTTTTTTTTTTGATGGAAAACTTATATACAACAGTGTGGGGCAACTCCCCCACACTAGGGTGGTAGAACAGAGAAAGAAGACAGAAATATGGGTGAAAACCCATATGGTGTGTGCTATTTGTTTTTGATTACCGAGTCACTAGCTTGACTCGATCCCCACATTCATTGGTTCATGGGGAAAGTTTGTAGATCCGGGACAACCACAGTGGGAATGTCCTCTCCAAAATAATGCTTCACTCGATGACCATTCACTTTAAAATTAGGACCATCGGGTTGAGATAACTCAATGGTACCATAAGGATAAACCTTAGCGATAGTAAATGGACCAGACCAACGGGACTTGAGCTTTCCCGAGAAAATCTTCAATCTTGAATTGAAAAGAAGGACTCGATCACCAACGTTGAAAACGCGGTTCTTGATTTTTGAGTCATGAATCTTCTTTGTCTTTTGTTTATAGATCAAAGAGTTCTCGTATGCTTGATCACGAAGTTCATTTAGTTCATTCATTTGAACTTTTCTGTGATCACCAGCTGTCTGTATATCGAAGTTTGCATGCTTCAAGGCCCAGTAAGCCTTGTGCTCTAGCTCAATCGGAAGATGACATGCCTTTCCGTACACTAGCTTGTATGGAGTACACCCGATGGGTGTTTTGTAAGCTGTACGAAAGGCCCAGAGTGCGTCATCCAGTTTATCCGACCAGGATGCACGATTTTCGCCTACTGTCCTTTCAAGAATTCTTTTAATACCACGGTTGGAAACTTCCACCTGCCCACTTGTTTGGGGGTGGTATGCAGTAGAGAGACGGTGGGTAACACCATACTTTTGCATGACACGGTCAAATTGGTCATTACAAAAATGTGTACCACGATCACTGATTATCGCTCTCGGAGTTCCAAACCTGGCAAACAGGGATTTTAAAATTTTCACAACTACCCGGGCATCATTGGTAGGTAAAGCTTTCACTTCAACCCATTTTGACAAATAGTCAACAGCCACAAGTATGTATTTGTTACCTCGAGAAGATGGAAATGGCCCCATAAAGTCAATACCCCATATGTCAAATATCTCACAAACTTGAATGGCATTTTGCGGCATTTCATTTCTTTGAGATATATTTCCGTGACGTTGACAAGCGTCACAGGTTTTGACAAATTCGTGGGCATCCTTATAGATTGTGGGCCAATAAAACCCGGAATCAAACACCTTTTTGGCGGTGTAGTTTGGACTATGATAGCCCCCGGTGGGTCCAGCATGGCAAGCTGTGAGAATGTCAAGAGCTTCCTGTCCATAAACACACCGTCGGATGACTTGATCCGCACAGATTTTGAATAAGAAGGGGTCGTCCCAGAAATAATGTCTAATATCCTTGAAGAATTTGTTCTTCTGTTGGGTCGACATCCCTTTCACAATGAAGTTACCCGCATGGTAATTTGCGAAGTAAGCAAACCATGGGGTGGTAGAATTTCCACGAAAAGAAACCGCATTGAGTGTCTCGAGAGGAAATGTTTCATTTATTTCCTTTTTCTCGAAAACATCTTGGTGAGGGTTTTCTAATCTGGACAGATGATCAGCAGCTAGATTCTCTTCTCCTTTTTTATCACGTATGATGATATCAAATTCTTGCAGGAGGAGAATCCAACGAAGCAATCTCGGCTTTGCATCTTGTTTTGCAAAGAGATATTTGAGAGCCGAGTGATCCATATACACCACGCATTTGGTCAAGATTAAGTATGGCCGAAACTTCTCAAATGCATACACCACGGCTAATAGCTCTTTTTCTGTGGTGGTGTAATGAGTTTGAGCTTCAGTCATAGTTTTACTTGCATAGTGGATAGGCTGAAAATGTTTGTTTCTACGTTGCCCTAAGACTGCACCGATATCAAAATCACTTGCATCGCACATGAGCTCAAAAGGCAAGTCCCAGTCGGGAGCAACGAGAATGGGTGCTTCAGTAAGCTTTTTCTTCAATGTTTCAAAAGCTTCTATGCACTCGGGTGAGAAGATAAAAGGATCATCCTTTTCAAGAAGATGGGTCATAGGCCGGGCGATTTTAGAAAAATCTTGTATGAATCTACGATAGAAACCGGCATGACCTAAAAAAACTCCTAATACCTTTGACGGTAGTAGGATGAGGCAGTTTAGCAATAACATCTACTTTTGCTCTATCTACCTCAATCCCATTTTTTGAAATTTTATGGCCAAGGACTATGCCTTCTTTGACCATAAAGTGGCTTTTCTCCCAGTTTAGACAAAGATTGGTGTCTTCACACCTTTGAAGCATTTTTTCTAAATGGGAGAGACATGTTTGAAAAGAATCCCCAATGACCGAGAAGTCATCCATAAACACCTCCATTGTTTCCCCGATCATGTCGTGGAAAATGGCCATCATACATCGTTGGAACGTGCCAGGAGCATTGCATAAGCCAAAAGGCATACGTTTGTAGGCAAAAGTTCCGTATGGGCAGGTGAATGTGGTCTTCTCTTGATCCTGTGGATCAATAGGGATCTGAAAATAACCCGAGAAACCATCAAGGAAGCAATAGTATTCATTCCCTGCTAATCTCTCAAGCATTTGGTCCATGAAGGGTAGAGGAAAATGGTCTTTTCGGGTAGCGTCATTCAACTTACGATAGTCAATGCAAACACGCCATCCCGTAACCAATAGAGTTGGAATTAACTCGTTATCTTCATTTGTGACAACAGTAATGCCACCCTTTTTCGGAACACAATGAATTGGGCTAACCCAAGGACTATCTGAGATCGAGTAAATCAATCCTGCATCAAGAAGTTTGATAACCTCCTGTTTGATAACATCATGGATTTTTGGATTCACTCGTCTCTGATGTTGAACTGCTGGTTTAAAGTCATCCTCCATCAAGATTTTATGGGTTCAAAACTCAGGGTTGATACCCTTTATGTCGGAGAGTTTCCAAGCAATTGCTTGCTTGTGTGACTTCAAGACCTTTATGAGAGCAGTCTTTTCATCCTTACTCAAATCTCTAGCAATAATGACGGGTAATTTATCATCACCCTCAAGAAATGCATACTCGAGATGAGGTGGTAAGTCCTTAAGCTCAACCTCAGGAAATTCTTCAGTTTTCTCAACTGACTTGACTTCCTTGTTATGAAGTTTGATGGGAGGGAGAGGAGGAGAAGTGTCCTGATTTAACAACTTCTTTAGAAGAATATCTCCCTCCAGATTAATCTCATTTTGATTAATCTCATCTGGGATTGAATCACTAGGGTGAGGGGTTGATGATGGATCATCATTAAGCAACCTCTCAATAAGAAGTATGTCCCTCTCAATGTCAATTGGAGCATGATCAATTTCCCATGGAACAGAATCACTAGCCAAGTATGCTTCAATCTCTTCCAAGATGAAGTCTCTTCCCTCAAAAGGAGTAATAGAAGGAGTAGAATTGGCTATGATAGGTTGAGAAGATGTGGTGGGATCCCCACTCACAGAATTATGAGAATAACCAAGAACTTCTTGAGAGTACTCTTCAGTGGCAACATCAATGATATCTATTCGGTTAACCGACTCAGAATCATAGTTTGCGGAGTACCTCGAAGTTTGATCAAGGTTAAAAGTAACAGCTTCATTACCAACACGTAATGTGATTTCCTGCTCAAATACATCTATGAGAGCACGGCCCGTTCTCAGGAATCCTCGACCAACAATAAGAGGAACCCGATGATCGGCATCAAAATCAACAACCACGAAGTCAGCTGGAAAATGGAACTTTCCTACTTTCACAAATACGTCCTCGGCAATGCCAAGAGGACGGGATATGGAACGATCTGCAAGCTCGAGAGTCATGCATGTAGGAGTAAGTTCCGGAAGAGAAAGTTTCTTCCATACTGAATAAGGCATCAGATTGATGCTTGCACCAAGATCTGCTAGGGCAAAGCATTCAACCATTCCTGGAAATACACAAGGTAAGAGAAATTTTCCAGGATCTCCAAGTTTCTCAGGAAGCTTCTTCAGGATAACTGCTGAGCAGTTCTCGTTAAGAGGAGTTTTTGCCATTTCAAACAGCTTTTCCTTATTTCTTAACATGTGTTTGAGAGTTGATGCAAACTTGGGCATCAGCATGATAGCATCCGCAAAGCTTATGTCAAAATGTAACTCTTGGAAAATTTGGAAAAATTTGTCCATTTGATGACTGGCTTTTTCGCGGAGCTTTTGCTCATTCAAACGTGATGGGTAAGGAATAGAAGATTTGGATTTCTGGTTTTCAACAGGAGCTACAGGAGGTTCAAAAACAACTCCTGGATTGGATTTGGGTTTCTGGACAACTTGAGGTTGGACTACCGAAGGTAGGACGTGTGCGGTACTTCGTGGGCTTGAATAATGCACCTTGTCCGTTGTATCCTTGGTAACTTGACTCATTTCTCCTAGTGGAGGAGGCATTGGAGTCAAAGGTCCATTGTGTGTCCTAGGTTCACTTTCTACTACCTTTGGGATAGAAGAAGAAGAGGTAGTAGGAATAGCAGGTCCATCATATGAAACACCACTTCTGGTTGTGATCGCCTTTGCATCGCCCCTCGGGTTAGCGATCGTGTTGCTCGGAAGTTTTCCTGAGCCCGAGGGTTGATCATTTAAAGACTTCTTAAGATCAGCAATCTGACTGACCAACAACCTGTTCATTTCATCTTGGGACTTCATGAATTGTTTCAACAACTCATCAGATGATGGTCCTGGAGGAACAATGGCGGGAGGTGGATTAGGAAAATTCTGGCCTCTAATGTTAGGAATAGGGCCTTGGTTTTGAAAATTTCCTTGATTAGGATTCATATTCCCATGAAATTGATTCCCTCGATTGAAATTGTTTTGATTAAGGTTCCCTTGATGTTGGAAACCTTGATTTGGTGCAGGATAGAAATTACCTTGGTTTTGATAACCTTGGTTCATTCTAGGTTGGTTTTGATTCCGGTTTTGCATGTTATGATTCTGGTTAAAACTGGGTGGTGCCTGATTAGTGTTAGCACGGTAGTGTGGTTCATTTTGAGGACGGTATTGATTACCTCCCTGATGTGAACTACCGGCTAGAGCATTGGCTTCAAATGGACTACCATCGGTGGCAGTACAATTGTAGTATGCATGAGGACCACCACAAGTAACACAACTCTCGACTTTCTTCACTTCACCATGTGTTGGTGTCTGAGTGAAGGTCACTTTCTTTTGGTTAGCAAGAACCAAAGCCTGAACAATATCTGTGAGTTTGTCAATCTTAGCATCGGTGCTAGATGTACTCACCGGAGATGAAGAAGAAGAAGGTCCAGCATGAGACTGATATGTCTTTGCTCGGAAAGGGCGGACCTGAGATTTGTTCTCAATGATTTGCAAGGCTTCTTTGGTAGTCTTGCTCAGGAAATTACCTCCCGCGGAGGCATTCAAAGAGTCTTGATTAGTCTGGTTGAGACCATTATAGAAAGTATCCATTTGCATTAACTCGGTAAAACCATGATGCGGACACTTGCGAAGCAACTCTTTGTAACGATCCCATGCCTCCCTGAACGATTCATCAAATCTCTGAGAAAATTTCATTATCTCATTCTTAAGACTTGTGGTTCGAGATGGAGGATAGAACTCGTTAACAAACTTGGTGACTAGATCTTCCCATGTCTCAATGGAACGAGGGGGTTGTTTCTCAAGCCAATTCCGGGCTTGTCCCTCTAGAGAAAATGGGAACAGAAGAAGCTTAATGGCTTCATGTGGGACATTCTTGTATTTGATGGTAGATGCAATCTTGTTAAACCATCGAATGTGTGCATGAGGATCATCCCGCTCAAAACCATAGAATTGGCTTTGGGTTACTAGATTAAGCAACCCGGTTTTGAGCTCAAAGGTATCAGCCACGATGGCTGGGACAACAATAGCATCTCCGTAACCCTTGATGGGTGCTTGGAGAAGCTCGTTCATGGGTTTGTCTTCTGCCATTACGACAGGTGGTGGTGGTGGTGGTAGACGTTCCTCAGTCACGGCTGAAGGAGCAGAACGTCCTCTACGTCTACGAGGAATCTTTCCAAGTTCTGAAAGTGGACTTGTAGAACTGGAAGAACGAGTGCGCATGCACTAAGTATAAAAATCAATTTTCAAAACAAATGCGAGGCAAAACGACAAGTGAACTTAACCAATAATCACAAATGAAATGGCTTCTTTGAAAAAGGTACACCAAATCACAAGGACACAAAGGCAAGTTTTAAATCTGTGGTTCGGGAACTTATTATGGTCACACCCCCAGTTAGTAGGTGTACTGCCTTGGTTTGCGGTGGTTGATTTTTATGTATATATTAAGTACCACTGAAAAGACGTAGGTATGATTTGTGCAAAGGGTTTAAAAACTTTTGGACAATATTTTTGGATCGTTTCGTTTAACCAAATCGTATCTCTTTAAGAATCACCTCAAAGAAAATACAAGATAGAAAACGTTCCGATTGTTTTGTTGTTTTATATTGTTTTTGGTGTTGTTAACACTTTAGGAAAAGTGCTAATGAACTTTTTGATTTTCTATTAACTTTACAAAAAAAACTTTTTACAATTGGTGGGATATGTGCAAGAATGGGTCTGAAAATGGCTTAACACACGCTAAAGCCTCCCCGGCAGCGGCGCCAAAATTTGATCTGTGCTAAACCGTCAAGCTACCTCACACAAGCTAGCCACTTGTGAATGGCTAACCGTAAGAAGCTTAAAACTGCTTAAAACACAAATACAATGAAGATCAGAGAATATAATGAATTCCCGGGTCGTTAAGTCCCACGGAGACTCAATGGTGTGTCAAAACTAACTCAGATGATAGAGTGATCACTAAGGATAGTGATCAGTAAAGGTTTTGATGAATTATTACACTACTGATTGATTGGAATGAGATTGGAAACAGAATTGGAAAGCACAACAATCAGACACAACAAATGCAAATACGTAAGTTTAAAAACTACGTATACGTACAAAATAAAAAGTGAGATCTAAAAAATAAAATACCTAAAAATATGAAAATGACATTTTTGGAATCCTAAAAATAAAAGAAAATTATTAGAAAAAGAAAATTATTTTTACCACTATTTAATTAATTATTATTAATTAAAAACTATTTTTAACTATTCAAAAATAACCTAAAATAAAAGAAAATATGAAATAAGGCTAGAAAAATAAGATTATAATTGAGAAAAATCTAAAATATTATAAAATTAATTTTAAAATTAAAAATATATTTTTCACACTATTTATATATTTATTACTAATTAATTACTATTTAAAATACACTTAAATTCTAGAAAATATAAAATAAACCTGGAAAAATGAAATTTCAACTTGGAAAAATCTAAAATATGATAAAACTAATTTTAAAACTGAAAAGGTATTTTTTATGCTTTTTAATTATTTATTCCTAATTATTTAATACTTCTAACTATTTAAAATTATAATAAATACTAAACAGATAGAGAAAAATATGAAACTTTTTATAAAAATAACTTGAGGTGACAGAAAACTAAGAAAAATATAAAAACAATATTTGCTTATTAATAAGATGAAAAGAAAAATCAAAAAGCTAAAACCTATTAAATAAACACTATCACTGTTTTAAAAATGAAGTTTTTCTAGATTTTCTTTTTGAAAACTACTTAAATAATAATTATATGAAACTTTAACAAACACAAAAATTTTACAAACTTAAAATAAGCAGTTTGAGGGCTTATGATCACAACAGATTTGCTTATGAGCTTTTCTTGGTGAAATAAGCTCAAACAAGCTTGTTAACTGAAAACAAAAGTTAAATAAGCTACAAATAAGCTAATGCTACTCAAATAAAACAAAAAGACAAAGATAAGCACACTGATAAGCTAGAAAAAAGACAATAAGCACTTTAGCTATTCTACTAAACAAACAGGCATGTGGACTTTTTAAAGGCTAAAATAAGCTAAGTAAATAAGCTCACAAGCTGAAAACAAGCCTTGAGTCAACAAGCTAGCTAGGTTGGGTATCCAAAAAGCCCAAGCTCACACTGTGGGGGCCACTGTAGAGCTTGTGGTGAGCTTATGAAGATGGTACCAAAACACTGCTCAGCTTAAGCTGACTCAGTATCAACTGAGTATTGGACAGAAACAAAAGCTAGATGCAGCCCTAGTAAACAAGCTAGAAATTGAAAAAGTAAACTTGAGACCTCAAGATGGATAGGTCAGCTATCCAAAGAACCAATAATCACAAAATATGACTAACTAATAAGCTCTGTGCAAGCTTATCAAGATGGTACCACTCACTGTGCACAGGGCACCATTTCAGACAAGGTACTCTAAAGAAGCTGGAAAATAAGCACTTAAAAAGCTGATTCAAAGAGAACTAGTATTTTTCTAATTTAGATTAGCTACTAAACTTTAGTATCCCAAGAGCTTTTAAGCTAAAACTCACTATTAAACTCACACTGAAATTATCTATTTTAATCAAAAACGACTAAAATGAGAAATTTGACTTTTATAAAAACTAGCTAGGTTGACTAAAATGAAATTTAAACTGATTCTATGCACTGATTATGTTGTTTTAAGGTGAGATAAGATTGATTTGAGCAATTTAAGCAACTTCTAAACACAAATCAATGATCATAGATCATGAAATTCCAACAGTGGACACACAAGATGTGATCAAATGAGATTTTGACTTTTCCACAAATGACCACTGATTTTTATGACTTGCTTGAGTTATTATTGACCAATGAGACACAGAACCACAATAAACAATCAACACAAACAAGACTTGTTACAGTTTAAACAAGCAGATCCAAACACCCTTTATATGACTGTTTTGATGATTTTTCAAAGCAAAACACAATTTAAAACCATGAAACTGATTCAAAACATTGTATTATCATATATTAGGACTAATGAAACATTAAACAACAACCATTATAACATTAGACTAAGAAATGATGATGATTCAATTTTAACTGTTAAAACTAAATTTTTATAAACTTCAAATTAAAAAGAACAACCAACTGATTTTAATACTTAAATACACTTAACTAAGACTAATTAACACAAAGAAACAGAAATTTAAGCTAATGAACAACTACAGCAGTGAAATGCAAAAATGAATAAAAAGGCTTACAAAAGCTTTTCAAGCTCAAAACTGAGAACAAGGAACCAAGAACACTCCTATAGGCTTACCACTAAGCCACTAACCCAAGGCCATCCAAAATTCACCCTGCTCCAGCTGTGAACACCATTTCCAATGGATTTTTTATTTTTCAACTATTTAATTTGTATTTTTGGTGATTTTTGATTTTTTGCTTCTAAACTGGATTTTAAGATATCTAATAGCTTTTATAAGCTATCTAGGAGCTTATGTGGCTTATTCAGTCCATAAGAACATCTACCAACAACATTTGATCATTCATGAGATTTTGAAAATAAGGGAAATTTGCATAATCTGAGATATAACTTGATACTTGAATTGAGGTTTCACAAAAGCTTTATTATAACATAAGAACTTGAAATACAGAGTTTTAAGACTAAAACATACACTGAAATTAAAAGTAAGCTAAAAACGACTTAAAATTTAAAGATTACACTAGATGATTTGATACATTGCTTCATCTTCCACTTTTATAGACTTTAGAGACTCTATGTTGACTTCTGAAGATATCCCACTCAATCTCAGCCATTGAAATCATCCAACTCCTCATATTTGACACATGGCAGTTTTGGCGCCAATTTCTTCTTGAGCAGGTTTGATCAATAAATGGAGTGGGTTTGAGTCAATTAAAGATTTTTGGTGTTAGTGAAGGTGGAGGGGACAAGGTAAGGTCGGGAGATGTTGAAAAAATGGAAAAACCATTACTGGTTTTGGGATATCAGGCATGGGAGAGGAAGTGAACAGTGTTGGCGGTTTTTCAACCGTTTGACTTTTGTTGACCGAAGAGTTAGTAATACGAGGGGGGGTTCACAATTGGGATTGGCAGGGGCCAAAATGGATATTGGCCTGGCTCAAGGGGTCAAGGGTCATGTGGGATTGGGCTTGGATAATGCATTTGGGCCAGCCGGTTGTGGATTGGATTTGGACTTTGATATTGGATCCGTTTGGTTTGTTAACTACACAAGGACTAGGTTTGCAAATTCTCCAAACTTGAGGGACTGATCATGACACTTTCCCAAACTTATCACAAGGACCAAACTTGACAAACTTTGATAGTACAAGGACCCTTTTTGCATAAAATTCCATTTTTATAAGTCCAAGGACTAATTTTGACATTTTTCAAAGCTTAGGGACCTTTTCTGCCATTTGACCAAAGAATCATTCAAGGACCAATTTTAACAACTTAGAATATTTCAGGGACCTTGAATGATAAAATTCCACATTTTGAATTCCAGGGACTAGATTTGACAACTTTTAAAACTTGGGGGACTAAAACTGCCAATTTTGCAAACTTGAATCATTTTTCATCTGATTTTGATATTTTTGCATTTAAAACACATAAAACACTGATTTGTGATATTTTCATCATTTTGATGCATTTTTGAGTGTTTTCAGATGATTTTGCAGTTTAGATTGTACAAAAATGATGAGTATTTAGACACTCATCAGGTACTGTTGAATTATTCTTCGTGAAGACATATTACCAACTCGCCGATTTATTTACTAAAGCCCTTCCAAAAGAAAGGTTTGACGATTTAGTTCGACGAATTGGAATGCGAAGCCTAACCCCTGAGGAGTTAGAACGTCTTCTCGAATCTTCTTTAAAATGATTTTCCAAAAAGCTTCGCTGTAAATATTTTTGAAAAACAAAATACAAAATTTGAAAAACCAACAAAAGCAAAATATAAAAATATAAAATTTTTCAAAAATACAAAAACAATATAAAATCAAAAATCCAAAAATATTCTTCTCACGACATGTCGCCGATAATCGATATTCTCAGACGTTTCTAGAAATGTCACTCAACAATGATACGGGCATGTACAGATGCTTGAGCGAGAGTTCTTTTAATGTTTTCCAAAACATGTCGTTTCTCAAAATTTCTTAAAAAATGGCTTTCGTATACTTCAGTACGAAACCCGGACAAAAATGATGACTTTTGATTATTTTCAAATCAAAATTCGTGTCTTCAAAGAAAAAAATCAAGTGTACGCTTCAGTGCACTACATTTAAAACTGATGAGAAATCATCATCATCTTGAGCACCTTTTCAAGATTGTTCAAAAAGATTTTCAAAATCTTTCAAAATATTTTGTGCTCAAGATAACTCCCTCTAAAACCCTTTAATTGATTATGCTTTATTAAAGGGGGAGTATAAAACTAAAATGTTCCAAAATCATGCTTAAATCAAATCCGTTTGTCTCCCTACAAGATTTGAAAAATGATGTTTAATCCGTTGATATCAAAAATATCACGAATATGCTATTTTTGAGGGGGAAAAGATGTGATTAAAATGTGATCAAAAATGTTTAATGATCGGTATTTGAATCTCAAAAGAGCTCGACTCGGTCGGAACCAATGAATTGACGAGTAATCAATGTACCATTTCGAGAAACTCGTGATAGACATGAACTTACATGGGTCTAACCTTCTTTTCAAGAAGTGTTTACATCTTCAAGTTAGTTATTAGAGCTAGTTGTCACCTAAAAACTGACAATGGAACTCTTTAACTAAGCAACGTAACAGTGTCTCGTGGGGAATTGTCTATCATGAGCCGATCAATTCAAAAAGTGCGAACTCTACCCTCTATGTGCAGATTTCTGTCAAAACTTATAAGCACATGTGAAGGGGTAGTGTTTCTGAAAATATAAAACTCACAGAGTGTTTCAAACATGTTTTCTATCATAAACACTCTGAGAGATTTTCAAGAAAAATGATTTTATGGCAACATGGGACAGTCATGGAGTTATAAGGTAACTAAGGATAGGAAATCCGTCCTATGATTCGCCAGAGCCGGAGGGATCTACCCAAGGACATTACCCATAGTTAGTATTAGAAGTCCTTAGGTATGATTGAAAAAAGGAGTAATGTGAGAAAGGAGAAAGAAGGGGTTGAAGAATTAAAAAGAAATATAATGAAAAAGGGTGAAAAGAAATAGCCCTCCATAATCAACCTTAGGGCAGAAACCGGGCTCAATACATATGCTACTGGTTGTCACTAAGATGACACTGGTATTGAAGACAAAGACGTCATGGACCCAGTGACGCACTGCACCTAAACCTTCTAGCCACTCAATTCCTCTTAAAAGGATTTGTTTCATTCTCACTGGGAACCCTACATAATCTATCGACTTTCTCTTAGAGATCGTTGATATTGAAGAAGGAGACCCTCTCCCTATCTCCGCTTAGGAAAAACCAATGAGCACTAATTGAGTCTAGAGCCACGAGATTCATCAAAAGATCTCATAGGAACACTTGACATGACATCGCTTGTTGTTCATCAATAAGGACACAAGAGATATATTCTAGAGTCCTACGCAGATCTTAGCAATCTGTCGAGAACATTTATGAGAGGTTCACACATGTGATCCTCAGTGATTGAATGGAAACTCTTGCCAGGGTCAACATCAAACAGCCCTGACAGCAGGTCACCTCGGTAACTCCCCGTGGATTACGCTTAGTGTGTCTCAAACGGTCTACAGTCGTGGAGTGATGCTTCGGTGTACTTCAGCGACTCATCTGAATTGTAGATGTACTTTGGTATATCGCGTTATCTCACTTGTGGGACTCCAGTTCAGGAACGGCCTTTGTGAGAATTAGAGACGTGTTTTCACACTATGCTGTTAACACACTCGAAGTTCAAACTTGTAAGCGCTGGATTACTTCTAACCCATGTTTTTTATGTTTTCTTCTTATGGATGCTCGCGGGAGGAAGAGATCGTGCAGATTCTCCACATGCTCATACCAACAACACATGAAAGTTCTCATCAAAATCAAAGGCTACTCAAAGTTAAAAATGATTCTTCGTCATTGTCAAAGAATCTACAAAGTTTAAAGACTAAAGAACTTCTCAAACATCAAAGTCAAAAAGAAGTGTGAGCAGGGTGGAGAAAGACGTGAAGACACCTACATCAAAGAAGTTGACAAATGGCTCTATACCACATTAACTTATCACAAATCATGAAGGAACGAAAATCAAGACTATTCTATATCTACACACAAAGTTCAAGCTCAAGGAAAGTAAAGACCTAATCAAGTGGAGCATCTTTTGAATGACCACCCCTTAGGGGGAGATTGTTAGCCTTAATAATTTTTATTAGAAGTGATGGTCATTCACGTTTAGGAACTTTGTAACGTGTGTTAGATATCGTATTAGAATAGTCAACGGGCTCGTGGATTGGACTAAGCTAAATGGGTATTAGTTTAGTTAAGATTGCCTTATATCAATCCATGTCCAATCCAATCCATACGATGCCCATACAAGGCCCATGGCCAAGCCTTAGGGCATTATGTTACTTGTACTATAAATACCCCTCAAAGTCTCATTTGAGGGGTGTGCTTGAGTGTGTGTGTGTGTGTATTTTCTTTGGAATATGCAACATCTTGTTTTCATCCTTTCTCTCTACATACACGACTTTCATATATTCAAGTCACCATCTTTCCATCTTTGTTTCTTTATTTCTACGCTTAGTATTTGTGTTTGTTACGTGTTCATCTTGTGTGTTGAAGGTGTATACGCTTAAGGTTGGTGTAAAATCAAGGTCCTACAAAATTGTCCTTTTAATTTGACTTTTTTTTTATCATTCAGAAAAGACAGAGTATTGTAAGATAGCAAACATTCTGTTATATTCAGAAAAGAAAATAAATACCGAGACTTCGCCATATATGATTGACCAAATGAATGTATATTCTTTCACAAGCTTATAGAAGTTCATTTGGCTATGAGACTAGGGTACCTGCGGATCTCATACTTAGCTGATTCTTGATTGACCTTTATATACTTCTTGTGAGCCGAATATGGTGATCGAGTACCGGAGTACATCACTTAGTATAGATTTAGTTCTTATCACATGCTTATAGAAGTTCATTGTCATTGACTTCACCAACTTCTCATGCTTGACAACTAATTCAGATAATGTCAATTGTTAACTGTACAAGTCACTACTAGATTGTGACAGATGTAAACACCCAGACATCAGTTTACTTAAAAAATTGCATGACTGCTTAACGTTCGTCTGTAATGTGATTGGTTCAGGATTCAAAGGAGGATTTGAGGATAACTAAATGTCAGGAAAAATCTAAAGGTATGAAAAGTTCTTTATACAAGAAATATTCTTTGTATAATTATATATGTTAGCTCAGAAGAGTCACGAGGCATGTTACTTTTTCATTAACACTAACAAGTATACACAATTGGGCCTGTATAATTGATAAATTACGGTCGTAAATTAAGTTATGAAGGATATAAGCTTGAATTTGTAATGCAAATTTAATGGTAGTAGGGTCTGTTAACCCATGTTGTGAAGCTCGCACCCTTTTAAATTTAGGCTATTTTAGGTCTAACTGAATGGGTAATTATAAAACTTGTTCATAATTGAAACGGGTCAAATAAGTCAAAGGAGAAGCTAGTCTAAGCCAAATAAAAAATGAACTCCTTCCAGTTTGTTTCCAGGAAATCAGCACAGATTACAACTAGGTTACCTTTTATCACTTCTTTATCTTGGTGTCTTATATCTTATTTTTTATGCAGGTAAGAGCGCAATGGCAATGTCTTCTTTGTGTCGCCTGAAATCCGTATATAAAACTGTGGAAGGTTAGTCATCTGTGTATCTATCCACATATAGTTTTCAAGATTAATGAAAGATTGCCATTTATCGTCTGCTTTAGACATGATGGTGTTTGCACATTACAGGTGGGTTCCAATTGCATTAACTGATTGATATTCAAATTGGGTTTGTGTGCAGGTCTCAAAAAAGACAGAGAGATAGCCATGAACTGCAGGACTAGCTAAGAAGAGGAACAAGACTGTTACCATTCAAGCTATAAAGTTTATGTTTGTGATATGATTGAGTCTTAGCGATTGCCTATTTAAACTACAAATAATCAATTGCCTATTTAGCTTATACGGGCTATTTGAGAATGCTTAATTAAACTGTTGCTATATTGGGAACGAAAGTTTTGTGATTACCTGTTGAGACTAGACTACAACATGTAGTGGGTTTGTTTGGGATTGCTTATTAAAACTGCTTAGAAAGTTAAGTAGTTTCAATGAGTAATCCCAAACAGCCCAATTTTTTTTTAAAAAAAGAAAGCCACATAAAGACCGGTTTATATAATAATAACCGGTCTTAAAGACCTCTTTTAGACCGGTGCATGAACCGGTCTTTATATGCAAATGAACCGGTCTAAAAATCCATCTTTTAAACCGGTGCGTGAACCGGTCTTATTCTTAAAAACCTTTTAGACCTCCCCCATTTAGACCCCCCGTGTAACCGGTCTAAAAAGTCTTTTTTGTAATAAGCCCGTTTAGGGGTGTTTCTTTTTTATGTTAATGAGTCTTAATTTGGAGATAGTGGTGGGGCCACACATATAATATGTTTCTTTTTCTGTTAAAGGGTCTATATGAGGAGAGGAAGTAAAGGGTGCTCCTCCCCATTAAGATTTATTAACAGAAAGAGGCCCACCCACTTAATCCAGAAAAAAAAAAAACCCTTAGATGAGTTGAAATTGCCACCTTAGATTTGTTCTCTAAAAATGGTTTTTATAACTGAAATATACGTCATTTTCTGGAGCAAAAAACAGCACATGGAATGAATTCCCAAGCCAAAAACGAAGACCAGTTTGTGTTATTAGACCTGAACAAATCATATTTTATGGGTATCTTAAGAAAGACTTATGTGTTACTGCAGACACGTTATGAAGCATTCATTCATCCGAAGAATGTGTTAAGTCTCACGACTACAGGTCTATTAGCTAACACAATAACTTTAGTGTTTCAGTATCTAATAAGCTACACCATTTATCCTATATGGTAATCATTTGAGGGAAAATTATATTATTTCCATAACTAACTATTTATATATACAAGAGATTAGTAGAGAACAAATGGCATGCTAGATTAAATATTAAACACATGTCGAAATCGTCATCTTGTGAGAGACGACAGGCTCCAAGAGGAGGCTAATTTTGTGCTTCTATTTATTTCCATAAGAAAAGAAAGGAAGCTAAAAAAATTCAAAAGTACACATAGAATCGACCTACCTAATACTAATACACAAACCAAACATTGACTGTTAATTTTAACACCAAACCAATCAAATTGTAAGAAAACTCAGATCAGCCATGTTCGATATTTATTCAACTTTTAATATTTTCAACAATTGTTATCAATCTTAAGGTTTGGGCCATGTTGGAACTTGGAACTCTTAAGTTAGGAGAAAAGAAAACACATAACAGGTGAGCCATGGAGGCACGTAAAATTAGCAAGATGGACGGTTGGGACATTGGGTAATGGGTTAAAACAAGTACTGTCAAGGTGGGTCGCCCCTAAAACAGTTCTTGTGCTTTTTAAGCTTCACCAAAAATATAAGACACTAAAAATTACTTTAAAAACAGTATTATTACAGTTGTAATGAAAAATAGAAGTACTCTTCAGGCGGCTTCTGCCTGTTCGAACCATTCACCAATTCGACTATTTGAGCCAATTCCTGTATAGCTAAAAAAAATGACGCACATGAGATTTAAAATAGCCCAAACAGATATGAGTAAAAGGGTCGAAAATAGCCTCGCCTGGAGTGGCTGGACCATCTTTGTGACTATGAACCAACTAAATTATATCACCCCGCCTTCTTTGCTGATAATGGGATTGTGAATTACCTTATTGGAATCTGATATCAAGATTAATTCTTATATCTTACTGTGGAATATACATTTCAAATTGTCACCAAACGTCCTATAATACAAAGGTTTTTGCAGCTATGCTTTCCATATAACGTTTTGCACTAAAATGATAAATGCAGCGCAGCTACTTAACTTAATCGTTAATAACTCTCACTCAAGGAAAGCAAACTGACTTGGCATGTATTCGCAATAAAAAGAGCCAGGTCCTCTTTAAAAGTGAATATTTCTAATTAACTTGGTCTCTACATGTATACTTTAAAGTATTTTTAGGACTAAGTTTTTAGTAACTGATGTGACTTTCCTATAAATTGATTTGTAGCCTACATTGCAACAGTACGTACATAACTAGAAAAAATATGAATTATCTGTTCTTATATATGGTAAAGGTAAGCAAACATCACCTGTATTATACTCTGTGAGAGCTCAACCACCCCAATTGCAGGTCTGAGGCACCCATGTCCATGCGGAGGACGCTGTAAAACTGCCATCTACAACAACAAAGATATACCCTAAATACTTATACAAGCTATAAAAATTAGATGTAGCTTATTAATAGACTTTTACCAACCAAAGAAGGGATGGGAAGATAAAAAGTAAATTAACCAAAAGAAATGACGTTAAGCAACCTACAGCACGAAGCATATATGTTACAAACCTTGTTCCATCGTGTGTGAGAGTTTCTTCTGTGTCCTATGTAACCAACTGCCCCTGCTGCTCTTGTTGCAGCAGCCAAGATACCTAACAGCAGTTGTACCATACACATTCGTTAGGCCGCAAAAGCTGTACAGTTAGTACTATAGCTCAACAACCTGATCGATATTAATAAAATTAGTACTCCAACTTTAAAGCAGTGCAATTTAAGAACTTACACTATCAAGTATAAAATTAGTAACTTTAAGGCTGTACAGTTAGTACTATAGCCCGGCGGGTTGACCCGGTTTAATTTGACCCATTTTGACCCAACCCGTCTGGTTGACCCGGTTTAAATCGACCCGTTTTTTGAGCGGAACGGTTCAATCATTTGAACCACCCTGGTCGAACCGAGTTTCAAAGCATCATGTTTAATCCCCAAATCTTCAAACTTTTATTATTTTTCGTTTATATATCACTAAACGATCTGTCGATATAAAATCCTGTTGCTATGCACGGGTACTCGTTTAGTAGTGTGAATAGACAAAACAAAGGTGTTTATAGTAATTTAGTTTAGGAAAGGATGAAATATGATCCAAAATTTCCCTTCAAAGATGTCCTTGCACATAAAAGGACGCTTTTTGCAATTTACTAAAAATAAATAGAGAAAATTACCAAAAGAGGCCATTTTTTCAAGTGTGGTCCATTTTTAAGAACTTTTTCTCATCTCTTTCCCAAAAGAGCCACACTCAACTGCTCAACTGCTCGACCCCATATATATTACGACACGTGGCATGGCCTGGTACTGTTCCAATTGTACACTAAGTGTCACATCAAATCTTAAAGAAATCTCTTATTTTTTTTTCTTGCATAAAGTCAACGCTCAACCGACGGCGCTCAACCGTCGGTGCTCAACTGGGGGCCACATTTTCACTTAGGAAATTGAAAAAGCAAACCAAAAGATTTCCCAAATCCAAGTGATCTGACAAATTTTTTTTTCTTTTTTTTTCTTTTGCCACTTTAACGATTGAATATCATCAAAAAAACAGACACACACAACACACAGTACACACACACTAACTCATTATGATCCAGATGACAAAGTAGACGCAAAAAAATCAAAATGGTAAGTATTCACACTTAATTAATTTCGTTTGTTACTACAACGTAGGGTTTTGTTGCATCCCTTTACATCATGTTTTGTTTTATGTGAAAATTACCAAAAAAGAGGAAAAATCCATACACGTTTGTGGTTTTTTTAATATTTTTTTTTGCCTTTTTGAGATGGTTTAGGAAAAATGAATAAAACGATATTGTGTTAGTCCAAAAAAGAGGAAAAATGAATAAAACGAACATGGGAAGACCTAATTTTAAAATGACACTGTAGTTTTCATTTCTCCAGCGGTTGAGTTGATTGGTAAAACGATACTGTGATAGAGCTATATAGGTGTAAGTAACATATAGAATATGCTAAATGAGAGGGTTCGAAACTGTATTAGTCCCATTTAATAAGAGGTTTAGGGTTAGTTGTCAAATAGGTGTAATTAACGTTTATTGACACTTGATCTAGACAGAATGAACACTTAGCGATGAGTTCTTAGTCCTGAATACATCGGTGTCGATGCAACCATTCATATTGTTGACAACCTCTCTTCGAGAATAGATTTGGTTTTCTGCGGATATGCTTTTACTTGTAGATACTTGTAGTTTATATGTTGTATGCCTGACTTGATGAGTGTTTTTTAAAAGCAAATGATAGTGTGCTTGTAGCAAGTTGTTAATGGTCATTGTTTGTTTTACTTGTAGACACTTCTTGTTTGTTTTAACTTTTTTAATTTGTTATTTCTTGTAGGCCTATGATGCTAGAGTTATTGTTAAAAGCAAAGTGCATTACTTCGTACTTATGAAGGATCGATTAGACCAGCCGCGCCGTTCCATGTTTAAAGCCACATGTTTTGGACCATGGCTCGATCTTACCTATGTCGATAACGAGGAAGGCCTTGCTCATTACATGCTTCGTAAACAATTCCATCAAAACAATGATAGCTATGATCTTCCACTTGTATACTATTTGAATGGACATTCTCTCTATTTTGGTCGAAATGAATTCTGCCTGGTTACTGGTTTTAGATTTGGTATGGTCAGTTTTAGGAAATGGCGTAGTGGTGATATCCCTTTCCGTCACCGAAGTTTTTCCAAACCTTGTAGGTCAACATGTTAAATTAATTGATCTATTATTGGTTATTGAAGATGAAGAGCTGTTTCTAAATCTGTCTGATGAGGATGCTATACGGTTTGTCTCGTTGCTAACGCTTGAGGTGATATTAATGGGTAAAGACTTGGGATCTATCATTGATGATATTTTTCTGAGGATGGTCGAGGATCTTGATGAATGGAATGCATTTCCATGGGGGAACTCCTTTGGAGGCAGCTTTTATGAGTCTATTAGAAATGTCTCTTCAAATCATCCAAATGGTTTACCACAAAGAATTGGTGATAAAGAATCCAACGATGTTCCTACCTATAGCTTGAAAGGATTCGTTGCTGCTTTCAAGGTTAACACAAAAAAAAATTGCTATCATTAGTTTACTATTTTTTTTCCTTTAATGGTAGGGCTTGAAAATTATCGTCATATGTTTCTCATCCTCGTAACTTATATTTTTTGTGTTAACTTTTTGTAGATATGGATCATAGAGTGTGCTGACACGCAGTAAAAGTAAGTGGTGGAACAAGGCTTCAGGGGTGATCCCAAGAGCACTTGCATGGTCGAAACACACACCATTTAGAAAGACTGATTATTTCGACCAACTTTTTGACAAGGTAATTATATATAGTATTTTATTGATTGGTTAACTTTAAACATATACACAATTTTAGATACCATATAACTTATAAATCTTTTGTAAGGACTCGAAACCCAACGTGATTATGCCAACATGCTTTGAGGCTGAAGCTGAATGGTTCACACGAAGCATTGATTTTTTCAAGTGGTATACCCCGAGAGCGCCGCCTCTTGCAAAAGGGGGACCCTGGGATGAACATTTTTAGAAAGTGGTTGCGAATAAAGCTAGGCAGAAAGTGGTATACCCCGAGGGTTATTCAATGGAGAGCATGGGTAAAGAGGTAGAAGTTGTTTCAGCTGATGAACGGGTTAAGGCTTTGGAAGCCCGCACTTTGAAACTTGAGACTATTATTCGAGTTAGTTTTTTACCTTTATCAATTCTTGACCAAGTTACATTGCTATCAAACAATTACCATGTGGTATGCTAATACGCGGATTTTGTTTCTATAAACTTTATTCTACAGGTCATAATGAGTGACAGAGACAAACTGAACCAAGAAACCTATGAAAAGGTAAGTATAAATTGTATTAATGTGACTATACCTTTAATTCTAATGTTCTACTAATAGGTGTTATAAACTTTTGTATGCAGGTTTATGGAAACAAAAGTTAACACAGATGATGGAGACAAAATGAAGAATGATGCATATGAAAATGAAATTAAATGGTATTTATGTGATTATACCTTTCATTCTAATGTTATAGTAATAAGTGTCTACCACTTTGGTATGCAGGTTTATGGAGACATAGTTAACACATGACGGAGAATGTAATTTAATGATATTTTGTTTTGTTCTTATTTCATTTCTGATATAATTAATAACTTGCGATAATAAAAGTTTGTTAACCTTTTTCATATCATCCGCAACCTGTAGATCTTGCTAATGAGTATTGCAGTCAAGTCAATGATTTTTTCAAGTTGTTTGATACGCCACATGTTGATGCGGATGGCAAGGTTGATGGATAGGAAAACTTCTCAAAAGGAAAACTTGAGAAAGCTGAAAAACACGAGGAAGGGAGGAGCAGAGGGGAGCGAGTAAGAAGCTGAGTGTTGAAGCTGAAAATAGATTGAAGGTTATTGAGAAACTGAATTCACCTCCCATGAAAAGGGCTTTGGAGCAGTGCGAAACAAAGAAGAGGAGGCTTGAACATGTTCCTAGGTCACCCTATGTGGAGAAGAGGAGTAAAACTTCTGATGTTACTAGCCTAGAAGATATGTTGAAGGGTCGAAAGTATTTACCTGTTCATACTCCAGCTTATGGTCGAGAAGTTAGTACAAGTCAAACCATAGGCAGAGGTATGAGAAATGATTCATTTGCTTTGAAATATCATCAAGAGTTAACCGTGAAACGTGTAAACGTATTATTACATGAATGATTTACATTGTCTTTATTTGTAGGTTCTAGAACGGCCATACCAAAACATCGATAAAATTTATTTTAACTTTGAAGTTGATCGATTCCTGGTTAAGGACGGGTGGCGTAACTGTGTGTTCCCTTGGTCTGATATCGTTGTTGAACATCATTTCTGGGATGCTTTAACCGTTTTCGACGATAATCGTAAAGGATGGCTACGTGACGAGGTTTATTTACTTTACTCAGTTTTTTATAAAACGTGCTTTTGGTTGTCTCTGCTTGCCATTTGATTTTAAGTAATTTTTAAATTTTAGTGTTACATGAGATACTAGATATAAGTATCATTAATCCATCATTTACTTTAAGCACTTTAGGTATTTTAGTATAGCATCCACCAAATCCATTAAATTCTTTCTCAAATGACATTATTATTTGTTAAAAAAAGTGTAGTGTAGCCACAGAGAAGAGTATATTATTTATGACTTCAAAACTTTGTTGCTTTTAGCAGTACAGATTTTACAAGTCTTTATTAACTTCATTTTTTTTCTTGTACACAACAATTTTTTGAACCAGTAGTGATATCATTTGAGAAATGATTTTTGTGAATTTGGTGGATGTTATGCTAAGATGCCTAATTTACTTGACGTATTTTGATCCAACTTTCTATTTTGAGTTTCCCCTCGAAAATCCATTGCCATGACGACGTAGCAATGGGTGTTGGTGTAAGCCATTGTACATGTTATGTCATCATGGGAATGGGTTTTTGAGCAGAGGCTAAAAGTAGGAAGGTGTGGCAATGAGGCTTGTCTCGTAACACTATCTTACTTGATATCTAGTACAGGTAGAGAAAATGAAAAGCACGGTTTTTTTTTATAAATAACTGAATATATATGTCAATTTGTTTTACCTACAGCACATTGATCTTTGGATTAGCTACATGTGGCATACCACACCATCGATATGGACTGGTCTATGGTAAGTCGCTTTTCCTACCATTACCGATGAACGGAAGGATGCCTGTCTGGTACGCAAACAAAGAAACTTACCCTCTGGGTTGGGGTGATGTTGAACGAGTTTTCATTCCCATAAATTAGCCGAAAACACATTGGTCCCTTGTCGTGTATCAATCCGCACGGTCGAGTTACATTCTATGACAGTGGACCTCAGTATATGATCCCCGAGACTCGTCCATTCTATTTGACTGTGAGGAAATGTCTAGATACTAGGCTTCTGGAAGTGTTGCAAGAGGCAGGTGTTTTCGAGAAGAAGGGAATTGATCCTATGACCTATAGGATTACTTTTAACAATGCTATGAATGTTCCCAGCATGGGTGGATTGTATGATGATTGTCGTGTGGGTCTGCAGATCTTCTTATTCAGGTCTGCATCTTCTTTTTAATTGACTATTTGTCATGTTAGTATGAATGTAATCTTGAACGTAAAATAGGTGTAGTAGTTGGAAGTGGTATTCTAAGGTGTCGACTGATATATTTGGAAGTGGATTTCTAGGGTTTCGATTGATATAACTATAATGTGAAACGTAAAACATGTTTACTAGTTTAGCAGCTACATTAGGTTAGTATTGCTATAGTAGGTTTCCACTCAAAATCACTCTTAACTGAAGCGTATAAATGTACAGGTTAGGGAATGGCAAACTGTTGGATGTGGATGATCCAGTTCAGGCTGCATTGGCGTATGTGAAAGAATGGTTAGGCTTTATTACAAGCACAAGATCCATGTTGGCTGAATGTTTTATGTGCTTGTTTTGTTAAACATTTAGCTGTCGAATTTGTAAACAATTGTATGGTTTATGGGTCTAAAACACGTCTGCATGGTATGGTCACTTTTGTGTTTTGCTGCTGGATAACTTGTATGGTGTATGGTGTATGGTTTATTGGCTGAATATTGGATGAATGTATGTATCCCTCCTGGCTAACTTTGGCACCTAATTTTCTGTATATATTTGTTGTTCGTATGTTTCTAAATTGTTTTTTATTCCTCCTGGATTGCATAACTAATAAGGTGCAACATAAGTAGTAGCAAACAAGGTTCAACGTTAAGTGTCTTACATAGTCAAACTAAACAAGTACATTAAGCGTCTTACATCCCGGTTATAATCCAACAGACACAGAGATTGTTTTACGACAAGTACATATTCAAACTAAACAAAAAACAAAAGCGTCGTACATGATTCCACAGCAACGAAAAAAAGGAAAGTAACAACCCATCAAATGTTTCCGCTAGTTGATCTTACGGGTCAACCAAGTTAATAGGATCAAAGCTTTGCACAATATCAATCTCCATCGATGGTAGTTCCCTACTTGAGCTTCCTCTATTAGATACATTTCCCTACAAAGTTTCAACATTTGTGAGATTTCTTTCTTAGTTAGTTACCAAGCAAAATTGTGTTTTTTGAATACAAATTTTATTCACTTACATTCTTTTTCTTTGGCAATGGTTCCCTGCATGCTGTTCGCGTGTGTCCAATGGATTGGCACCTTGAGCACCTTACCGGGGTTGGTTCCTCTCTTTGAGATCTTACACGATGTTTGTTTTTGGGTCTTCCAGATTGACGCACTACCAGTATTGGTGGCTTCACAACTTGCAAGCCATCAGGAAGTTCCCAACTTGACATTTCTCCTACAGGATAAACCAATCCTTGGTACGTACCTTCCAGTGTTGTTTTCTTGAACCAATCAAAAGCCAAATGATTACAATCAGACAATCTAAGAAGTCTAGTAATCGCTATCGCATGACCACATGGTATGCCGGAAAGTTGCCATTTACGACAAGTACATGAATTACTAACTAGATCGACGGTATGTTGTTTTCGACGATCATCTACCATGTAGAGTTTAAACTGTTCAATCCCATACACAACCCAGTTAACGCTCTTCAATATTCGCGTCAGCCCAATCGCTAAGTTCTCCCTCGGGTGCATCTGAAATAATTTTTACAAGATAAAATAAATGTAATGTTCTCTTCATCTTATATTGACTAATAAGGAAAAAGAAAACATATTTTAAAAAGTCCATTACGTTGATATTTGTGTCGACGGTCACAATACCACCGTTGTAAAAGCTTTCTGTACCACTCCATAAGCATTGTTATTGGTACTTTTCTCACATCCCTTGTTAATGCATTTATTGACTCGCACTATTTGAAGTCATGTAGTTGTACCGATTACCAAAGGCAATGTGCCCTAGACCATTTATCAAACCCAGCTTTAAGAAGTTTGTTGTAAGCCGTACCATTTCTATATACCCTAATATCCGAAATTGCTCTATCAAATTCTTCCTCGGTGTAAGCTTTGCATGTTTTCCAATATTTTGCCTTTAACTTTCTACTACCGTTCAAACTGCAGTTCATCATCAAATGACTACAATAAAGAACCATGAAATGAATTTGGGAAGACCGTGTTACACGCTTGTCCAATAGAATAATGTCTATCCGATATAATAGCCAAACCGGTCGCTCCCTATGCATTCTTTCAATTTGGACAAAAACCATGTCCATGCCTCCTCAGTCTCACCTTGACAAACACCGGTAGCAATAGGTATAATTTGATTGTTACCATCCATTCCAACGACAAGCAAATTTGTCCCAAGGTACTTCCCTTTAAGATGTGTTGCATCAATTATAAGCAACGGTCGCATATACCGTAAGAAACTCCGAACTGCTTTTATGTAGAAATTATTAGTGACACAAAATATAATATACTAGAAGAAAAAAAAACGTAAAAGAAAAAAAAAATGTAAAAAAAAAATACAAATGCTTACCGCAACACCAAATGCTATAAAACAGATTTTAAAGCGTCCTTCATCATCGGTATCAATATGTGTTACCGTACCCTCATTTTTCATCTTTAAATTATGACAATAAAATGGCAACTGCTCAAACGAGTCGTTAGGGCAACCATTTACCAATTCCAATGCTCGGTTTCTTCCACCCCATGCTTTCTTATAAGAAATGTCAATTTTATACTCTTGACTAATATCTTCCATTATGTCCTTTGGGGTATAAATTCGACTGCTATCTTTCATCTTAGGTTCGAGTAAATGTCCCAAAAGGTTTTTGGTAGCATTACGGTGATTAGGGTGAATTTGTGTTCTTGAACAAGTGTGAACATCGTAAACTGTTCCTAACCTCCATTTTACACCGATTTGTTCATACCGCATATTCTTCCATTTGCACCCATCTTGCACACAAATTACATCGCATCTAGACTTATTTGTTTTCGTAGCCTTAAATTCAAATCCATCTTTGATAGCTTTTTTAGCAATTGCAAACATGCATAATTCTTTAGTATCAAATTCGTCACCCTCTTTGAGGATGATAGAGCCAGTTGTTGTATTTCAATGTATTCGGTATCTTAGTTTCAAGACTTGGTGGATCGGGTGGAGGAGGCATATTTTCGAAAGTATTTGTTGTTTGCCATTTAAAGTAAATTGATCATTTTGTTTGCCATTTAACGAAGATGTACTCTCAAAATTTTCAAAAATTTCATTTTTTGGCTGGTTTATATACTTATTGGCACATTCATTGTTAGATTGGTTGAAATTGTCAGAAGGTTCGTTTTGTGGTTTTTCCGAATGATTATAAAAACATTGGGGATCAAAATCATTACTTAAATAAGGAATCATTAAGATCAAAATCATTAGAAGAAGATGGATTTACCTTTGAACTGTTGACAATCATTTTGATTAAAAGTTTAGGCAATGCAGCCTTTGGTTTACAAACTTCGTTAACGAAAAATTCAACATCATCGTCATCACCTATGCGGACCGGACCGTGTGGCATTTTGTAAGAAAAATCTAACTCATATCCTTTGCTAATCTTGAACTTTTTCTTCACAAATGAAACTAACCCATCATATCTAATATCTCTTCTTAGCGAAACACCATAACTATTGCCATCTTCAAAGACAAGAAACACACCTAAATTTTTCCATATGAATGTTATTGACGTGTGAGAATAAGTTTCAATAATTTTCCGTACTAATATATATCTATTGAAAAATTTGGTAAAAGTCGAAGCAAATGATCATCGATCAGCTTATGAGTCGATCGTGTTTGACGCTCGGTAGTTAGGGGAGTTGGATATTTAATTCCACATTTATTAAAACCACCTATGGACATTGACTCACATTTAATACCCATTAAATTTACCAACTAACTCATATTAACTCACATTTAAAATATCATTAAATTTTTCAACTACCTCACCACATTAAATAGCCATCTCCCCAACTACCTGCTTGAAAATCGAGCATGGGACACGCGTGTCAAATATGACTTGGGGAGATGGGGATATTTAATGCAACAATTCTTAATGGTAGTTGAGGAGATGAATATTTAATGCCACATTTAATATAACCAAAGAACTACATTAAATTTTTCATCTACCTCACCACATTTATATTAAATGTGACATTAAATATCCCCATCTCCCCAACTACCAGCTTGAGCAGCCGAGCATGGGACACGCGGTCGAAATATGACGCGGGTTGGATCAGTAACGCACGTGGTTGGGGAGATGGGGATATTTAATGCAACAATCGCCAATCAGCTCTTCAATTGCTCAATTACTGGTAGTTGGAGAGATGGATATTTAATGCCACATTTAATATAACCAACAACCACATTAAATTTTTCATCTACCTCACCACATTTATATTAAATGTGACATTAAATATCCCCATCTCCCCAACTACGTTGAACAATAAAGCATGGGACACGTGTCGAAATATGACGTGAGTTGGCCGCCAACCTGTAGTTGGGGCTATTAATGCAACAAACCGCCAACAAGCCAAATCAACAATATTCGTTCAACCGTGGTTTGGGTGGATATTTAATGCCACATTTAATATAACCAAAGAACCACATTAAATTTTTCATCTACCTCACCACATTTATATTACATTAAATATATTCATCTCCCCAACTACCAGTTGAGCAGCTTGAGCAGTCGAAAGCACATTATATATACACACATCTCCTGCGTATCAGCTTGAGCGCGCGCAAAGAACGCTTATATTGAATCTCAAAGAATCGGATCCCTAAACAAATTCGTATGGATCAATATATGTGTCGATGTGGAGTTGGAAACATAGTGCTACGAAAATCATACAAGGAGCATAGTTATGGTCAACTTTTCTATTCATGTCCTCGTTCAAAGGTTAAATATCTTATGTTTCCCGTATAGTTAAAATGTTATTTCATAACCATCTCTTATTTTAATATTTAATACCAAAAAAAAGAATACGGGTGTAGATTTTTATGTGGAAGGAAGAATTTGATAACAATCCGGTTATAATCCTTCACAAATGCTAATTTTAATTCTCCTGACCTTCAACCTGTGACCTTCAACTCCACCAGCTTGTACATCAACAAATGAATGTTTCAACCGCAAGTTCAAAGATTTGCAAATAAAAGTGCTAGAGACAAGAATAAAAATGTTGGAGACCAAACTCGAATTGGCAATGAATCCAGAAAACCACGCATATATGTCAGGTGCATTGCTAAATGAGCTGTTAGATTCGATAGGAAATCTTAGTGTGGGGTAGTAACTTTCAAACTTTAATGTGTTGACTTATGTTCTACGTTAGTCAAATTGGAATCAAATGCGTCTCATCTAGTTATTTTATATCTTATATTGTTTGATTGTTGAATACCACATCACATTTAACTAAGTAGATTAAATTATTGAATTAATGAAATATTACATGGATCAACAAGTAGAAAATTACATTAATTAAAATTCAGATTACACTTCCACTACTTCCAACTCCACTTTCATTTTTAGCAACACTATCATTGGAGAAAACCTTAACAACATATTTTAAAGTAATATTAAGATAGTGATTTCCAGATTGTTTCGGAGAAAACACGAAACGCATTTAAGGATCAAAACAGCCCACAAGTACTTGATGCAGACTTTTCATACCTCTCGTCATTAACCACTTTGTGAGGTATTGAACCTGATATAAAACCTGAAACATCTTTCAACGATACTGTGAGATCACCCAAGACGTTTGGGGTACAAGACTTGTTGGGAATTATACGTTTGAGTTGATAAAGACAAAAAGAATGAAACAAGAGGGACTTAATATGACAAAAAGGAAACCTACTAAAAGATGGAAGGGCTTGCTTGCAATGGAAGTTTTATTATTTAGTCCTTATCCTCTAGTAGATAAAGAGGACATAGGTGTAGGTTTTAATTAAGTCTTCCAAGATGTAGTCGACTAAAGGAGTGTGTGTGTCCTAGGCGTAGCGTATAAACGCCTAGGGTTTAGTGGTTTAGTTAGTTAGTGTTAAAGATCAAGTCTTTGATCTTTATTATTGTTTAGTTAGTTTATGATAATGAAAAACCTTGTTCATTATAACGTTAATTCTTATTGAATATTCCGCGTTAAGTTATTATGTGTTCCTAGATATAATATTAGACCTCGTCCTAAGAGCTTACAACGATCTTCATAATTGGTATTGAGCACGGGTGTGGATATCTAGGATTACAAGGTTTTATGTGTCGAAGAATGATGAAAAAGACGAAAAATTCGGAGCTCAAAATTTTTGTCTTTTTCATCATTCTTCGACACATAAAACCTTGTAATCCTAGATATCGAAATCCCGTGCCTACCGCTTCTCAATCGTGAGGAACATTCACCTATTCAAGGAGAGGCTTCACATACCATCCTCCCCGATGATATTACATTGGATAACTATGTTTTGACAAGTGGAGCCGTAAAGTTGAAAAAGACTACGAGGTCCAAGCCAAACAGATCAAGAAATTAAAACTGAAGTTTAGAAGGCTAAAGACTTTTGTGTGGCCATTAGTTCAAGAATTTCGTATATGGGTCAAAAACAAAAAGAAAGCGCAAAAGCAGTCTCGAAACACAAACGCCAACAGTTCATCAATCATCTCCTGTCCAATTGGGGAGGAATTTTGAAAAAGAAAATTTGAAAGAAGATGTTACAAAGAAGAAAGAACCTCAAGGTAATCAAGAAAAGATTATTTCGAATCGAGGAACAACAAGAACAAGTTCAAGTTCAAGGTAATCTGATGATCAAGGTACTGAACATCAAAGTGTTGATTTTCAAGATACTTTTACGCAAGAGGTAATAACACCAAGAGTATTGAATTTTGAAGAAGAAGCCGGGTCCTTCTACAATCAAGTTATACAAGAAGAGCAGGAAGCTACATTCAAACCTATTTATTCTGCAAGTGATGATGAATTCATTGCTACGATTTTAGGAGATTTATCACAACCTAGAGGTGGTGTTACTATTAGAGATGTACAAGAAGAAGAACAACAAAGACCTTCTCAACCTGCAATTGATCATAAGGATAAAGGGAAAGGTGTTCTGGTTGAAACTAAGAAAAAGAAACTAACTTTGGCAGAACTTAGAGAAATTGAGATCAGGGATCTCACCATGAATGAAACAAGTATGTCTTCCTTTGTCTTCCCCTTAATCCATGCCATGTCACTCAAACATCTCTTCCCCTTTTTGCATATGTTCCCTATTTGGATAATAACAAAAAGGGGAAGAGATGTTGGAGTGACATGGTACGGATTAAGGGAAGACAAAGGAAGACGACTACTTGTTTCATTCATGGTGAGATCCCTGATCTCAATTTCTCTACTTTGTCTATGGGAAGTTCGTTCAAGAATGGTTTTGTCATTATCAACTAGGGGAAGATTGTTGGGAATTATACGTTTGAGTTGATAAAGACAAAAAGAATGAAACAAGAGGGACTTAATATGACAAAAAGGAAACCTACTAAAAGATGGAAGGGCTTGCTTGCAATGGAAGTTTTATTATTTAGTCCTTATTCTCTAGTATATAAAGAGGACATAGGTGTAGGTTTTAATTAAGTCTTCCAAGATGTAGTTGACTAAAGGTGTGTGTGTGTCCTAGGCGTAGCGTATAAACGCCTAGGGTTTAGTGGTTTAGTTAGTTAGTGTTAAAGATCAAGTCTTTGATCTTTATTATTGTTTCGTTAGTTTATGATGATGAAAAACCTTGTTCATTATAACGTTAATTCTTATTGAATATTCCGCTTTCGTTATTATGTGTTCCTAGATATAATATTAGAACTCGTCTAAGAGCTTACAACGATCTTCACAAGACTTAATTATAGCAACAACGTTGTCAAGTTTCCCTTTCTTGGTAAATTTCTCGATATCGGCGAAACAACCAATCATGATACCGCATCGTGGTTTCATATACTCAACTGCACTAACCCATGGCCCACTATTAAAATTGGAATCCTCTCCCACATCATACACTACTTTTCTAATGTACTCCTGTGTCGCCATTATACCATCATCCACACCCACATCATTCGTTGAACAATACCCGCAGGACCTGCATTATCGTGAACCTGCATTTTAGCTTTATTTTGAGTTATAGTGTTTCCATATGAAAATGGTAGTTGGGAGGTGGTCGACCATACCGGAGATAGGAGTCATCTATATCAAGTAATTCTTCCTAATTTGGGGTGAATTCATTTTGTTGTTTACTTTCTAGAACACTAGAAGGTATATAATTGTTTGTGTGGAAATTCCATATGTTATTAACTTATATTTATATCGACAATCACACAAGAAACATTAAATGCACCATCTCCCAAACTACCATCTCCCCAACCACCACTGGTCAAGCGATGTGCAATATTTAATAATACGACCATACACTAGCAACATGATACATTAGCAAGATAAGTTAAATATATAAATATATACATATTAACGCTTGCATAACTCGTCTGCCACATAAAAGCACCATACTCTAGCATACTAGTGTTTACATATCATGTTCACAATAAGCCATTCTAGAATGGCAAATCGACCACACACTAGCATACCCACATTAGCATACCAACAGAGAAGTTATATTGTTTACATAAGTTAGATTGTTTACAGAACTTAAATGTCAAATGTCACTCTGAATCGGAATCTTGTATTTCCAAATATTCACCAAATACTCACGGTAAGCCAAAGCAAATTTGGACAGATTCTTCACCTTCAATGATAGCTTATGAGACAACATGTACAAAAGTATACACACCCAAACACCACAATCCCCGTAAAGACCACATTGTTTAGGGACATCAAAGGATACTAAAAAGGAAACACGATACTTATTGGCATCGATTTTATTCTTTTTCATCACCTCACTCTCAACAAGATACGCTGGCAAATTGACAAGCAAAACTTCCCTCAAAGTTAGCCACCACCTACGCGGTTTCAACGTTCGATCCCAAGGCTATCATATAAAGTTATAACACCTGCTTTGATAGATAGTTCCCTGTGCACCAGGTGTTTTTAGGTTCATTGATGGGAAAGAACACCTAAACATGTAAATAGTTGCATCGATTCATCGAAAGCCAAATGATTATATAATGTTTACAATCACAAAAAGTGAACATATGAATTGGAAGTTTGATAGTCAAAAGTAAGGCTCAGATCTTAAAATGTATAAACGTACATAAAACCCCGCCATGGCTGCAACCACATTCCCTAAGATGTGGCTACCGCCAAGATAGTGTCGCTTTATGAAAAAGGTTCATCATCGCCGACTAACACAAAACCCGGTTGATGAACCACCCTTGAAAAATTTGCCTCTTTCGAAATAGTAAGCCCCGGTTAAAAATTTCAATTTTATATCACCGATCCGCTAAAAGTAAGGCTCGATCATTAAATGTATTATCGGTACAAAACACCCGCCATGGTCGCAACCTACATGCCCTAAGGTGTGGCTTCCCGCCAAGATACGGGTGTCATTGAATTATAGTCCGATAAAACCATTTGCGTAAAAGGTTCATCATCTTTCTAAAACTAAAACTGTTTGATGGGTTCAAAAGTAAGCCCCCATTACAAATGTCAATTTTATATCAACCGACAGCTAAAAGTAAGGCTCGATCATCAAATGTATTATCGGTACAAAACACCGCCATGGTCGCAACCACATGCCCTAAGATCGCTGCTACCCCGCCAAGATACGGGTGTCATTGAATTATAGTCCGATAAACCATTTGCATAAAAGTTTCATCATCGCCTTTCTAAACCTATCTTTCCGGCAACGCCAATCTGCCAAACTACATTCATATAACCAAAAGAGGCCAATTTTCCAAGTGTGTGCCATTTTTAAGACTCTTTTCTCATCTCTTTCCCAAAAGAGCCATGCTCAACCGCCGAGTCGATACATATTATGACATGTGGCATGGCATTGTACTTTTCCAATTGTACACTAAGTGTCACATCAAATCTTTACGCAATCTTTCAAGATGCCAAAGGCGTGATAATTATTACGTTCTTGCATGTTTTAAGCTGGTTCCACAAAAGGCCCGATCAATAATAGAATTCAATTCTCAAAGAAAGATGGGAAAGAGAAGAGGATATTGCGAAAAGTAATCTCGCACCAAATTACTTGCCACAACATTCTCTTTAGTGTCACATCTATCTTTGGTGAAATGCACTCTACCACCATCGGGGCCTTTTGTGGGACTCAATCTAGCAACATGCATAAAACAAGAGAAACTTACCAAAAGAGGCCCAAAATCCAAGGTTAGCATCCAGTAAGCATTACGTAAGTAATGTTTGACATTAACAAGGCTCGGATCTAGAAATGTATGAACGGTACAAAACACACGCCATGGTCAGCAACTACATGGCCTATGCCATTGTTACTACCGCCATGGCAGCAACCACATTCCCTAATGTGGCTACCCCCGCCAAGATACGGTTATGAAATTGTAGTCCAATAAACCATTTGTAGAAAATAGTCATCATCGCCTGACTAAAGCATATACAATTTATGCACATTCAGAGGCTTACTTTTCACTTAGAAAATTGATAAAGCAAACCAAAAGATTTCCCAAATCCTTGTGAACCAAAAAAGCACGCGACACAACACACCCGGCGGAACCAAAACAAGGCTCGACAAGAAACAACATCGGACGTAACCACCCATGGTCGCAAAAATAATGCTATAAAATTTCCATGCCAAGATATGGTACATCGCATCATTTGATTCATCGTCATCATGACCTCTTAATTCTCGTGATTATCAAGTTACCAAAAAGAAAACCAAAAGATTTCCCAAATCCAAGTGATCCGACACTTTTTTTTCTTTTTTTTTTCTTTTGCAACTTTAACGATTGAATATCATCAAAGAAACACACACAACAAGGCTCGACAAAAAACAACATCGACATAACCACCCATGGTCGCAAAATAATGCTATAAAATTGCCATGCCAAGATATGGTACATCGCATCATTTGATTAATCGTCATCACAACCTCTTACATATCACATCACTGTTGCCAGTCAAAAAGTTTTTTTTTGTTTTTTAGTCTATTTGAAATGATAAAAGATTTGACAATAATATATAGAGTATATATCAGGTATTGTTGATCAGGAATATTGTCACAATTCTCAAATTCCGGTCATTTTTCAAATTTACTATTCATCGGTTACTATTTATCATTTCACTATTCATCGTTTTTGAAGTCGATATGACATTTTGAGAAGTTATTTCAAAATTTTACTATTCACGAAACACTATTGATTCCCAGAGAAAAATCACTATTCATGTTTCACTATTCATCATTTTTCGTAAACTAGGTTTACGAGTATCAAATACGCGTGACCGTAAGGGTTTAGCTGCGTATTCATAAAAACATCATTAAGGACATTTCATATAGACTAGATTTAGTCTACGTATCATTGGCAACATCATCGTCATATTAGTTCATGCATGGATTTGCATTTTTCATTAAACGTATAATTTCCTATTAAATAAACGCTATCGCGTAATCATTTATTTTGAACATTTGATCCGACATTTCCAAAAATTATCCTGATATATTTTTATACTCATGATAATACTATAAAAATTATAATATTAGTTTACTGTGTGTTTTAAATTTATTTTGGTATATAAATTGTTATATATATATATATATATATATATATATATATATATATATATATATATATATATATATATATATATATATATATATATATATATATATATATATATATATATATATATATATATATATATATACATATTATATATTTACGACGGTTTTCATAAATACTACTCGATAATTATTATTTCACTAAATTTTTGTAAGAAATGTATTTTTATAATTTTTATGACATCAATGTATTTTATTTTGTTCCGTTAAAATTTATTTCTAGCTAACGCTACCTCAAATATCTATTTTAGCTTACAAGTTGCCAACTATACATATACATTTATACATTTACTTTAACAAAATGCATTACCTCTTTTTCTTTTACCCCTTTGTCGACCAAAAGGGATGACACAACAATTTTTGACACAAAAATCCTACCTAGACCTTACACTTATACACTAATAGACTTACACTTGTTATATTTAATTTATATACTATGTATATACACATACATACTCTTATCTTAAGGTGTAAAAAAAATAACACTCTCCCTCCCATCTCACTTGAAGACCGGCCAAGACAAAACAAGGAAGAAACTCAAGAGTTTTTGCAAGATCAAGCTAATATACACTAGTATACTCTCTTTAAGGGTTTTGAAATAAAAACACTAGAGTATTTAGGAAAACCCTGTTCTATAAACCTCATCACTATACTAGTAAGCATTTCATGATCATTTTTAATCTATCATATTCATACTTTAGTTATTTTCATCATGCTTGAAGAAAACATGCAAGTTATATGAGTATCTATACAACTTTTAATGCTTTTAGTACCTATAATTAGTATATACCATCCTATAATTAATCTCTTGAAACATATCATTTTTGATGATGTCTAGGAACCCATGACACCCTAAGAAGGTGCATGGTAGGTTTAGAATAGATTTGGTGTTGATTTGAAGTGGTTAGAATAAGTATTACGCAAGAAAAATCAATTTCGACAACATTAAATAAGGGTCTGATCATTTTTGTGAAATCTGGAAAATTAGAAAGTTTTCAAAATATTTTGGGCTAGATATTCAGAAAATATACTTTAAAACGAAAACGTGGTCGCTTGAACGGGTTAAAACGGAGTTATAACGAAGAAGTTATGCTATTTTCAAGTTTAACACGAAACTATATTTTCTGAAAAATCAGCATGCTGCCCAGATTTTTAAGGGTAAAATGAGTTTTAAGCATTGTCTAAATGAGTCGATTTATCAAAAATATATTAGTATACTTTAACACGAAGCTAATGACATATAAAACGTATAAAACGGACTTATAACGATTAAATTACACGTGTTTAAATAAGGTTGACGTAACTATTTTCACAAGTATAACACATATATTTCCTATTAGCAAAAACTTGATGTCGCTAGGAACCATGTTGAGAGTCGTTTTTAACATCGATGGAGTAATTTTTAGAAAACGATGTCTTCTAGTAAAAGTGAGTCCACCTAGCCTATTTTCCAAAATGTTCAACCGTTCGTCAAACGGAGTTGTAACGAATAAAATGCGGTCACTCAAACTTTGCCGAAAACTACCCTTAGACAATATTTTTGGTACAAGTACCCTACTTTACCTATGTTTTTCCATGATCTGACCTCTATGATGAAAATTCAAAAGCTAAAACTTTGAGATAATGCTACAAGCTTTCCAAAACCGTTGAGTTTGTTTCCTAACACTCGATATGCACCATTTTACTACTAGATTTTCGAGGCCATTTAGTGACTTTCATGAATTGTCGATTATATTGTTTTGCTACAAAACTATAATTTTTAATAAATCACTAAATGATTATCGATATCATTTCTTAACGTAAGTACTTGTAAAGTAATTTATAACTTGATAAGACGCTATAAACTTATTTTCATTTTATAAACTTTATTTTCAAATGTACAAGTGGTATGGATATCATATGAGTCCCATGCACGACATTGTTTCATGACTTACATTAGAACACATCATTCATATTAGGTTTGATAGAGATCGCAGACCTATTTCAGTATATCTACTTTTGTCATCATAATCATTGCATCGTGAGTTCAGTATAGCCCCACTTTTACTCGTTCAATTATTTTATAAACTCTTCGGGGGAGATACATGCTCAACTTCATGCTTTTACTTTACACTTATATGAACTTAAACTATATTGTTTGAACTATCATGAACTTGTTACCCTTTTGTTTCACTACTTATGCTAGTAAGTAGATTGTGCCCAAACTAAATTGATCATTATGTTATGAACACTATTATTTGAACCACTTTCCGTGATTTTGAGCCATTCGACATATATATTTGAACTCTTTTAACTTGATAGGAACATATTGGCATAGATTTGAACACTTTAACTTGATTTAATTATTTTGACATATAATTAATCTCTTTTAACTTAATATTGAACCTTTTGACTATTTTGAACTTGTTTGACTTAATATTGAACCCTTTGACTATTTTGAACCTTTTGACATGTTTTGAGCTCTTTGACTGTTTTGAACTTTTGAACTCGACTTAAACTCTTGAACTAAATTACGAACTTTTGAATGGAACACTTGAACGTAATTACGAACTTATGACTTGTTTGAACTTATTGAACCGTACGTGCTATGACCTTGACCTAAAGTCTCCCCATGACGGAGTATCACTATAAAGTCTTCCATGATCGGAGTATCACTATAAAGTCTCCCATATTCTGAGCATCACTATAAAGTCTCGCTTTATTGGTGGAGCGCATAAAGTCTCCCTTGTTCTGAGCAACCTAAAGCCTCCCGGTCCGGAGCGTAATGTCTCTATGGAACGAGCATTTTAATCTAAATTCTCCCATGTTTGGAGTGTTCTTAATTGTATATAATAGTTGTATGATGTACCGCTGCATATCTCGCATTGTTAGTCTCCTATTAGTAGTAGTATGGATAGCGCCATTAGAGGTCGGCCAACCTCTCGCCCACTATGCTAATGGGACGCATATTATTTATTCTAGGGCTTTGCCCTGCGCATACATTATTATATACATGGTGCTATATGGTGAACTATTATGACAACAGTATACCGACCACTAGACACACTATATTTTGTGCAATGGGTTGTGAACACACAAAGCTGTAAGTTTTGTATGGATGGAACTTGGAACTAAGTGGATTTACAATGCCTTTGCTTGTGAACTCTTATGATAACGCAGACTTGACTTCTAGATATACTACTTTGGCAAGGGTTGTGAACACACAAGTTGCAAGTTTTGTATGGGCGGAACTTGGAACCGAGTGGATTTGCAATGCCTTTGCTTTATAGACTTTTCTAAATGACCAAAAACTTTTCCTTTGTTGCATGAGCGTTCTTTAAAAGCTTTACTTGTTAAACAAACTCTATGAACTCACTCAACAATTGTGTTGACACTTTTAGCATGTTTTATCTCAGGTATCTAAGGCATTCACTTCTTGGCATGCATGTGGACTTATCATTGAGTCGCGGACGACGCTGCCTCACATAATGCTTTATGCACTTAACTATTGTTTGATTGTAACAAACTTATTTTGGTAAATTGGAAATCTTTTGGGACCTATGTTTTGTAAACTCTGATTATTTTACTTAGTCAAACGATATTTTCAAAACGACACTTTAGGTCGCTCTCATATAATCGTAACTTTGATGCTAATGCGGTCATCCCCGTGAATTCCATTCTACGTGAAAACAAAAAATTGGGGTGTGACAAATATTTGCATGTGATTTTAGATTTTCAACTCCGCCTGACAATAATATAGGTCGAATCAATCATGCCATTCAAAACCAAATGATTGATATGGCCTTGGTAGGTGTGTGGTTTTTCCTATTTAAGAGTGGATACACTTAATTCAAAGATTAACCCTACTTCACTTTATTCTAAATATGTCAAAACGTAAATAAAAAAGTTACATCAAGGTCGATGCCGATGATATGGAATGGTCAATCAAGGCACTAAGAGAGGTCATATTTCCCGATTGAAGAGAGATATGGCCCAAATGCCGAACAAGGGACCGATTACCAGCTAAAATTCTAGAAGAGCTAAGACAACAAGTTTACATGGATCAACAAGTACAAGGTGGTAAACCACGTGGTACTATTAACATTAAGGTACCACATTGCGAGAAAGGCAATTCAAATTTATAAAGATGTACCAAACCAACAAGGATCCGACTATAAGTGGGCCATAGTTGTCTAGGATCTTTTCATCTACTTGACGAACTGCTTGCCATTTATGTTCTTTGAAATCTTTTGTACATTAATTGTTAAATAGCAATGCTTATTTAAAAGTAAATTGCTTTGCCATTTATGTTCTCACATAGTCTTAACAATCATATAAAAGTAAATTGCTTGCCATTTATGATCTCGTAACATCGAGATTTGATGTGACACTTAGTGTACAATTGAAAAGTACAAGGCCATGCCACGCTGCAGAATATGTACTGGAGTCGAGTACTGAGCGTGGCTCTTTGGAAAAGAGATGATGATTAAAAGTCTTAAAAATGGACCACACTTGGAAAAATGGTTTTTGGTAATTTTCTCGAAAAGAGAAGATAACATACACCCGCCATGGCCGCAACCACATGCCCTAAGTGGCTACCCCGCCAAGATACGTGTCATTGAAAGTAAGGCTCAGATCTTAAAATGTATTAACGGTATAACACACCCGCCATGGCTGCAAACCACATGCCCTATGCTGCTACCCCGCCAAGATACGGGTGTCATTGAATTATAGTCCCATAAAACCATTTCTAAAAGTTTCATCATCACCACTAACTAAATTATCGCTACTCTTATAGGACATATTTTCATTGATCAAACATTGCTTACAAAAGTGCATTAATATATATCATAATATGTGATAATTAAAGAAAGAGACACCTTATTGACGCCTTACGAAACCACGGATGCCGTCTCACAATTCGCTTGCATAATAGAGCTGCATTTGCTCGTCAAGGATCATTGTCGCCAAATGGGCTAACCATGACCCAATCAAAGATCATCAGTCTAAAATGCATCATTATATCCACAAACAATCCAACATGCCGTGGATTTCAAAATAGAAACAGATCATCTATTAGGTACTCAACCACCAAGCAATAAAGCTTTGAACTATATACTTGTAATAAATACGCATTCACATCACTTAGCCAACCCCTGGTCCCTGCCTCCCCCAATAATCCTAGCCAAAACTTTGATTTGCAAATCCCTCCTCCCCATGGGAACATAACAACTCCTTGTTCTTATTCTTTTTTTGTTTATCCAAAAACAATTTTATTTCTGGATGCACTAAAGGTTCAATAACATTGTCCCTAGACCAAGATTTACATAGATTCCAGATTGGGCAATGGAAATAAGGATTATAATAAAATTATAGAAGCTATATCATTGTTATTAACATTATAAAAAAAATGTTATCACTAAAATACCTCTTTGAACGGTTTGAGTTTGATTTCTTTCCCATCCGGTCCAATGACATCGGAAATACAGTTTCAAATGTCGCCTTAGAGACCTTCGTCGAAGGTTGCCGCTGTAGATATGGGGATTCAGGAGCTTGCTCGCTTCCTCTCCCGCTCAAAAGGAACGCTGCATGCTTTTACCTTCTTTTCATCACTACCAAACGCTCAACATACTTCACATCAACAGAGTGCTAATTCCGTGGCTAGAGACGCACTCAAGGCCATTTGAACATGTTGGTCCTCGCCAAAAGAAGAACATCCCGAAAACAATTTATCTTGAGTGAGTATCGTTAAATTTTTATTAGATTTACATCTTCAACCTAATATTTCCGGATTAAAAGGAGAGTCTGATATTTGTGCCTCACTACACATATTTCATCCCAAAAATGAGATCAAGGAGGCTTTTGTACACTGCCACACCCTTCATTTGCACATCTTCATCAACTTTACACTATTTCAACCTAAAAACAAAAAACTTTGTGTCAATATCATGTTTGAGTGAATGTCATGTTCGTTTTTTTATTTTATTATATTATAATGTTCCGAGTATTACCACTTATGCTTAGGTGAGATCAAGTTTTTGTCGCCACTCATCACGCCTTCATTTCCACATCTCTCATCAACTTTAAGAACATTATCATCCCGAAAAGAAGTTTACTTTGTGTTAATGTCATGTTCGTTTTTTTAATTTAAGATAATATATTAACATGTTCAAAGTATATTTTACCTTGCATAAAGGAGAATGTAAGTTTTGTCCTCGCCATCGATCCACATGTTCAACATGTTCAACTTCACAAAATGAAGTCTCTCACCTATAAAAAACATACATATTTTTGAATGTGCGGTTATCGATTAAAAGGTGAATCTATCATTATATTAAGCGCATAACACATACTTACCGGATAAAGAGGTGAATCCATCCGTTGGGCTCGCTTCATTTCTTGCTTGTTTGGCACACATGATCAATGTCACAAACATTCCCATCCTAATCAAATGCACGTGTAAATTTCTCGAAATTTTGGGTATGTATTAACTCATAAGATTGATATGTAATTCCTATCATACACACCTCAACATCCTGTGATGATCTTCGGTGAGTCAAAAACTCATTTATTACTTCTTGCACTTGTTGTGAAGATAAATCGCTCTTAGAACTAAATATATCATCTTGCACATTCAGATTTGCATTAACATTAACATCCTTCACAACATCATCTACATCCATATCACCGCCATTTTCAAAGACTCTCAAAAATAAATATATACTCTATGTTAAGTACTTGGTCAACTAATTGATGTAAAATTCTAATACGTAAAAACCATTGTTATAACATACCTTTGAATCATCATCTACATCCATACTACCATCATTTTGAGTACCGGCCTCAAAATTAAAAGTTAAATTACATTTGTTAATTAGGATCGAGATTTATTATCGCCTACATAAATAATATGGTTTTATTATACATAGGCCAGCTACAAAACATACAAACTCAAACATACAAACAAGTACGTAAAACCTAGAAACTAAAATACAAACCAACTAGATAAAAACATACAAACAACTTAATAAACAACAATCAATGTAGTTAAGAAAGCGATTCGCTGAAAGGACTCATGAAGAAGGACTGCATGGCCTCCTTCAACACCTAAGATTAATTAATTCTTGTGACCGAATGGAAGACTTCAAGAATGTGATCCATTTAAAGCGTCGATCGATTCAAAATCGATCCCCATCTTCGTAAATCCAATTAATTTTAGTAAATGAGGAGTGAAAATGTTAAATAGTGTTTTAAAGGATTTTATATTGTTACCATCCAACAATATCTCCCATAAAACAAAGGTGTCACTGGGATTCCAATGATGTTGCTAAAATGACAAGAGAGTCTCTTAGTTTTGAAATAGAAAGGTCTTGCAATCCGATTAAGTGTCAAGGTATATCTAATAATCGAAAAAGATGTGGTTAACCAAATCAAAAGAGACAATCATATAAGATTTTTCAGATGAGCCTAAAGTCCGCTTGAGAAGCCACCCAAGAAATAAAACTACCTAATACGTACCGACTGACCGCTTAAGCCTAATGACCGACAATGCATATGTTGACTTTCTAACTTCTTCCAGTCTTGAGCTCAATGTAAACATCGAAACATTCCATGTTCCATGTCCATCAAGCGGATATGAAATCCTTAAAATGGTAGGGTCAAAAGTGACTGGATTAACACCAAAACCGATAACTACTTTATCGCATTCGCATTGACTTAACCAACCGTGGAGAACTATAGCAAATCATTTTCTTATTGACGGGTTCCAAAGAACATCCATCTTATAAGAATAAAAACACCACAAACTACATGAGAGGTGCCAATAGGCAAAAGATTCAAAAACATGAGACTTGTATTAGAGATGACTTTATGAAAACTTGGAAAAAGAGACGTCCGTTCTCAACAAATTGACATTATCATCAACAAAAGATAAAAATTGTGACTCAACAAATCCTTGTTGATAGTGAATAAGGAAACTACAAGGCACGTGCACGCTAACACCTAAAACCAACAAGGAATTTGGATTGCTGATGAAGCTTCATGTCTTTGAAACAGTTCTAAATCAAGTAAAGCATGTGCATGTGAAGTTTAGAAATGATTTCCGCTTGAATTTCAAGGAATGTTGGACATTTTTAGAAACAAAGTGGAAAATAAAGACTACAATGTGTAGAATTATGAATGTGTAGAAGTGTAGAAGCCTTATTTATAGAGTAAGTAGTTTAGGTGAATTTAATGAACTAATAGTGTAGGTGAAGTTATTAAATACAAAACACTAGTGTCATAAATGAACTATACTAGTTTAGGTGAAGTTTTTATTAACTTTTACAAAAACTAAAAATTTATAATTTACAATTTACTTTTTATTACTTAAACGCTACATATTTTAACAACATAAACTATAGTAGTTTACGTGAAGTTTTTAAAATGCATATCAAAAATAATATCATACAACATAAAACACGTGTGAATAAGTAATACATCAAATAAGTCGAGATAGAAGCAAAACAAAATATAGAAACAGATGAAAAGGATTGAAAGAAATATAACCTTTTTGCATACAGCCGCGGTAAAGATCGTGATTCACCCCATTCTTCTCACTAACCCCATCGCTTCAAATTGTGATGGATATATTTCAAGTTTCATCAATCTGCCGCTGCATATAGCCATCCGATCTAAAACCGTTGCACTAGGTGGCAATTCTCCATCCATACCCTAATCAGCCTATCCCAATCGTGCCTCAAATGCTTGAAAAATTTATGTAATTGATTAATTTGTTGTTGCATTTTAGCCATCTGAGCAACAATTGTTGTCAGATGGCATCAAATCCCCATATACGCATGCCTTGCTATGCCTTCCTAATGACCGTGATGTATCTCGATTTGAGATTGAACACCTTCTCCGTGGTCTCAACTTCTCCTACGACGGATCTATTAATCACCGTGTATCTGCTATATACTCTTGAAATAGTTTAAACTAGATGTCCACCAAAGTTCTTCTATCCTCACCGTGATATAAAAATTATTATATACACAATCTAAATACCTTCAAAAATCATAAACAATTTTTTCAAAAGAGTAGAGTATAACCTGCCTAAGACAAGGCTTAACCATTTCGCATTTCAAAAAGAAGATCATAACCTTCTCAAACCTATGTGCATCCTCCCACGCAACACCCCGAGGGATCACATTATCTTCTTTAACCCACCAATTTAGTGAATCAAGTGCAGGCCAAAAGCCAAATCAAGGAATTATTATTACTATCAAGATAAAAATTACTACACTAAGGTTCATGCTACAATATCGATTTTAATACTTAGTATTTAAACAATAGTTACGCGACCTTCAAAGCTTAACACAAATCCATTCAATGTATAAGTTGCAATGTAACCATCGCTCTTAGTAGCCTTTTTTCAAACAAATGTCTATCTCTAACCTTGAGTATAGCATTACAAATCTTATTGTGAAACTCAACCCAAATGTACTCGCCCCATGGAAATGCATTCCATGTATAAATGTCATCTACTAAAACCAATATCTCAGGGGACACCAAATTTCTTTCCGTTTGCCTACATAAAACGCGTTCTAACATCGAAACTTAAAGGCGAACAAAGATCATCATCGAAAGTTCATTAAACTCAACTTGATCACTAAGAACCCTAACTAGTTGTTCAAATTTTATATTGTCGATTCTCTCTCGCCCTCTCTAAGAAAACTTAGCATACGTTTACAAATCCGATTCCCGTTTTTAAATTGCTCTAAAGAAACATCACAAAGCGAAGACCTAATACTAGACACATATCTTCACGCACCAAACTCTAAGTTGTGTCCCCAGATATCAAAATACAATTGAGTATTTATATTAGGGTTTTCAACAAAGCGTTGATGTTGGAGCAAATAATGAAGCAAATGGTTATCAAGCTCGATGTGTTTTATGTCTAACCATTTCCTGAAAACCGTGCTTTTAAAAAGTTCAAGACGATCAGGATTGAAACTCAACTTTTGACTTATAGTTTTGATATAGTGCAACTTGATCTAGCATGAGCTTCGTAATACACCTATACACAAAAAATAAAAGAACATTAGATGCATACACATATTAGCATATGTTATAAACTTATGAGCAATAAAAATATACGAATGACCAATATCTTAATAACCTAAACATCTCACGTATGCAGGTGTCCAATTTTTCAGATAATCAATACATTTCAGATATGTTAAGCACAAAAACGTGGGTTATTGTGCAGAAAAAGCAAACCCTAACATAGTTGGTTTTCTCAAACCTAGAATAAGCATACCCTAACATGCATACTAACATAGTCGGTTTTCTAACAATAATGGTAACAATAACCACAATTAACATCAAATAACCCTAAAAAATTTTAAAAACCCTAAAAAAAATTTATAATCAAAGTTACTGTACAAATCAAAAAAAATCGATTAATAATCAAAGGGTATAAAACAGATGTATGTGTGTTGTGCAAATCGCACTTTTTACTTACTTGTCTATAAGCCATTATCATATAATCGAGTCGAACATCAACGGATCTCGTCCGAAATGATCTAAACAACAAAACGGGTGTTGTGTGATCAAAGTTTCGTGACTTTTTTCTTTCTAATCCATGCAATCAAGCGAGTGTGTGTGTACCGTGTGTTGTGTGTGTGTGTTTTTGATGATATTCAATCGTTAAGTGGCAAAAGAAAAAAGAAATAAAAATTGTCGATCACTTGGATTCGGAAATCTTTTGGTTGCTTTTTTCAATTTCCTAAGTGAAAAGTGGCGTTCCTACTGAAAGACCGACGCTGAAGCCTATTGCCGGTTGCGAGCTTGACTTTATGCAAGAAAACTAAATAAGAGATTTCTTTAAGATTTGATGTGACACTTAGTGTACAATTAATAAAGACATGTGCCATGCCACGGTCGTAATATGTGTGGGTCGAAAGCATTGAGCGAAAGCCTTTTGGGGAAAGGAGATGAAAAAGCCTTAAAATTAACCACACTTGAAAAAATGTCCTCTTTTGGTAATTTTCTCAAATAAATATTGTACTTCCTCGGTCTTAAAATAATTGTTCATCGACAAAAAACACACGGTTTAAGAAAAATGCATTTATTACAGCTTTCACTTTCTTATCTTTTAACATAATGACTGTTTTACTTTTAAATAATTAATTAAAATCTTCTTTTAAGGTTTGTAATACGGTATTAATTTCAAGCAAGAGTAATATGATAAACTCGATCAAATTTTTTTATTTATATTTAGTAGTGAGTTAATTGCATTTTTGGTCCTTGTGGTTTGGCCAAATTTCAGGTTTGATCCTTAAAACTTTGAAAGTGCAACGATAGTTCCCATTTCAAAGTTCGGGTTGCATTTTTGGTCCTTATTGGTGTGAAATGACCAAATTACCCATGTTTTTTTCTGAAGAAGACAAAGGGTATTTTAGTCATTTCACTTTATCCAAAGACCAAAAATGCAATCCAAACTTCAAAATGAGGATTATCGCTGCACTTTAAAAACCACAATTAACTCTTTAGTTGTACTACTAATTTTGAAGAAAGAGGTTTTGATACGTAAGATCTAAACAAGTAAAACTTAGGGCTCTTCCTTCTTGTTAAGTCACCAACTACTCTTCTATTCTATTCTATTCATTCTCCCCCCGGTCATCACAACACAACACACAAAACGGTATAAATCATATCAATCACTTATAGCTTTTGTTTTGCTCAATTATTTCATCAGAAATGATAATTAGATTTTAATTTTTCAGTCAAATTTTTATTAGATCGGAATTAAGTTAATTAAAGCATAATTAGTAGTGATCAACTCGATAAATAGAGTTTAATTATGTTATGTATCATTTGCATTTGTTGCAAACATGTGAATTACAACCTTAGTGTCGGTAGTTTCGTTAATCGATAAGGAATTTTGGAGATTTAGGGTTAGTCTAGCTGTTTGGGGCTCGGGTTGGTAGCCGAGCATGTTTCGCGGTAAAAGTTATCTCGTGCATTTTATCAAAAACACAAATTTTTTGGATGAGGCGAATTTCAGAAAAAAATCAGGATTTATGACATGATTTTGCACTACGGAGAAAAGTCCTTGTGGGCATCCTCAGGAACCCCCCTCGGTCCTGTCCTTGTATGGGGGCGCTCTCCCGAGTAGACCGATGGTTAGCATTGTTTTTTATGTCTGGTAATCCTTGGGGATGGCGTGTGGACGGATTAGCGTTAGTTTTGGAAATTTGGTAGGTCATCAACAACATTAACAATTATGGGGGAGGTAGGATGTAGACAGTCATACCCCTACCCGAGGGCAGGGAGACTGCTTGCTGTCAGAAAGAATACATTTTAAACTAGATTTTGGACGATCTCCTAAGTGGATGTATTGTCCTTGTGGCGGAGCGTATGGGCTGGTTAGAGTGGTTGGTCATCAATGTTTTGTGAATATCGGACATTTGATACAACGTCATAAGCCTTGATTGGTTTGACGTTATATATGTCATATGCCATCTATTTAGTTTCTTTATGACACATTCATGTTCCCGATCATCACGTATAGTAAATGAGATCTGGTAGCATGATGTTATTTCCTGTTTATTTAGTACCATATAATAGTTGAAATACTTAAATGGCCGATACGAATATTACCAGCTTTTAAGTCATCTATTCATCATCTTCCCGTGTGCTCATATACCCACTATGTTCTTTGTCATAATACGAAGTATGTGCATAGAGTTTAATGGTAGTTTAAATATCATCGTGCCTTGAATTGGTAACATGGTCTAGTATGGCATACCTTAACTAGACAAGTTTTGGGTTGACGAACCAATGTAACTCACCCTCTCTGTATTATTAGCTACTTTTGTAGTCGGCATTACTTTCACATAACCCCCAATGCCAGTGCACAAACATAAAAGTCATTCTAAGAATAACGCCATACTGCACACATGAACCAAAAGAGAGGTGCTTTATCTTCACAGGGTCATGTTATGTTACGGCTGGATTTTATGTGTTGACAGGGCGTTTGGGATTGTGTTTTGCAGGGGATTATCCGATTATTGCGTTTGCATACGGCAAATAATCAGAATGCAGTGTTTGGAAAACCATTTGTAAAGGTGATTTTATTGTGTTGATAACGCAATCCCAAACACTCCCTGACTGGATTTAGCAGCTTTATTCTGCCTTGATTAGTATCATATCCGTTATCATCTACTTCCCATGATTATATGTTGGAAGCCCATTAGATGTTTGTGTTTTTTTTTTTTTTTTTTTTTTTTTTATCATAAGTCCCGTTATGTCATGTTGATTATGTTTTATACTTACCGTTAAGCATGTTTATATCAAGTTTCTCTTTTTCTTACCTTGTGCCACGCAGCCACGTTATTTATTTGATTGACATGTATTGCAGGGTGACAACCGGGCAAAGCGCTGTTGTTTCTGATAAGTATTCGACATGGCTGAATCAGAAGAGAATACTACGCTTTTCCCGATCTTTATTTTCTCCTTACTGGCTCTGCCTTTAGTACCTTACACAATATTCCAGTTATATCATTTAGCTACTAAGAAGGCTAGGATTGCGAGGTGCCAATGTTCAGAATGCAAGCAAACCGGGAAGTATCACAAGTCAATTTTTAGGCGTGTAAGTTTCTTATCCGAGACCTATAGTACTTTTCTATACATACCATATATACATCCATCTATAGTTATAATTCTAAATTCCTTTATGTTTTGGTTTTATGTCAACAGATATCCAACTTTTCTACATATAATAACTTGACTATTCTTATGCTTTGGGTGATCATGGTGATGTTGGCGTATCACATTAAAAGTAACAGCCATGAGGTAATCTGAAAATTAAGCTTGGTGATATTCCAGAAGAAACGAGACTAATATTTATGTGTATCTCTCGTTTTTCTATTTGGCAGGTGGAAATTTTTGAACCATTCAGTATTCTTGGATTAGAACATGGAGCTACAGATTCGGAAATAAAAAAGGCATATAGGAGACTTTCAATTCAGTACCATCCAGATAAAAATCCAGATCCAGGTTGATGTTTGTTTTGACTTTTGACCAACTGTTTTGGTTCTATCAGTAAATGAAGTCTTTTAGCGATAACTTTTAATTTGCTTTTTCAGAGGCCCATAATTATTTTGTGGAATACATATCAAAGGCTTACCAGGCTTTAACAGATCCAACGTCACGTGCAAACTTTGAAAAATACGGGCATCCTGATGGCAGACAGGTATCATATCTTCCGCTATTAAGCTTAGTGATTTTCTTCTAATCAAGCTTAATGAAATAGGGAATTGATTATATATGTTGTTCCTACAGGGGCTTCAAATGGGTATTGCCCTCCCGCAGTTTCTATTGAACATTGATGGGAAGTCGGGCGCAATAAATTTACTTGGGATTGTTGGGGTTTGCATTATTTTGCCGCTGGTGATCGCTGTTATGTACCTATCTAGATCATCCAAGTATACTGGAAACTATGTCTTGAAGCATACGTTATCTGCGTATTTCTATCTTATGAAATCCTCTTTGGCTCCAAGGTATGAGTTATTCTGACATTCCCACTTTCTGGCTCCAATATATGTTTAATTTATTGCCAATGCATGTGACTAGACTGCCATGTGATTATTAACCCAAAAAACAGATTGCTCCCTTGTTTTATATATGTTTTACCGTTGTCTCTACATATACAGCAAGGTCATGGATGTTTTCATAAAAGCCGCTGAGTACATGGAAATTCCAGTTCGCCGCAGTGACGGAGAACCCCTTCAGAGATTGTTTGTCCTGGTCAGAAGTGAGTTGAATTTGGATCTTAAGAACATTAAGCAAGAACAAGCTAAGTTCTGGAAACAGCATCCGGCTCTAGTGAAGGTTATAATAATTCAAGTTTATGATTAGCCCTTACCGTGTGTTAATCTTTTGACTCTTGATATTGACAATGCTGGCAAACTTTTGACTGCAGACCGAATTGTTAGTTCAAGCCCAACTAACCCGCGAGACAGGATGCCTAACTCCATCCTTGCAGCGTGATTTCAGACGTATACTTGAGGTTGCTCCTCGCCTTCTTGAAGAGTTAATGAAGGTATGTGTACTTTTTCTTTGTTCATCAAGGGCAAAAGGTTTTGTGAAGTCTTTAATCATTTTCATTATCTGGTAGCATTTGTAGGATTTTCATCAAGATTTATGTGTATGTTTTTGTGTGGAATTAGCATAAATTTCTTTTGGCTAATTTACTTGTATACTCCCATCCCTTCTTTGGTTGGTGAAAATCTTTTAATAAGCTACATCCAATTTTTATAGCTTGTATAAGTATTCAGGGTACATCTTTCTTGTTGTAGATGGCAGTTCTACAGCGTCCTCCGCATGGACATGGGTGGCTCAGACCTGCAATTGGGGTGGTTGAGCTCTCACAGAGTATAATACAGGTGATGTTTGCTTCTGCTTTACCATATATTTCTGTATGAGAACAGATAATTCAGATCTGTTCTAGTCATGTGCTGTTGTAATGTAGGCTACTAATCAATTTATAGGAAAGTCACATCAGTTGTTACTAAAAACTTAGTCCTGAAATTACTTAAAAAGTATACACGTGGAGACCAAGCTAATAAAAATATTCACTTTTAAAGAGGATCTGGTTCTTTTTATTGCTAATACATGCCAAGTCAGTTTGCTTTCAACAGTGAGAGTTATTAACAATCAAGTAGCTGCGCTGCATTTATTATTTGCGAAACGTTATATGGAAGGCATAACTGCAAAAAACATTTGTATTATAGGACTTTGGTAGGGACAGCTTAGTTATTGTGAAGGACAATTTGAAATGTATATTCCACAGTAAGATATAAGAATTGATCATCTTGATATCAGATTCCAGTAAGGTATTTCACATTCCCATTATTCGCAAAGAAGGCGGGTGATATAATTTAGTTGGTTACTAGGCACAAAGATGGTCCAGCCACTCCAGGGGAGGCTATTTTCGACCCTTTTACATATATGTGGGTCTGTTTGGGCTACTTTTGAATCTCAAGTACGTCATTTTTTTTAGCTAAAAAGGAATTGACTCAAATAGTTGAATTGGCGAATGGTTCGAACAGGCAGAAGCTGCCTGAAAGTACTTTTATTGTGCACAACCTCTTAAATCACTTTATTCGTAGATTTTCATTACAACTGTAATAATACTGTTTTTTAAAGTAATATTTAGTGTCAAATATTTGTTGAAGCTTAAAAAGCACAAAAACTGTTTTAGGGGCGACCCACTTCCATGGCTCACCTGCTAAGAAGGCATATATGGCCATGGACGAAATGGCTTCTAATAGAATCGGTAATTCAGTATGCTTATGCATCATGGACAAGTGACTGGACCCTGTTATGTGTTTTCTTTTCTCCTAACTGAGAAAGGTTGGGGATATACTATTTACTTTGAGAGTTCCAAGTTCCAACATGGCCCAAACCTTAAGATTGATAATAATTGTTGAAAATTATTAAAAGGTTGAATAAATTTCAAACATTGGTGATCTGAGTTTTCTTACAATTTGAATGGTTGGTGTTAGATTTAAACCGTCAATGTTTGTCAATGTGCCCAGTATAGTTCTCAAGGACATGCATGGTTTGTGTATTATTATTAGGCAGGTCGATTCTATGTGTACTTTTGAATATTTTTGAGGTTCTTTTTTTTTTCTGATGGAAATAGTACAATTTCGACCCTTTTATGCGTAGAAATGTATGCTCGAAGACCCGCTGCAACGCACGGGCACCCAAGTCTTCTTCCTGATTAAAACAGTGACAATATTGTATACCTAGTTTACTACTAGTTCAGTGAGCGTTTTTGTATGTACCTTTATAATTTCCTTTTGCTGAGTGTCCTAAATTGATTGCTCGTAGATTCTGTGAACATTATATGTAAGCCTTCTCATATTCGGTTTAATTAGATATCTCTGTTTTGGTAATACACTTGACGTATTCACTGATTTCTTAGTACTTTTTGTGGTTCGAAAGTTAAACTAATAACCTGATGAAGCCGTGCTTACAGACTTTCCACCCATTTACGTGCTACTACTATAAGAGACTATAAGAATGACAGAGTTCACTTTAGAACTTCATTTTGTGTTAAATTTGCTTTGGTTAGTCATATTTCAAATGATAAGCTCGTCATAACTCATAATTACATATGACTTGGCGGTTCTGGTGCTCTTGCTGCTTAATATAGCCTATCTAGCTAGATTGCAGAGAAAATTAGATTATTTTGGATGGCATATAGTTTTTTTCCCCAACTAATCCAGTTTAAGTGCTGCTAACTTACACAACGTTTGCATGTAGGCAGTTCCACTGAGTGCTCGAAAACCTGTTGGAGGGTCAACTGAAGGAATAGCTCCTTTTCTGCAATTGCCACATTTCAATGAGGCTGTTCTTAAAAAACTTGCAAGGAAGGTATATATCACCCCCTTTCTCGAGTTTTTTGGTTATTTTTTGTGTTGTGTAAAAATCTTGATGTATCATTCTCATAGTAATATAGTATTCAGATATTGTTCTTGATGAAAATAAATAGAAGTACAAAATTAGCCTGCTCTTGGAGCCTGCCCGTCTCTCACAATGATGACGACTTCGACCTGTGTTTAATAATTTAATCTAGCATACCATTTGCTCTCTACTGATCTCTTGTATATATAGGTAGCTAGTTATGGAAATAATATAATTTTCCCTGATATGATTATCATATAGGATAAATGATTTCCCTTTATTATATCTTGTAATATAGCTTATTAGATATTGAAATACTAAAGTTATTGTGTTAACTAATTGACCTGTAGTCGTGAGACTTTAACACATTCTTCGGATGAATGAATGCTTCATAACGTGTCTGCACTGACACATAAGTCGAGCCTGATTTCAAAAGTCAATTACTCTGTACATCTCAACACCTACATAAAATTGGTTGTAATGTATGTTATTGTTATCAAGCTTTTGTACATAAATTTAAGAATCCATAATGTCAAAAGTCCTTCTCTCTCTGTTCCCTTTGAGAATGGAGGGAGAAATGCACATGTAGAAGATACATGTCTTTCGTGTTTGGTTACTCATATAATTCCTCTACATTAGTAACGGTCTTTCATAAATATATTAAACCAATTGTCTTTCCCTCATTGGTAAACCCACCCAAACAGTTTATGAACCGAGTTGAGAGTTCAAGTCGACTTAGGGACTGGGAAATGTTACTTGTTAAAGTTTCGTTCCATGTGCTGTTTTTTGTTCCAGAAAATGACGTATTTCATTATAAAAAACATTTTTAGAGAACAGATTTGAGGTGGCAATTTCAACTCATCTAAACTGGCTTATTTAACTTTGATAACTGGGTCAAAAGGGTACAGTTATAACTAGTACGGAGTAGCTAATAAGAATTGCATCGAATAGGTTGAACAGCCAAAAAACTGTATATATTCAAATGCTTACAGCATGCTAACCTTTTATATTTGGAAAGGCACATCCTAAAACTTTTAACTCGATAGAAGTTACAGTTATATTAATTTAGGTTTGTAATCATATATAATTGTATGTACTGCGCAATTTTTTGTCAAATTTTATTTTCATAATTTTTTCGCGTTAATTCTGCTTACAAAAAGAACATTATTGCAATCATAATCTGAAACCTTTCATTCAGGAGGTTCAGAATTGTATGCATTCAAAATAGACCTTGAGTGACTTGAAGTTTCAACCACTTCTGTTGTTAGTTGACAAAGACAAGTACAAATGTTCATGTTTGAGATAGTGTTTTTCCTAATGGTTTTTGATTAAACGCAACCTACACTAACCTTAGATAAGTAAATGTGTCAAATTTGCCATGTGTGGTGATATATCGTCTTATGTGTGCTTGGTGTTTTTCTCTGGTTACAGAAAGTCCGTACTTTTGAGGATTTCCGAGACCTGAACCAAGAGGAGCGTGCAGACTTACTAACTAAGGTTGCAGGGTTCTCTTCGGACCAAGCCCAAGATGTTGAAATTGTTCTAGAAATGATGCCTTCGATCTCCTTCGATATCAAATGTGAAACCGAAAGTGAAGAAGCGATACACGAGGGTGATATAGTCACAATGCGTGGTTGGGTCACCCTTAACCGTCGTAATAACAACGCGGTGAGAGCCCTCCCTCATTGCCCCCAATACCCTTTTCACAAAGAAGAGAACTTTTGGTTATTACTTGCCGACCCCAACTCCAATGGTGTCTGGATATCACAAAAAGTCAGTTTTATGGATGAGTCCGCAGCGTTAATTGCAGCTCCAAAAGTAATTAGGGAATCAAAGGAATGGGCTGGGGCTAGTCCAAAGGAACTTAATTCCGCTGTTAAAGAAGCAATCGAGAAAGTGAAAAAAGGGTCAAGATTGGTTATAGGTCATTTTTTGGCTCCTGAAGAGGGTACTTATAATCTGACTTTGTACTGTATGAGTGACTCGTGGCTCGGATGTGATACAAAGATGAGCATAAAGCTGAAGGTTTTGAAAAGAACGAGAGCTGGGACCAGGGGTGGGCTCCAGGTGGATGACGGTGCAGGAGTTGAGGATGGGGTTGAAGAGGAAGAAGTGGAAGAAGATGATTATGATGATGACGAGAGTGAATACAGTGATGACGATGAAGATGATGTTGAACATGAAGAAACTCAAGAAAATATAGCTGATGAATCTGATGATGATTCGGAAAACAAAGAGGAATAGAGGCTAGGTTCATTTTATACTTGCGTTTCCTGTTTTGTTTCGTGCTATTTTTGCACCAAGTTAGATTTTTAATTTGTAACTCCCCTTTTGTGTTACTCCTATAGATTGATCAATGTGACCGAATCGTGAAAATTGATAGATATATGTTTGAAACATTTAGTAATGAAGCGTGTCGCCAAGTAGAGCACACTATCAATTAGGGCTGAGCAAAATCGATGAACAACCGACCTGACCTAACCAAGTAAATCAAACCGAACAGATAAACCTTGGGCTCGGTTTTCGACTTTTTTTTTTCTTTCTTTTGTGGTTTCGGGTCGGCTCGTGTTGAAAACTGAAAAAAAACCGAACAAACTGAGTCACCTGAATAGAGCCTGTGACTTTTTTATGAATTTCTCATTCAAACAGTTCCTACCTACCCTTTGTATCTATGATACGCTAAAACCACAAAACCGCAAACCAAAATTTTTATTGAATGCACGATTCTTCATCATTACATCTCGACAAAACCCTACAATGGAAGTAAGTGTTCTGTGTTCGTTATGTTGTATTTTTGTTTATGTTCTTCTTACTTTTTCTATTGATTATGGTTATAAGCTTTAATTTTTGATGAATGGAAGATTATTATGTTGTGTTTTTTATTGAGTGAATGAATGCATGCATGATGCATCACACTATCACAGTATAAATGTCCTACGTGCATATCATCACCACTAAACTTTGTGTTTTTACAGACCTGCTACTTCATGTGTTTTCTTATTGTTTCACTTGCCTTTTGTTTTAATGTGTTTGTTTAGGATAAAAATGCAGCCCAAAACGTAGGTTTATGTTCCAATATTGAAGGCCAACTTTTGAGTTTCGGTTCACTCGGTTTGGTTTTCACATAAACCGAACAAACCCGAATACTCGACCGAAATCGACCTAGGAATTTCTGTTCGGTTCTTGCTATATATATATTTCCAAAATCGGTTTCTGGGTCTGTCCGGTTTTGGTCGGGTCAGTTTGTTTTGGCCCGAAGCTCGGCCGTACTATCAATTATCAAAATCTTAATACAAAACCACCACCACACACACATGCTCATTGGCCTCATCCTCAGGTGTGGGACACCGGATCCTCCCTAGGCGCCAGAGTGCTTGACACCACCCTGGTTCTTGGAGTACTATCTTACTCCCTCCGTTTCTAAAATAATTGTTTCACGATAAAAAAATACACAATTTAAGGAAAACATATTTATTACTGCTTTCTTTCTCTTACTTTTTTGCAGAAATGACACTTTTAACCTTAACTAATTAATTTATTTTTCTTTAAAGTTTGTAATACTACCTCCATCTCATAATTATTGTCCTCATTTGACTTTTTCGGTATCTCTTTTTTAACTTTGACCTTAAATATTTTTGTTTGTGTTATACGATGGTTGATGAAAATTATACCAATGAAAATACAATTAAAACCCAATCCATTCATATATTTTGCATCAAGTATTATATAACACAAACAAAAATACTTAACTTCAAATTCGTAAAAGAAAGACCCAAAAAGTCAAACGGGGACAATAATTTTGGGACGGAAGGAGTACTAATTTCAACAAAAGGTAATATGGTAAACTCGATCAAACTTGTCTATCTATTCTGGACAGTTAAATTGGGACATCACAAAAGAGAAACGTGAACTATTAATTTGGGACAGAGAGACTAGTATACAAGTATGAAATAGTTTTACTATATTTTATTATAAGTAAACTGCAAAAATCATCCGTATGATACTAATCATCCCTTGTTGATACTATTGGCATTATTCATCTAGGTGGTGAAATGAATGGCACAATACATCCTACTATCCTAGCTAGAGGTGCACAAAAACCGGTTTTTACCGGTTTTCGGTTTTTAAAAAACCGGTTTTTCCAAAAATCAGTTTCGGTTTTTTTCGGTTTTTCCGGAATTGGTTTTTTTCGGTTTTAAAAGTTCGGAATCTATTTTTTTCGGTTTTAAACGTTCGGAATCGGTTTTTTATCGGTTTTTTACCGGTTCGGTTTTTTCGGTTTTATGTTCGGATCCATTTTTTTATCGGTATTTTACCGGTTCGGTTTTTTCGGAATTTAAAACATTTAATACATTTCGAATACAATCATAACTTTTATTTAAACAATACAATTATACAACTAAAACTATAAAATACTAATACATTTCAAATACAATCATAACTTTTATTTAAACAATACAATTATAGAACTAAAAATAAATAAATACTAATACATTTCGAGCTTCGCCATGGCCATCACCCAAAAACATATTAGTGTACTCAAGTATATCGAAGCTTCGCATTGCCATCACCCCGTGTATACTCAAGAAATTAAATCATCCAAAAATTCTTCTACATCTAACTCTTCAACATCAAATGGTTCAAATTCACCTTCATCTAATTCGGTAGCCGGAGGTGATATCCCCATGTCATCTTCTTCTTGTGCTATAGTTTCTTCAACTTCTTCAATCGAACCTTCCAACGATGTTTGATGTTGTACCCTATCTACTCCGTCCATATAATCTTTCAAACATACACATACTTCCACGGATTCGGGGCTAAGTTTTGTCCTTTTTTCCGATATAATTCTACCACTATGAGAAAAGGCCGATTCGGAAGCTACCGTCGAAGCTTGGACTGCTAATAAGTCACGAGCCATAGCGGCTAAAATTGGAAATTGGATTTCCCTTTCTTTCCACCAAGCCAAAATGTCAAAGTTTGCAAACTTATCGGTACTTAAAGTTGTTAAAAAGTTTGTAGCCATATATTGTCCCAACTCGCTTGTCGGGACCGATGATCGTTGACGCTTTGTAGCGTCTTCACGTAAAGTATTATAAAGGTTTATGTTAATGTCCCTTGTCATTCGAGACTAACCGCCCGCATTGGGTCGATAATTGGGTTTGGTTGTTGACCATATTTTGTTGCATAAATTTCAAACAATTTTTAAAATAATCATTAAATTTAAAAACTTGAGATTCTATATAGTTGGGATCTTCACCGTCCAACCCAAAAGATAATTCTAAATTTTCAATTATTCTTCTTATTAAAAGTTCTACGCCTCAAACATTTAAACATGGATTAAGTGCGGCGGAACAAGTATAAACCAAAGGTAAACTAGCAAAATATTTTATAAATCTCTTTTTTATAACTTTAACCATTTTTCTAAACATTTGAGTAGGTGAGTCTTTTAATTCGTCTAATTTTTCCGTCATAGCATAAATTTGAGTTAAAACTAATGGGCTAGTTGGGTAATAAACACCCGATACTATAGTTGTTGCCTCTTTAAAAACTTGTAAAAAAATAGTTAAAGCATTTAGTCGATCCCAATCTTGGTCATCTATCGAAGTAGAACGGTTTTTTTCAACAAGTAATTCATTAAAAGCATGTAAAGTAGTACGTTGTTGTAATATATTTTCAAACATAATGCAAGTAGAATTCCACCTAGTAGGTGTATCAAATTTCGTTCCTAGGAATGGTTCACCACATTGTTTACGAAAACGTTTATAGTTCATTTGTCGTTCATTACTCGAGCGATATATATTTGTTAACATACCCCTAAATGTCAAACGCAAGCTCTAACATATTTTTAATGCCGCTTGAACGGATAAATTTATAACATGAGCAACACAACGGGAATGAAAAAAAGCACCATCTAAAATGGGTTTTACACGTAATTTTAACAATTCCATAGCTCTAGTATTATTAGATGCATTATCTAGTGAAATCGTAAAAACTTTATCATCTAAATTATATTCAATTAAAGTGTCATGTAAATTTTTTCTTAAATTAGATCCCGTATGAGGATAACCAAATAGTTTAAAAGCAATTGTCCGTTTCATTAATAACCAAGATTCGGGATTAATACAATGAGCCGTAACGGCGAGATAAGAATTTGCCGAACCATGTGGTGCGGTCCAAACATCTGTAGTTATAGAAACACCATATTTATAATCACGAAAACCATCAATAATATCATTTTTAGCCGTTTCCCATAATTTAAAAGCATCACTTCTAAGTTTAGTACGACTTACTTGTTTATACCGCGAGTGTAGCCTCTTTTTCATGATGGCCGTAAGCTTGGCGTTGTCGAAGAGGTTGAATGGATAAGTATGTTGAATGAACCACCCCGCAAAATCTCTTTGAAGCGCATCATTATCATATACACAAATTTGACCATCCTCACCAATAGTACCGTCGGCATTTTGAGGTACCGCGGAACATTTGGCTATATGACCCTTTAGTGTAGTGTTAGCCCCGAAAGCATAAAAGCTCAAACATTTTTTGCAACGCGTCTTTTCCGTCCCATCCTTCATAATACACAAATCCATATGATTAAAAACCTCGGGGTTTCGTGAAGTTGGTTTAACATGAGCAACATCATCTTGTGTGTAATGTTTTCGTGACCGGGAAGACCCAACGGAGGGAGGATTAGTGGAAGCTTGTTGTGATTGTGTGTTTTCCATTATAAAGAAATTAGAGAGATTAAAGAGAGATTTGATGTGTTTTAAGCCTCAACCCAATACACATATTTATACTACAAGTTCTAGCTTCAAAATACTCAAAAATTCAAAAAAAAGACAAAAAAAGGGTAAAAAACATAACCCAACGTCTATTGTGCTACAGTGCAACGGGCGGATTTGAAAACCGGTAAAAACCGGTTTTGAATTCCAACGATCAGATTTTGACCGGACCGGTTTTGACCGGTTTTCACCGGTATTGAATTCCAACGGTAACTTTGACTAGCGCTGACCGGTTTTATCCGGTTTTTAGCGGTTTCAAAAAAAAAAATCGGTTTTAGCCGGTTTTCAAAAACCGTTTAACCAGTTTTAGAACCGTAAAAACCGGTCGGCTAGAAAAGCGAAAACCGTACAACCGGTTCGGTTTTAGAAAACCGGTTTCTGTTTAGTAAAAACCGGTTTTTTTGAAAACCGGTTCCGGTTTTGTGGGTCGGTTTTTTTGAAAACCGGTTTACGGCTGCACCTCTAATCCTAGCACATTAATTTCATAAAAGCCAAAATGATTAAAATTAATTCAATTGAAAAACTCATTTTTTGCATTATAATCTTGACACAAAACAATCTTTCATTTGGATTCTGCTGAGGTGGAGTAGGAAAGCAGATGGTTGGTGATGTATATGATTTTATGGTGGGTGTGATTTTTTATGTGTTTGTAAGAGATGATGGGGGGCTAACAGCCTAACATTGTTTTCTCAAGTTTAATATAATTTTGAAAAAAAAGAAAAAAAAAATTGAAGAACTTGGGACAAAAATGAACGAAATGAAGGGAATTCGTGGAGAAAATGTGGCTAAAACTTTTCCTCCAAAATGGAAAGAAATGAAAGTAAACTAAAGTCTTGCATGTCAAATGATAAAACTATCCTTATGTTTTAAACTTTAAAACTTAAAAATATGAGTATAATTGTAAATGAACTCACTATTTTCTCTTAGAGGACGTTGGTATTGAGGAAGGAGACCCTCTCCCTAGTCTCCGCTCAGGAAAACCAAAATGCATTATTGAGTCTAGAGCCACGAGATTCATCAAAGATCTTATAGGAACACTTGACATGACATCGCTTGTTGTTCATCAATAAGGACACAAGTGATATATTCTAGAGTCCTACGCAGATCTTAGCAATCTGCCAGAACATTTATGAGAAGATTCACATTTGTGATCATCAGTGATTGAATGGAAATTCCCGCCGGTCAACATCAAGCACCACGACAAGAGGTCACCGTAACTCCCCGTGGATTACGCTTAGTGTGTCTCAAACGGTCTACAATGGGTGGGGTGATGCTTCGTACCTCAACGACTCATCCGAATGTAGGTGTACTTCGGTATATCGTGTTATCTCACTTGTGGGACTCCAGTCAGAACGGTCCTTGTGAGAATTAGAGGTATGTTTTCACACTATGCCGCAACACCCTCGAAATTCTAACTTGTAAGTGCCGGAATCCGCTTATTACTAACCTGTTTTTATGTTTTCTTCTTATGGAAGCTCCGGAGCGGATTGATCGTGCAGACTCTCCACATGCTCATACCAACATCACAAATGAAGTTCTCATCAAAATCAAAGGCTACACAACATTGAAGATGATTCTTCACAATGTCAAAGAATCTACAAAGTTTAAAGACTAGAGAACTTCATCTCATCGAAACTTCAAAGTCAAATAGAAGTGTGAGCATGGTGGAGAATGACGTGGAGACACCTAACCAACGAAGTTGACAACGCAGACAACCACATTAATTGATCACAAAGCATGAAGGAACAAAGATTCGAGACTATTCTATATCTACACACAAAGTTCAAGCTCGAGAAAAGTAAAGACCTAATCAAGTGGAGCATCATTTGAATGACCACCCCTTAGGGGAGATTGTTAGCCTTAATAGTTTTAGGGTCATTTGCATATATATCCCTCCAAAGATGCAAAATTGCATATATATCCTTTGCATGCATAAAATTCATTGTACTATGTGCATAAAAAACTTGTAAGAAGGATATATATGGAATTATTCACCTTTGGAGGGATATATATGCAATTCTAGTTTTTATTAGAAGTGACGGTCATTCACATTTAGGAACTTTATATCGTGTGTTAGACATCGTGATAGAATAGTCAACGGGCTCGTGGATTGGACTAAGCTAAATGGGTACTAGTTATGTTAAGCTTGCCTTTTATCCAATCCAACCCATGTCCAACCCACGAAGCCCATAGAAAGGCTTTTAGGGCATCATGTATTCCAACTATATAAACCCCTCAAAGTCTCATTTGAGGGGTGTGCTTGAGTGTGTGTGTGTGTGTGTTTTCTTTGGTGCAATACAACATATTGTGTTCATCTTTCTCTCTTCACATACACGGTTTTATAAACATCAAGTCACCATCTTTCTTAATCTTTATTTCTTTCATCTTCACGCATAGTTTGTGTTTGTGTTAACGAGTTATACGCAAAACGTGGGTATTTGTGGGATAAGGTTGATAGATTTAAGGTCCTACAATTGGTATCAATCGCCTAACAATGGTTTAGGAGTGTTTGTGTTTGTTTTGAAGGGTTACGCGTACTGCTCACGTTAGTCATCTTTGACACGCATAAAACTTTAATTTTTGCACTTAAAAATTCAAGATTCTTGTGGTTTAAGGTTTATTTGGTGTTAAAGTTTCAGTTTTTTGCAAAAAGTTCGAAGCTTTACGTGTTTTTCTTCATTTTTAAACTCGTGTTTGGTTCGTTGGTCATTTCTACGCGTAAGCTATCCAAGCACTTTGGGTGAAAAAGGTCAACATTTTTGTGTTATTCGAGTGTTTTTAAGGCTGTTTGTGCAAGAGAAATTGTTTGAATCATCGAAATTTTTACGCGTAGGTCAAAACCCTAGTTCTACGTGTAAGAAAAGTCAACACCCTATTTCTACGCATAAGTTTCTACGCATAAGAGTTTTGTGCGTTTCTTCGAAGCTATAACGGTGACTCAGTGTTTCCCTCACTTGGATAAGTTTGTGGAACACTTCGACTTTGGATATCTTTTACATGCGTGATAGTGTAAAGGAGTTTTTGGGCAAAACCCTAATCTTACGCATAAGCTTAGACTTACGCATAGAACACTTTACGCTTAAGTATTTTTCTTACGCTTAAGCCTTGTCTTACGCATAAGCTAAATCTTACGCATAAGTTTTTCTACGCCTAACTTTAAACTTACGCATAAGCATTTCCTACGCCTAAGAAATCCTACGCCTAAGCATCGTCTACTCGTAACTTCGTGGGTCTACGCCTAAGCTCTTAATTTAAAAAAAAAAAAAAAAAAAAAGAGTATAACTTGGAAAATTTTGGTCAAAAATTCAAATTTTTGGGCCTAAATTCAAATTTTTTCGGTTAAATTTGGCGTCAAAACTGTCATAACTCAAATTTTTCATACGACCTTAGAATTGATTTTTATAGTGAATTTCAAATTTTGGGAGAAAATTTTTCATACGACCAAGTTCACGAGTACGACTTTCAGAAAAAACTTCAAACGGCAATATCTTACTAAACACAACTCCTTTATCGTTGAATCGATCATACATCAACTTTATCAGATCATACCTTCATCAATGGCAACTTAACAAGACATTCATGCAGTCGGTGCCGAAAACCGTCCTCCTATGTTGTAAAAGGGTGGTTATCTTCAATGGACAAGTCGAATGCTTCGTTACATCAAGACAAAACCTAATGGAAAATTGATGATCAAATCCATTCAGAATGGACCCTTCATACCTCGACAAGTCCAAGACCTCGAAATGCCGATGCAACACCTCCCGCCCCACCATTTTTTCGTCTTCAAAAAGAATCGGAATACTCTAAAGAGGATCAGAAACAAGTCGAAGCAGATGACATGGTAATTCATATTGTCCAACCGATTTACCAAGAGACATCTTTGCTGCAGAGGTGAGAAACCGCTTTCGACATGTGGGAACGTGTTAGACGGCTTTGTCATGGAACCGAAATTGGTCAAAAGATACGGAGAACAAGTTGCTAATCGCTTGGGAGAAGTTTACATCCACTCGTAATCCATTGAATCCTACTATGGAAGGTTCTGCACTTTAGTGAATGAGCTGATAAGAAACAAGTTGACACCCAGAACTATCGTGAGCAACATCAAGTTCCTAAACAATCTACCATAAGAATGGGGACGATATGTCACTATTGTCAACCAAACAAAAGACTTACATCAAGTGAACTTTGATCAACTCAACGATTTTCTCAAACAAAACCAAAATGAAGTGAATGAAGTCAGGAAAGAAAGATTAGCAAAGAATCATGATCCATTGGCACTCATTGCAAAGACTCAAACTCCAATGAATACACAACAACAAGCTTCATCATCTTCCACAAACAACAACTTGCAGCAATACATCCCTCAACAACAAAACTATCCACCGCACAACAACATTACCAGAACAAGGAATCACCGATCTTGAAATGGAACCAGACGAAGCTTTGTCACAAGCATTTGCATTCTTGGGTAAAGCATTCAGAGGTCGCTACTCCACACCAACTAACAACAACCAAAGGATTTCATCAAACACTCGCAAAAGGAAAATTGCACGTACCAGGTGTAAACATGGGTAATCAAGGACAAATGGTTGGAGTTATTGGGAATCAGCAGGGATATGCTACTGGCTTTCGCATGGGTAATCGTGGTTCCGAATCGGGTAATCGATGGGTCGAATGTTGGGAATAGAGCAGTGGGTAATCAGAATGGGAATGTTGCAGCTCCAATCATTGGGAATTATGGAAATGTGAATCATGGTAATCAGGTTAAGTGTTATAACTGTCAAGGATTGGGTCACATGGCAAGGAATTGTCCAACTAAGTTTAAAAGAAGGATCTTGCGTACCTTCAAAAAGCTATCATGTTGGTACAAAAGGAACAATCTGGACTTCAATTGAGTGCCGAGGAACATGACTTCATGGCTATTATGGATGATTTGGAAGACCTCGAGGAACTCAATGCAAACTGCATCTTCATGGAAAATCTTCAGGAGACTAAGTACGACAATCGATTCTCGACGCACCTCCTGTCTATGACGCCAACGCAGATCGAGGTACCAATCATTGATCAATGCTATAACAATGTCATATGTGATGTGTTTACTCATGACGAACAGATTCTCGTGACATCGCACCTACTTATGATACATACCGGACAATCCGAAGTTGTAGCAATACTAACTCAAACTCCGGATGTGGATCCTAGTGGAGACCGTATGGCACAAAATACTGATACTGATGAGGAAACACGTGCTTATTTTGAATCATTAATCAATAAATGTGGCATTGAAATCGAGAAAGTTAGAACGGTCAATCGCGAAGTTAAGGCCGCGAATGCCAAATTGACCGTTGAGCTTGAGAGTTACAAGGAGAACGCAAAAGCCTTTGAATTTCAGAAAAACAAAGAATCGAAATTAGAAATTGGTTATCGAAATTTGGTTTCTAAAGAAAAATAATTGCAAATCAAGTATAACACACTTGATGTGAATTCGAACTTGAAAATTAAATCTTTAAACAAGGAAATTTCAGATCTAAATGACCAACTTTCAAAACAAAAATCATTGTTTTATGATCTTGAAAAAGAAAAGAAGCAGTTGATTACTGATTTTTCAAAACGAGAAGATTCTCTTCTTGATGAAATTCTTGACAAAAATGAGAAAATCAAATCCGTTTGTCTCCCCAAAAGATTCTAAAATGTTGTTTAATCCGTTGATATCAAAAATATCACGAATATGCTATTTTTGAGGGGGAGGAGACGTGATTAAAATGTGATCAAAAATGTTTAATGATCGGTGTTTGAATCTCATAATGAGCTCGACTCAGTCGGAACCAATGAATTGACAGAATCTAAGTCAAGATATGTACCATCTCGAGAAAATTGTGATAGATATGCACTTTCATGGGTCTAACCTCCTTTTCAAGGAGTGTTTACAACTTCAAGTTAGTTATTAGAGCTAGTTGTCACCTAAAAATTGACAATGGAACTCTTTAACTAGGCAACGAAACAGTGTCTCGTGGGGAATTGTCTATCATGAGCCGATCAATTCAAAAAAGTGCGAACTCTACCCTCTATGTGCGATTGCCAAAACTCATAAGCACATGTGAAAGGAGTGTTTCGAAAATATAAAACTCTCGGAGTGTTTCAAACATGTTTTCTATAATAAACACTCTGTGAGATTTTCAAGAAAAATGGTTTTATGGCAACATGGGATAGTCATGGAGTTATAAGGTGACTAAGGATAGGAACATTTGTCCTATGATCCGCCAGATCCGGAGAGATCTACCCAAGGACATCACAAATAGTTAGAACTAGAAGTCCTTAGGAATGATTGAAAAAAGGAGTAATGTGAGAAAGGAGAAAGAAGGGGTTGAAGAATTAAAAAGAAATGTAATGAGAAAGGGTGAAAAGATATAGCCCTCCATATTCAACCTTAGGGCAGAAACCGGGTTCAATTCATTTGCTACTGGTTGTCACTAAGTTGAAACTGGTATTGAAGACAAAGACGTCATGGACCCAGTGACGCACTGCACTAAACCTTCTAGCCACTCAATTCCTCTTAAAAGGATTTGTTTCATTCTCACTGGGAACCCTACATAATCTATCGACTTTCTCTTAGAGAACGTTGGTATTGAGGAAGGAGACCCTCTCCCTAGTCTCCGCTTAGGAAAACCAAAATGCACTATTGAGTCTAGAGCCACGAGATTCATCAAAAGATCTCATAGGAACACTTGACATGACATCGCTTGTTGTTCATCAATAAGGACACAAGTGATATATTCTAGAGTCCTACGCAGATCTTAGCAATCTGCCGTAACATTTATGAGAAGATTCACATTTGTGATCATCGTGATTGAATGGAAATTCTCCGCCAGGTCAACATCAAGCAGCCCTAACGAGGTCACTTCGGTAACTCCCCTGGATTACGCTTAGTGTGTCTCAAACGGTCTACATCGTGGGGTGATGCTTCGTGTACCTCAACGACTCATCCGAACGTAGGTGTACTTCGGTATATCGTGTTATCTCACTTGTGGGACTCCAGTTCAGGAACGGTCCTTGTGAGAATTAGAGGTATGTTTTCACACTATGCTGTTAACACCCTCGAAATTCAAACTTGTAAGTGCCGGAATCCGCTTATTACTAACCTGTTTTTATGTTTTCTTCTTATGGAAGCTCCGGAGCGGATTGATCGTGCAGACTCTCCACATGCTCATACCAACATCACAAATGAAGTTCTCATCAAAATCAAAGGCTACACAAAGTTAAAGATGATTCTTCGTCAATGTCAAAGAATCTACAAAGTTTAAAGACTAGAGAACTTCATCTCATCGGAACTTCAAAGTCAAATAGAAGTGTGAGCATGGTGGAGAAAGATGTGGAGACACCTAACCAACGAAGTTGACAACAGCAGACAACCACATTAATTGATCACAAAGCATGAAGGAACAAAGATTCGAGACTATTCTATATCTACACACAAAGTTCAAGCTCGAGAAAAGTAAAGACCTAATCAAGTGGAGCATCATTTGAATGACCACCCCTTAGGGGGAGATTGTTAGCCTTAATAGTTTTTAGGGTCATTTGCATATATATCCCTCCAAAGATGCAAAATTGCATATATATCCTTTGCATGCATAAAAATCATTGTACTATGTGCATCAAAAACTTGTAAGAAGGATATATATGGAATTATTCACCTTTGGAGGGATATATATGCAATTCCCCCTAGTTTTTATTAGAAGTGATGGTCATTCACATTTAGGAACTTTATATCGTGTGTTAGACATCGTGATAGAATAGTCAACGGGCTCGTGGATTGGACTAAGCTAAATGGGTACTAGTTATGTTAAGCTTGCCTTTTATCCAATCCAACCCATGTCCAACCCACGAAGCCCATAGAAAGGCTTTTAGGGCATCATGTATTCCAACTATATAAACCCCTCAAAGTCTCATTTGAGGGGTGTGCTTGAGTGTGTGTGTGTGTGTGTTTTCTTTGGTGCAATACAACATATTGTGTTCATCTTTCTCTCTTCACATACACGGTTTTATAAACATCAAGTCACCATCTTTCTTAATCTTTATTTCTTTCATCTTCACGCATAGTTTGTGTTTGTGTTAACGAGTTATACGCAAAACGTGGGTATTTGTAGGATAAGGTTGATAGATTTAAGGTCCTACAGCCTTAATAATCTTTTCTTCTTTTCCACTCTTTATTTTTCAACTGAAGAACACAAACTTTTTTTTACTCTCCACTTTCCTTACTTTCATTTTCTTCCTTATCACTTTCTTTTCTTTAATAAAAAAAACTCGAGAACACAGTGTAAATATGTGGTGTTTATGTATTTTGACCGGAAAAAGGAATATAATGATGTTTGGTAATTTAAATAGAGGGTAAAATGATCATTAAAAGAAACATAGTACCACGAGGGATGTATTATGTCAGATGTTTCACCACTTAAGGATGATTAGTGCCAAAATTGATAAACCACATGGATGATTTTTCCAGTTTATTGTTTATTATTAAGTCTTTTAAGCAGTGTGATGAACTTAAAAATAGTAGTACATGTTTTGGGAATTTTAGGATTAGATGATATGTATATATCTTAAAAATAGTAGTACATGTTTTGGGAATTTTAGGATTAGATGATATGTATATATCTCAATTTAGTCCTAAGCAGTCTGCTAGAACATAATGTGCAGAGTGTCATGACTTGATATATTGTTTGGTTTGGTCTACTCCTTCGTGCCTAATAAAATCTGCATGATAAGGTGAAGTGGTGAAATTAAAGTTGCCTTGATTATATGAAAAAAACAACAATATCTATCTAACACCGTTAGAGCCGGTTTAACAAAAAGACTTACAAAATATGAAAAGCATATGAGCTAAATACAAATACAGATACATATAACTATTTCATATATGCAATACAAACATAATCATAAATAATTATACAACATGATGTAGCATCTCCATATATATTCGAAGTAAATTCTAAGACATGGAAGTGCTGCACTTTTATTTTGGCTTCGTTGCGTGCATGGTACGCCACCCTTTGAAAAACGTTACCAGACATGCAACAAACTTATTGTACAATCACATATTCTGTCAAATTTAATGAACTAGACCACAATCACATAAATAAAAGTACATATTGTAAGGCTTTTAATGCCGTAGCAAGTAGCAAGAAAGAAGTAGAACAAGACACCATTGAATCGCTGAAGATATTTATGAGGCCGAGGGTGATTGTGGTACACGTTGAGGACTTCCAGAGGAGGATTGAAAGCTATCAGAAGAGGATCAACTTGACTCCTCATATGTTAGGTCAAGAAATGGTGATGCTTTCAGAAACCAAATCTTGGACTCTGCTTAATGTATTTGACACATACAACGGAGAAGAGGCTCATCAGAGTAAATGAATTAGCTAAGTTCAGTACAAGGATGTTGACATGGATTTTGGTAAAGCTTGAAGAAATGCTGGATCATGTGTTCTTCAAACAGTTGCTGTGTTGAGCAACAAGCAATGATGATAAGGGATGTGCAGGCTATCAAGGAAATTTTGGAACTCCGAGACTCATAGAAACGCATGGAGCAATACATTGGAACTCGAAGTTACAAGGACAGAATGCCATACAGGAAAGACCCGAATGATCTATCCTTAGGGGGAGATTGTTAGAGCATAAAAAGTGTAAATCATTAGTATAGTGTCTTTTATGTATTTTGGCAATAGTTGGTAAGATGTTGTGTATATAATACGTTGTTAGTTTTTTTTTTTTTTTTTTGAAAATTGACTATGATTAAACCGCCAAAACCTCCAAATAGAGGCTGGCAAAACCGAGACTTACAAATTTACAACCATTCAAATTTACACCATTCTTTCCAACTAATAGAGCTACCTTTCATTCTATTTCTATACCACAAGAAACCGAGAGACCGCACATCTTGGAAGATCTTCTCTCCCGAGACGTTTCCATTAGAAAACAACTTGTCGTTCCGAGCCTTCCAAAGGCACCAACAAGCTGTATAGATGATACCTTGCAGAACCTTACTCTTCTTTTTATCGAAACCAACAGTCTTATGAAGCCCAAACAAATCTTTCACGGAAAACATAAACAACGGGATAGTTTTACACCACCTTCCGATCCGGTACCACAATTGAATAGCAACACCGCAATGGCAAAAAAGATGGTCCACTTCCTCCTCTTCATCATCACATAAGCCACATAAGACAGAGGTGACATTACAATTCCTTCTCCTGAGAGCGGGGGCAGTTTGAATGCGATCCAAACTCACCCGCCACATAAAGATATTGCACTTTTTGGAACCCATTTCGACCAACCAACAACATATCTATCGCTATAGTCTCGATCGCTATTAAGAAAAGCTTTCACCGCCTTGACGCTGAACTCTTTGTGGTCCTTTCCTTGCCAGATCCATTTGTCCCTTTGGTTGTTAAGCTTAAAATCTTCCAGCATACGCTCCAAATTTGTAAGATTATCGAGACCCTCCTCACCCCCTCGCCCAATTGTAACCTCTCCAATCCCCCCTAAATGGTGACTTCCTTCCCCTAAACCATCCACAACCAGGCATCTTTTCTCCTTAGCCAACTTGAACAGGTGCGGGAAGATATCTTTTAGAGGCTCATTGTTCGCCTATGGGTCAAGCCAAAATCTCGTCTCTTTACCATCGCCGATCACCCCTTTGAACATTTGATTAATACCAATCCCCCCAACCTTGAGCTTCGAGCAAGTCTTGACTATATTACACCAAACACTACAACTGGTGCTACTCGCTGGAATAGGGGTCCAAACTCTCTTAGACTCATGAAAAGAGTTGATCACCTTCCTCCAAAGATTCTCGTTCGATTCTATATCGCAGATCCATTTTGTCAATAAAGCAATGTTGGTCTCCTCAAGCTTACAAAGACCGAGACCTCCATCCTTGATCGGGGACGTAACTCTTTCCCATGCGACCCAATGGATCTTTTTTCCATCTTCAGCCCCCACAAAACCGTTTCATAATACGTTCAAGATCATCTAAAACTCTTTTCGGGGCTTTAAACAAAGAGAGGTAGTATGTGGGGAGGTTTTTCAGAACAGCTTTTATGAGAGTTAATCTTCCACCAATAGACAAACAAGAGCCTTTCCACCTAGATAACCTGTTATTAAAAATCTCAATAAAAAAACTCCAACTTGTGATTTGGTTCATATTACCACCGATTCTGATTCCGAGGTGATCAAAGGGAACCGGACCAATCCTACATCCCACCGCCCTCGCCACTCTACTTATTTCAGCATCGTCCACACCCACTCCATGAAGACAAGACTTATTCAAGTTGATTTTAGACCGAAACCAAGTGAAAACATCTAAGGATCCGAGACGTTCTTAACATTAAGCAAACCAATCACCCATAAACAACACGTCGCCGATAAAGCAGCATAAAACCGCCCTTGATTAGGAAGAGAGATACCTTTGAGTAAACCTCCATCGACCGCTTTCTTCATCATATTCGCTAAAGCCTCCATGACGATCAAAAAAAGAAAAGGAGAGATCGGATCTCCCTGTCTCATTCCTTTTCGACACCTAAACTCCTCCGTTGGGGATCCATTGACAAGCACAGCTGATCTATCAGAAGTCAGAATACCGTTTATCCACTTGCACCATCTAACCGGAAAACCCATTTGAGACATAATCGACATTAAGAACTCCCAATTAACATTATCGTAAGCCTTATTGAAATCTACTTTGAACAAAAAACCTTTACTTTTCATTTTTTTCCACCACGCAATCAATTCATTCAGAATCAGCGGACCATCCATAATCGATCTATCACTAAGGAAGGCAGTCTGGGTAACCGAAATAAGAGGGCCGAGAACCAACTTTAGCCGATTAGCCAGAACTTTAGAAATCACCTTACTTATAATTCCTACCAACGTAATCGGGCGGTAGTCATCCAAGCACCCAGGATCTTTGCTTTTCGGAACCAGAGTAATAAACGCTGAGTTGCACCCTTTATTCAATTTACCATTTTCATAAAAAGCATGGAACACTTCAACAAAATCTGTCTCGAAACTATCCCAAAACCATTTTATGAACTTAAAAGTCAAACCGTCAGGACCCGGGGCACGGTCTTCACCACAACTAAAAACAGCTTTCTTGATCTCCTGGACCGAGAATCTAGAAACCAAGGCCTCCGCTTCTAAGTTAGATAATGACTTAACTCCGGAACAATCCACAACAGGTCTAACTTTTCTGTCTTCAAAGAACTATCCTTGAAGAACTTAAAAATATGATGTTTTACCTCTTTAGGCCTGGAGTTCCACGTACCACCAATTTGTAGCCCATGAATGGTATTGCAACACTTCCTCTGATTAAACAGCCCATGAAAAAACCGGTTATTATCATCACCATCCATAGCCCATTTGTTACGAGATCTTTGCTTCATATCCTTGGATTTGCGCTCCATAATATCATTTAAATTCTTTCTACACTCAGACCTGGTCCATTCTTCCTCCTCAGATAAATCCGACACCTCCATAACTATCTCAAGATCATGTAACTCCTTAGTATAAATCTCGACTTCTTCTCCTTCTTTACTCAACATCTCATCTCTCCACTCTTTAATATGAGAACGGATCCATTTAAACTTTCTCAGCAATTTCACATCCGGGACCATTAAAACGAAGGAAGCAATAGCATCATTTATAACCTTCACACAATCCGAAATCCACCACAAATTGAAACACCGGAGAGGTTTGGGACCAAAATTAATCTCCGACAGGGAGAGAAAGATCGGATTATGATCCGAATGCAACCTCGGAATTGTTCTAAAGCACGCTTCTGGCCATTCATTGAAAACCTCCTTACTAACCAAACATCTATCAATCTTGCTCATCTTTCTGCCTCGCTCATCTTCCTTTAAGTACGTGAACTTGCTACCTTTCATCTCAAACTCGAATAACTCCGACAATTCAATGAATTCATTAAAATCCTTGGCATTTTGCTGTTTAAACTTGGATCCCAGCCTTTCGCTCCTATCTCTAACTACATTAAAGTCTCCCATCAATATCCACCATCCCCCCAAATTTCGTTTCAAATTGGATATGGAGCCCCACACCAACTTCTTATATCTTTTTTTCTGAGGAGCGTACACGTTTGTTACATACACGTAGTCTTCATACCCCTTAATGGTACCTTTTACAACTAAAAAATTATCCGCTCTAATGCAATCCACCTTCTTAAAGATCCCTGGATCCCACATACTAACTAAACCCCCCGACCTTCCAGTCGGGTCTACCTTATCAAAAGCAAACTCCGAATTTCCCCAATAATTCTTCAGAAGCTCGCTCGAAACCCCACTATTTTGAGACTCTTGGATCATCAAAAAAGAAACTTTTTCTTTGACTTTCAGACCTTTTATCCACTTAGCTTTTTTATCCCCCACCCTCCCAATCCCTCTAATATTGATAGACATACAATTCATTGGGAAACTATGTTAATACCTTCTTCCTCCACTACCAATCTGACCATGGCTTCCGCTACTGAGAGGTTGACTCCCACTAGGTTACCGATTGCTATCGTTTCCTGAGTCCCGTTCTCCACCTCAAGAGGCATCGGGTCAGGCGGAGGAGGGAGCAGAGGAAGACCCATCGCTGGAACTAGGCTGATTATTAAGATCAAGACCACAAGTACCCCCTCCACCAATATCAGGAAAGTTGGAATTGGGGATAACTTGTTCAACCGTATGTTTATCAGAGGGAGTTGGGTTCAAAATGGGTTGGTGGTTATTAATACCAAGAAGCCCATCAAGGTAAAACGGATCAGAATCCCTGGGCCTCTTCCTGGGCCTATGGGACAACCCATAAGCCAAATTGCTCCACTCATTCTCCAAAGCAGCATTAAAATTATTACCATTAACCTCCTTTGCACGTGACTTTGAGGAGGGCAAAACACGTGAGCAACTAGGTCCCACCTTCCCAATATAATTATCTTTAGACCTTTCCTTTTCCCCATGAGGATCCTCCTGCACTCCAGCATTAAAAACTGCTTCCTTCCCATGCAAAACATTAACGTTAAAGTTACCTTCCCCAAGGACAAACCCTCCATCTTCCTTACCCGACTATTCGACCTCACCTTCTTCCAACTCTGATGCCCCCACCCCAGCCGGAATCGGACTCTCCTTTTCCGACATATTAGTATCCCAAAAGCCGCTATTACCTTCAACAACACAACTCGGACACCATTTGGTGGGGCGCTCCCTAATCCAAACTTTGAATCTCTTATTGCGCCATGTAAGGACCACGAAGTCCTCTATCACTTTACCGTCACTAACAAGGATACCAACTTCTTCCGTAGCATAATTGAAACTGTCCATAGAAAAGGATGAAGGGGCCACCAGAACTCCAAACAGTCCCCCAACCCTATTGAATAATTCAGCGGACGCCAACTGAACCGAAACACCTTGAAATCCCACCCAGGCCACCCTTTCAAAAGGAAGAGATTGACCAATCCATTGGTCCAGGATAGAGAACCAAACACTCCAAGCTACTTTATTATCCATGAATGATTTTGCCTTAGCCTCTGATGAAAAAATGAGCATTACTGACAAACCTCCCAAGTACTTCATCTCCACTTCCAGCCCTCCCATGCTACCTAACAAGGAACCCAAGGTTTCTAGGACTTTAAGGTTAACACAACGGCCAACAAGCGCCTTATTTTGAAACTTAGACATCTCATCTATGACAGCATCAACCGCTACCACCTTTTCATTAGTGGATGAATCACCTCTTCCTTCGACAATATCCTTGAACGATGCTCCTTGTCTAGTACCAACCGAAGCAACACCCGTTTTCGGGGGAAAAACTTTAGCATGTACACTCGGCCGTACCCTACTAGACATCCCCAAACCAGCTTGCTCGTTTTCAACTTCGTACCTGGCCAGATTAATCTTTAAAACTGACTTTCCTACCTTCACGTTAACCATCTTGGCTTCCATTAGGTTCCAGTCCTGGGGACGGGTGAAACTAACGAATCCAAAACTGGCCCCATCCACTCCTTTCTTCTTAGCAATGTAAACCCTAATAATATTCCCGAACTCCTTCAACTTGTCCGCCAAATCCCAAGGACGACATCCTTCGGGGATATTGGAGACAAAGAATTTGATGATTTGTCCCGGCCTTGTACCCTCATTGTCTCTCTTCCTATTTTCTTTACGTTTTCTCTTTCCCACAACCTTTTCCCATTCTTTGTTTCTCTCTCTACCCTCTCTCTCACACATTGATGTCTTGTGTCAGAATACGTTGTTAGTTAAACTTACTATCCTTGCAATAATTGTATAGTTGCGAGGGAAAACGAGAATTCCAAAAGTTGAAACGTTTGGTTATAAAGGTATAAATACCCCTACCTAATAAGGGAAAATGAGGTGTGTCCCCTTAATGCAAACTTTCAATATTCTCACTATATTATCCAATGTTTTAAAACCCGGGTTGATCTGGCCAGTTCAACCGGTTGAACCGGGAACCGGCTCGGAGACCGGGCCGAATGTGATCGGGTTTTTGCTTGTTTGAAACCCGGATTAAACCGCCGGTTTTTCATTGACCCGGGTTGACTCGGTTTGATAAACCCGGCCAGGTCATGACTTTTTATCGAAAAATCTATCAAAATTAGAAAGATTAGAAGACCATGTTCTGAATTTCACATATTTTGTTTCGTAGTATATATATGACCATTTAATGTCGTTATTTTCAGATTAGAATCATCATTGGCTTCTTAAATATGTTCTTCAAAGCTTATCAGTACAATTCATTTTACAAGCAGATTCAAGGTTAGATTTGAAGATGGTATAACCTTCTCTTTAACACCTCGTTATGTAAATAACTTTGGTGTAAAATATGTGCATGACTTTTCATGTTATATACAAACACCTCAATATTCAAATTACTTGTTTGTAATATATGTTTCTTAACAAGAAATACTAGCGCTCGAGTAGTCAATTTATACGTTGTGCTTTTGTAATTATTATACACATTATGACTTTACGAGTTGATTGTTATTGGAATGTAATAATAAAGTCGAATAAATCATATGATTTATTCAACTTTATTCGACTTTATTATTACATTCCAATAACAATCAACTACATGTAGTGTTACATGATCACATATTAAATATAGAAAAAATATATATATATAAGTATAAAACCGGTTCGACCCAACTGTTCAATCGATTGAACCGGTGACCCGATAAACCAACGACTAAACTAGGTCAATAAAAAAACCGAGCTTTAAAACATTGATATTATCTCTATTTCTCTCTCTAGAGTAAGAAGTGTCAACACCCACTCCATCTCTCTTTAATCTATATTTAGGATAATTATGGGACAACACATCAAACTTTATTATATTTAGAGTAAAATGCAGAAATCGTCCCTGTGGTTTGCCCAGATTGCAGATTTCGTCCCTACATTTTCGAAAGTGCAAGTGCCTCCCTGTGGAGGAAAAGTTGAGTTTATTTTCGTCCCTGGCCAAATTGAAATGACTGAAATACCCTCGTCTTCATCCCCTTTAACTTTACAGGGACGAAATCTGCAATTTGAACAAACCACAGGGACCATTTATTTTTTGTCGAATTTTTTTTTCGAAAATAATTTTTTTCCGAAAATAATTTTATCAGTTTTCATCCGTTTTTCGTACATTTTTTTAGATTATTGTCCGTTTTTTATCCATTTTTCTTACGTTTTGTCTATTTTTATTCGTTTTTGCCCGTTTTTATCCGTTTTTGTCCATTTTTTTCCATTTTTGTCTGTGTTTCTTACATTTTGTCTATTTTCTTACGTTTTTGTAATATTTCATCATTTTTCCTATTTTTTTCAAATTTTGTGAAAAAATTCTACTTTTTTTTTTGGAAATTTTTTTTTCAAATCTTTTCAAAATTTTTCTCTTTTTGAATTTTTTTTTACGTTTTTGTTTGTTTTTGTAATATTTCATCATTTTGAAAAAAAAAATTCAAAAAGAAAAAAAATTTGAAAAAATTTAAAAAAAAAATTAGAATTTTTTCGCAAATTTGAAAAAAAATTCCAAATTTGCGAAAAAATTCTACTTTTTTTTTGGAAATTTTTTTTTTCAAATTTTTTCAAATTTTTTTTCTTTTTGAATTTTTTTTCAAAATGATGAAATATTACAAAAACAAATAAAAACGTAAAGAAAAATAGACAAAATGTAAAAAACACGGACAAAAATGAAAAAAAAAAGGCACAAAAACGGATAAAAACGGGCAAAAACGAATAAAAATTGATAAAAACGGACAATAATCTAAAAAAATGTACGAAAAACGGATGAAAACTGATAAAATTATTTTCGGAAAAAAATTATTTTCGAAAAAAAATTTCGAAAAAAAATTATTTTCGGTAAAAAATAAATGGTCCATGTGGTTTGTTCAAATTGCAGATTGGGTCCCTGTAAATTTAAAAGGGATGAAGACGAGGGTATTTCAGTCATTTCAATTTGGCCAGGGACAAAAATGAACTCAACTTTTCCTCACAGGGAGGCCGCCTGCACTTTCGAAAATGTAGGGACGAAATCTGCAATCTGAGCAAACCACAAGGACGATTTCTGCATTTTACTCTTATATTTATAAAGATGATTGGTTATCAATAGTCATCCATGTTGATTTGTCTCAACATGATAGTACAACCATCACCGATTATTGTCCATCTATATTGATTTGTATCAACATGATAGTACGCAACTACCTATCATTGTCCTTTTATTACATGATATCTTAAATCATATGCATGATTTCTTTATAAAAGCTTTAGGTAAAGTAACACTAAGGGGTGTTTGTTTGAGCTTATATAGATGGCTTATAGTTTATTTGGGCTTGGGCTTGGGCTTGGGCTTATGTTTCATAAGCTCACTTATTGTGGCTCATTTTGAAACTTTCCAGCTTATATATAAGCCGAATAATTTCAAAATAAGCTAAAAAAAACTGAGCTTATGAAACATAAGCTAAAAACCAAATAAGCCATAAGCTGAAACAAACACCCCTAAAAGCACTAGATATGCTGACAGTATTTTCAGTGTTGTCGTTGTCACGTTAGGATGACACTCACAATCACACTCTTACACACGTGCATATTTTACATCGCAGTGATGACACCCGGTTAGGGATAGAAAAAAACTCAGCACCCAATTGACCAGGGCCCGATGCATAAACCTGTTCTGAATAAAGAATCACAGAGATGAGGACGCGGATGGGGATAAGTATTCCCCGCATCCTCAACTTTGTTGCCAACTCTACAAGAATTAAATACAAAATATTTTCTAAAATTTAAAGACTTGGATATAAAATTATTTTTTTCTTCTTCCGTTTACACATTTAAAACCCGCAGAAAACACATTATGACAAATTCACACACTTTAAAAAAAATACACACTTAAAAAAAAATGTTTGGCGTCGTTGGGATGGCATATGTGAATGACACCAGAAAGGGTTTGGTGACATTCAACGTCATCGGCTTAACGTTGTCCGATGATGCTTACACACCATGTGCTCTATGGTAACTAGGTTGGGCAAAGTCCTTGATTCTGGCCACACATTCTCTTAATATGATTAATTAGTTATGTTAACTAATCATCTTGATGCAACTAAGTTAGGTCATTTGCATGTTTATTAAAACAATAACTCACAAGAGGAAATTGCATTTAAGCAAGCTGACCTTAACTTGTTTGACCAATAAGGGACTAGACCCGTTACGTGATTAGCTAAGTCATACGTAAAGATTATAGCCATTAGTATGTTTTCATTTGATGGTTTTTGTGAAATCATGAATCTCCTTGTTTGGTAATACATTTAGAGTTGGCTAATTGGCTTTGAGTTGGGGTTTTATAAATGTTTTTGAGTTGGCGTTTTGTAAAATGGGAGGAGGTATTTTGGTCATCTCTCTAAGTCTCGAATCTTGTTGCGAGTTTATATAACATCTTAAATATCATGTACACACCTGTATTAAAAGATCAAACTTGTCGGGTAAGAGGAAAACCGACATTGAAAAACCAAACGTGCACAAGACAGTGTCTGGAGCGCTGGTTGTGGCGCGTCAACGCACTAGCTTGGCGTGCCAGACCCGATGCTTGTGGTTTTTTGTTTTAAACTATCACTAACGATTCTAAGTGTCTCCTAATATTTATTTATCATAGTTAAAACATAAATGAGATCTTAGCGGCTTAGCCATCATTCGCATCAACACCAACAATTAACTGCTTTCTTTCTCTTTGATACCTACAATGATGGTATGGGTAAGGTATAACAGATCATATATTACCCAAACTCACCTCAAATTCTTTCTTAATACCTTACAATGGAGTTGGTTTTTTAAGATCTTCATCTCAGCTTCTTTCTTGGAGTTGCATAGCTTCCCACTGTTAATAGCTAAAGGAGTTATAATTCACTTAAAAAAACTCTAACATAAAATAAAACATTTCTTTTGATATTTACACATAAATGAAAACATGTTAGGTATGTATCGTTCTTGATCACCAATTATTTGATTCATATAATCTAATCAACGGATAATTGATGAACATACAATTACATGTATCTGTCGGATCCATGGACTTGAAATGATAGTAACTACATTAATTCGACCGTTTTGGAAGCGCATTTCTAAATATCTTAGTCACAACTGTGGAGGAAATGAGCGATTTCAATAGTGTGTCTATGCGTACCATTCTCTTTCGAAAAAAAATGAACATCTTAATGTCAGATTTATTGATCCACCACTGCTAAAATTATCTAATTCATTTGTGCCCTGTTGAGTTTAATGCATGTAATTCATTTCTAGTGACCAAAGTTGAAATTATCTAATACAAATGACCTGAAATAGTTGCTTGAGATATACTTTTAAGAATTAGGAATTAAAACAAAACCACATTAAGAATTAAAACAAAACAACAATTGCATAATAATATTATTAGCATCCTCTTGATCTAGTGAGTTTTCACAAAGTTTGCAATCCCTTGGACAAACTTCTCGGTTTCATCAGCTGTTTGCGGATCATTATCAATATCAATCTTGTTAAGATAAAAAACATGTCCCATTCCATAACTCATCAACAACTCAATCTCCTTATTAGCTTTCTTCATTGTTTCATAAAACTCAATCTCAGTGTCTAAAATAAGATCTTTCTCCGCAACACATAGCAAATACGGTGGCAGATCCAAATGATCCACCTGCTCGGCCATAGGACATGTTATCGGATGATCTTTCGTGCTCCCCTCTGGCAACCCTAGTTCCATAAACTTATCCAACATGTGTAGAGTCAAAAACGTAGACTCGGGTGCTTCCAACTCAGACTTGCTTCTTACGGACCGGACAAAGCCCGGGTGTATCGGGACTACTCCAGCGATTCTCAATGGATCAAGATTCTCTTGGGCAGCTTTTCTCGCGACCTGATGGACCAAGTTTCCGCCAGAGCTGTCTCCTATGAGGAAAACCCTATTGAAGTCTCCACGGGCAGAAACAACCCATGGTTCATGGGATTCTTTGTTTGCTAACGCTTTTAGCCAAAGAAGGGTCGAGTAGCCATCATCTATAGCAGCAGGAAGTCGATGCTCTGGGGCACGGCGTAGGTAAGGGGATACCACAATGGCTCCACAGGCACGGGCTATACGGGTGTATATGTTATAGTACATGAACCAATCTGGAGATCCAATACAAAATCCTCCACCGTAAAGATGAAGGATAATGGGAAGGTTCGTGGTGTTCGTTGTCTCGGGCAAGTAGAGACGGTAAGAAAGATCCGTGTTTCTGTCTCTTAAAATGTCACGGGTGGCTACACCATTGATGAAATCGTTATGTGGGGGCACTGCTTCAGCCAAGAACTTGAAACGTGGAGCTCCACTCCATGTTCGATCAACCGAACCATCGTCATACAAGGTTAGCCAGCCCGATATTTCGTCAACTATTTTTTTTCCAGCAATCATGATCTATGTTATAAAAAGTTATGTGGTTCTATGTTATAAAAAGTGTGCTTGTATTTATGGTTTTTTTGTTTGCTTACAATGATTGTATTTTAGGTTAGTGATGAATAGATGATAAGGACAAGCAACAAACTTAAATTACATTGTTTAATTTTTCACGCTTTATAATTTTAGATTATCTTGACATCTATAATAACATAACATTATTACAAGACGCCGTATGTGTTATTTTCAGTCATAATCTTTATGATTATTATTTTTTTTTTTCTAATGGCAATCTCTTTATTTAAAAAAAAAAAAAAAAAAAAACTAACAAGTAACTAGATGATACAACACGAACAAGGAGACATGTCTCCAAACTAATCTAAAACGGCACCCAAATACAACCACGTAAAACAATTGAAGTTCAACTAACATCTATATATTATAAACAGAAATTTAACAGTGGACTAACCAGATAACACCTAAAAAACATGAAACTAAGAAACAAACAAATTACCACACCGTTTCACAAAGCAACTTGAGCGTTTTCGATGACCTTAGTTTTTAATTCTTTAATCGTATTTTCTTGATTTTTGATTTGAGCTAGTTTGGATCATATTACGGGTATGTTTGGCAAAAATAGATTGTGCTATTGCTGATGCTGATCTTTGGTGCTCGTGTTGTTGCTGTTGCTCTTGCTGAAAAAGATTATAAAAAGAGATTGTTTTTAGGGCAAATGATTAAAAAAATTATCATACTTGCCACCATTTTCTTTTGTGGGTGGCAAACAAATTTTTTTGCTTTTGTGGGTACTTTTCTTTCAAATTTATCCTTTTTAGGGTATTTTGCGAAATTTTTAGACATTTTTGCCCCTCTTATCTAATAGAAATTTCGTTTTCCTGAAGGGCAAAAATGTCACATAGTACCCTAAAAAAGATGAATTTGAAAGAAGATTACCCACAAAAGCAAAAAATTTTGTTCGCTACCCACAAAAAGAGATAATGGCAAGTATGATACTTTTTTCAATCATTTGCCCTTGTTTTTATAAGCTACATGAAGCAACCTTTTATTTTTAGAGATTATGGAAGATTAGTTTTTTTAATAATCTCTTATAAGTTTTGTCTGCCAAACAAAGATTATTTTTTATGTACCTTATTTTTTTTTAAAAATAAGCATAATCTTTCCATAATCTTATGTGCTAAACATAGCCTGCGTAGTGTTATTTGTTTGAAATGGGCTCAAGTAAAATAAGCCCATCAAAAATTTCTTTAGCCAACAAATTTGACCAAGCCCTATCACAAAAACAATAATCTTTTTAAAATTAATGTTGGGAGGCATATAGTCGATGAGTCATTACTTCGACCACGCGTGTCGTCTTTAAGTTAATAAGGACCATTCATCGGTCTCGCGTATATCAGATGTTCACTGGTTTCGTCCAACTTTGGAGTTATCAGGGGAGTTGCCCAAACTCCCTACCAGTGTCATGCCATGTCGAGCACTCTACTCGTGGCATGCTGATGTGGTGCAATTTAATAGCAATTTTAGGGGTCATTTACCTCATGATTTGATGTATCTTACCTCATTTTATCTCTATTATGGCTTAAAATTCTTCATTTTTGGTTTTTAGGTCATGGATCAAGCATTTGATGGAACGTACAAGTTTTGGGCTCATTTGAACAGATTGGAAGAAAAAGACAAAGTTTGAAATTGTGACCGACATCTCTGAGGTCGTCACCAAATATGCACATAAAGTGAAGTTTTAAGATTTTTCGTGACTAACCAGTAGATGAAGAGGTCCATCACAAGCAATGTCATGACACCGTCACAACCCCAACGTGACACCATCACCTTTCAAGACGTGATGTCGTCAGAGCTAGTTGGTGGAAAAAAACCCTTAATCGATGACGACGAGGTGTCGTAGTCACAACCATAACGTGACGCCTTAACACCCTGTTTATATGTATGTATATAATTTGTGAGGAACTTTTAGGAGACGAACTCTAACCAAATTTTCTAAGTTTTTTAGTGCCTTTTTTCATTATAACTCAAGTGTAACATCAAGATAAGTTATAACTACATTAATCATTCCATTATGTCCCTTGGGATACTATGCTAGACTATATCTCTTTGTGTTTACTTATGATTGCATGAAATTTACTATTGTTTAGTTGTTTTTACTGGTTTATTGTTGGTGTTTCTAATTATCAATAAATTAACTTTTTTTTTTGGTAAAAGGGCTTCACCCCGGTAAAATATAATTAACTTGATAATGTTAATTTCACGTACTTCGCATAAAATCAGCCCAAAATACAGATTTATGTTTAGATATTGAAGGCCAATTATGAATTTCGGTTCAATCGGTTCGGTTTTGACATACAACGAACAAACCCGACTACCCGGCCGAAATCGACCGAGTAATTTCTGTTCGGTTCACGCTATTTCCAAAATCAGTTTTTGGGTCGGTCCAGTTTTTATCGGGTCGATTCGTTTTGGCCTGAAGCTTTGCCGTACTATCAATTATCAAATTTAATACAAAACTACCACCACACACACATGCTCATCGGCATTAGCATGTGTTTACCAATTGTTTCACCAAGAGCGGGCCATGCTCAGGTGTGGGACATCAAATCCTCCCCAGGGGCGCCAGGGTTCCTGACACCACCCCGGTTCCTGAAGTACCATGCTAGTATACAAGTATGATAGAGTTTTACTACATTTTATTACGTGTAAACTACAAAAATCATCATGATTCTTTGCTGATACTATCGACACTAATCATCCCTAGGTGGTGAAACGTTTGACACAGTACATCCTAGTACATTAATTTCATAAAAAACAAAAATAAATAAATTAATTTGATTGAAAAACTCATTTTTTTTTGCATATAATCTTTACACAAAACAATCTTTCATTAGGATTTTACGAGGTGGAGTAGGAAAGCAGATGGTTGGAGATGTGTATGATTTGTGGTGGGTGTGAATATTTTTATGTGTGTTTGTGAGAGATGATGTGTGTGGGGGGGGGGGGTCTAAATGTGATATGTTCATGTGTTTTGACTAGAGAAAGGCATAATGGTGTTTGGTAATTTAAATGGAGGGTAAAATGGTCATTAAAAGAAACATAGTATGACGAGGGATGCATGTATCATGTAAGACGTTTCACCACCTAGGGATAGTGCCAATAATATCGGCAAGGGAAGATCAGTGCCGAAATTGATAAACCACAGGGATGATTTTTGCAATTTAAGGTTTTGAGAATTTGAGTATCCGAGGATGGGTATGTTTGGCGTATGGGCTGGGGTTGGAGCTAGATCTGGATATGGGGCTGGGGCTGAAGCTTATATTACAAGCCGAAAGCTTAAGTTTATATTTTTATAAAGTTGATTGAAGAATTAGTTGGAGTTAAAACTTATTAATACAAAATCGCATTAAAATATATCAAATTAAATTCACATATATTTTCATCATTTTCATGATAATCCATTATATTTTGAAAGGAATAAGTAATTTGACTAGCTACAAGCCTACATAAGCCCTTTTTTATAGGCTTAGACCTATAAAGGCTTATGGTTTACAAAAACTTTCATAAGTTTGAGTGACAGACAAAGCTAAGATGTATCTCTATGACTTGATATATTGTTTGGTTTGTTCTTCTCCTTTGTGCCTAATAAATTCTCCATGATAAGGTGAAATGGTGACAATAAAGACACCTTGATTATATAGAAAAAAAAAACAATATCTATCAAGATCATTAGAGCCAGTTTAACAAAAAGACAAGTCAAAAATGCAAACCAGCTTGTTTAAGAATGTAAGTGCTAAAGTGGGTTCTAATGCGACTAAAGGTGGTAAGGATGCACTTGCCAGGTCTTCAAAAAATGTGACTTACTATCCAATGAGTTTGACACTGTATTTGAAGAGATTAAAGAAAATGATATGGTCACTAGAACAAGCAAGGAGAATAAAAATGTAGACATTAGTGATGATAATGAGGGCAAAGTGGAGAAAGTTGATAATGAAACTCCAAGTGCATCTAAACAAGTAGAAAGTGGAAGTTGATATGGTACTAAGAGCTTGTGTGAGTGTCGGACAGCCTATCCATATGATGTTGACTATGATTCATATGATTATGATGAGGACAATACACATGATATTTCTGAAGATCAACAAGATTTCTGTGATGCTTGGGATATCAAGGTTCGCGGTCGGAAGAAGAAGTAGATTATATTTGATAATTTTGTTGAGTCAATTGTAATCTAGTTATAGTTGTATTTTTGATTTGAAGTTGTTTTGTTTGTTTTATTAGTGTTACCGCCTATGTAACAGACTGAGATATGAGAGTCACCCACATCCGTTGTACTTAAACGTTTTTTGAAATAATACATTTACCGTAAAAACCTTTAAAAAAATGCAAAGCATATAAGCTAAATACAGATACATATAACCATTTTATATATGAAATACACACATAATCATTGATAATTATACAACATGATGAGCATCTTCATATTCGAAGTAAAATTCTTAGACATGGAAGTACTACACTTTTATTTTGGCTTCGTTACATGCATCTTCATATTCGAAGTAAAATTCTTAGACATCAATAACAGACTTATACAATCACTAACACTTTAAACAACATAACCTGTAACATTTGCTACTGCATTGAAAGCCTTACCATGTGTACTTTTATTTTCCAAAGTTGTCTTATCATCATTCCCGGAGACCAATGACATTATCATAACTGATAATACTTTCGAAATCATTGCCAAAAGCCTTTTTACCTTCTAGACCAATTCCATTGTCATAACTTGTAGCACTTGGTCTCGGTTCAAAATCACTACCGTAATTCTTTTTACCTTCTAGACCAATTCCATTGTCATAACTGGTACCACTTGGCCTCGGTTCAAAATCGCTACTGAAAGCCTTTTTAGCTTCAAGACCAATTCCATTGTCATAACCGGTACCACTTGGCCTCGGTTCAAAATCGCTACTGAAAGCCTTTTTAGCTTCTAGACCAATTCCATTGTCATAGCCGGTGCCACTTGGCCTCGGTTCAAAGTCTCTACTGAAAGCCTTTTTAGCTTCTAGACCAATTCCATTGTCATAACCGGTAGCACTTGGCCTTGGTTCAAAATCACTAACAAAAGCCTTTTTAACTTCTAGACCAATTCCATTGTCATAAACGGTACCACTTGGCCTCGGTTCAAAATCGCTACCGAAAACCTTTTTTCCTTGTAGACCAATTCCATTGTCATAACCAGTAGCGCTTGGCCTCGGTTCAAAATCACTACCGAAAGCCTTTTTGCCTTGTAGACCAATTCCATTGTCATAACCGGTAGCACTTGGCCTCGGTTCAAAATCACTACCGAATTTCTTTTTACCTTCTAGACCAATTCCATTGTTATAACCGGTAGCACTTGGCCTCGGTTCAAAATCACTACCAAAAGCCTTTTTAGCTTCTAGACCAATCCCATTGTCATAACTGGTACCGGTTGGTCTCGGTTCAAAATCACTACCAAAAGATTTCTTACCTTTTTGACTTCTTGTATCATCATAAGCTGGAACGTTAGGCAACGGTTCAGATTCTTTGATGAAGGAGTTTAGGTGGTTTTTTGCCTCCGCCAACGTATGACAATGGGTTTCCTTGGCTGGTATAGGTGACACTGAAGTTTCCCATTGAACAAGAGGCCTAGCGTCTATGACTACCGTGATCTAGAAACATAAAAAACAAAGAATTCAGAAGGATATTACAACCAAAGTGTTGCCACCAAAAATTCATTTAACCCATAGGCCCTTTGGCTTAGTTGCATTCGTGAGACGGTTATGTCCCAACAAATAAGTTATGGGTTCAAGTCCCGTTAAAAGCGAAAATGACATAATTGATGTAATTGTGTGAGAATGTATATATTATAGTTACGTGTGTGAATTTTCCTTTAAAGAAAAAAAAAAGGAAAAAAAAAGAAGAAAAGACTCATTTAATTCGTAAATACGAAAAAGATGGAGTAACATAAAATATATTAGTAATTTCATATATGTGTTCATGTGTATGTATATGGTGTGTGCGTTAAGTTTACATTCAAAGAAGTAATTTTTGTGGTTTACCATAAGTGAAAAGAGAGCCAAGAAAGAAAGTGAAGACTTCATCCTTTTGATATACGAGTGACTTTTAAGAGTTTTGTGTGTGTAAGTGATAGAAATGGTGCTATTTATAACAAGAGGTTGATGCATTGTCTTTCTTACATATTGTAATAGATAATTAATTTTTCTATTTGTGAACACTTTTTATGAGACTGATTGACTATAAAATAACAATCGAAGCTACGAACTGTTTGAACTTTGATCGAGTTATTTATTCAGGACGCAATTTATCAACACACCTAAGAGGTAGATGCATTGTCTTCCTGTATGCCAATGCTACGGCAGACAAAGTGAAAATTTGAAAATATGTCTGCCCGCAGAACATGATATGATGGATCGAAAAAAGATGTTGAGGGAAAGAGTTATCATGTTAATGAAGATGGCATCTGATGTTAGACAGCTTCTGTTAAGAACACTTTAGGTGTGTTGATTCTTAAAGTTGAGTTCCAGTGTAATAAAGATGTGTTATTTACTAATGTTAATGCAATTGATAATTTGAAATTTTACTTTTGCAGATTTTAGGATTTTATTAAACTAAAAAATAAATTTTAGTAGAGACATAGCATTTTGTTTATATATTTGAGCTTTTCCTTTAGCCACATCATGATTCATGAACACTTTTTTGGTCTCTAATAGCTATTTTTTAGTGACTATAGATCTGGTCACTAAGGAGCACCAACGGAACTTTAACAGAGCCATTAACTTGACCTAGTGAGTGACATATATATTTTTTTTGTCACTATTAATCGTCACTAAGTTGGAAAATTTGTGACAAAATCAGTGAGGAAAAAGGTGGTCATAAATAAAGTGACGACTGTTTTCTGGTCATTACTAAGTGACCTTTAGTTGGTCTCTATATAAAGTGACCACTGTTAATGGTTTACAAAAACATCTTTGCTTTATATTTTTAGTTTGCGAAAGAGTGTATTAGCAAGAATGCAAGATGATGCAATTGTAGTCCATTAACTCTTGAACAAATCAATGCTAAATATATTTCTATCATCTAAACTATACATAACGGAAGAAGATCATTCCTTCTATGAATAAATAAAACATATTCAAAACTTAATATTAAACAATACAATTATACATGTATGTTATATAGTTAACTTATCCACCAACATAGTATATTTTTAACACATCCAATTCATGTAATCACTAAAACACTCCCGTTCAAATAATAATAATAATAAAATAAAAAATTATTAAAACTCCTTAATGCAAAAATACAATCAATAAACCATATGGTACAAATGAAACAAGCTATTAGAATAAACTTTTAAAATACTCCACAAACACACTAAAACATTTATAAAATAAAAATTAATACAATCTATAAAAAAAATCAAATGAAAGGTCTATGTTCTTTACTATCTACTTTTAATATAATATAGTTTGTTATTGTTTGAAGTTAATAGAACCTAAAATTCTCATATTCTATAAAGTTATTATCACGAAAAAACATATCATCAAAACACATTGTTTGTCGAAAAAATTAATTACATGTATCAGGTGCCGCAACATACGCATACGATGCTAATAGTATACAATCATCGAATATTTTTTAGTTAACCTTGTGTCATAAATAGAGCAATTCTTAAATGCAAGCCTAAAATAGATACAAAATGTCAGTTTCATCTTTCCAAAGCTAGCTAATCCTATGAAGCCATTTCCTTAGTAGTGGACATTGTCCGTTGAAGACAATAACTATTGAAAATCAATATTTAGCTAAGACTGGGTTTACTGATGATTAAATTCATCATGGCATTCACCTTATCACCAAATCATTCTTGTCGTCTTAAATCTTTTAAACGTGTTAAATGAAAAGATTGCCTATTTTTTATGACTGTGATTGAAATTCACATGAACATTATTGGGACACTTTTTGTGTGAAGCAGGTCATGGGTCACATTCGAATACGATGTTTCTTTAACCATATGAATGATGGAGGAATTAATATACTATCACATCATCGTGTAACATGTTTTTATTGTTTTGTACTTTAATTTGGAGTGTTCAAATGTTTGCGTGATCTGTGATGATATGATGGATTTAATTTGATTGGAAAGAATACGTCTGTGAGTGATAATGATGATCCATGAACAACTCCCCAGTTATATTTGGGGATGCTAACAATAGTTTCTTTAAAGGCTATTGTTTGTTAGACTCATTACGTTAGTCAGGCCAAGACCGCTTGTGTGTTTAGATCTCTTGTAATTTACGGAGATTCTAAATCTAGCATTGTATCGAAGCTTTAGGTCTGATTCTTAGACCTGGACGACCACCTTGAGCCACCACCTCTAAACCACTCTGTAAAATCTAGCTGCAGCCGTATCCCTAATCTTAAAAAAAAAAAAAAAAAAAAAAGAAAAAAAAAGCTTATTGTTTAGACCATACTTGCCAAATTATAAGGAGTTAACTAACGTTGTCAGTGACTCAGTTCCATTGGTTTCGTAATTAAATTCTGAAGAACAACATATATACCGGAATCGCAGTTGCACCATAACAAAATGCAATTAACTCACTGTTTTGCTTTTAACTCTCACACCTTTTATAGTTAGTTGACACTGTCAGCGGCCGCAGACTCGCAAATAAATCCTGATACAAGCATACCGAGCCACCTCCACCGGTCGGACACGCCGTCACGCGAGGTTATATGTCTCGACAGTCGCCGATTTCTTTTCCACTCTTTTACATTATGTTTTTACGGCCGCTGTTACCGGGTGCTATCAAAGTCTTAAATTATAACTTTCTTTTTTATTGTTTTCATTGTTAGTTTTTAATCCATGATTATGGTTATATTCTCAAGTTCAAACTTTCACGATCTCGCAGTTCAAATTGCTGAAGAGTGTTAGACGGGCTTTGTTTAAAAAAAAAACTTACTTACGTTAAAACAACCATCATCATCATCAAATGGTGATCCATAAAACCAATCATACAGAGTGTAACTTATTTAACTACATATACAGTATACGAAAACATTAGCCATATACTAAGGTTACAAACACCAAAAAGCCTAAAAACTAGCCTTGAAGTTTTCGTTTGGAAACGGCAAATCCATAATTTAGCAAGAAGGTAGCACCGAAAGTAAACAACCATCAACCTAAAGCCCCGACATCCAAAAACAAACAAAAAAACAATCTTAAATACAAACTAAAAAACCCTAAAAAGTCGAATTAAAGGTACATATATATACGTTAATTTGACCTAATGAATGAGATCTTTTTCTTGTCACTGTTAATGGTCACTAAGTTGGCAGATTTGTGACTACTTTCCTTAGTGACAAAAATCAGTGAGTGAAAAGGTGGTCACAAATAAAGTGTCCACTTCTTTCAGGTCAATATTAGTGACCAATTGTTTTATTTGGTCTCTATATCATTTGTGACAGGCCTATATGTTGAGAAAGTGACACCGCATTGAAGCAAAACCGCAACTTATATATGAAATACAATAAAAGATGACACGCGAATTTAACATGTAAAACTCCAATAGAGTAAAAACCACGAGAAATGAAATATACGTTTCGCTGTGTAGAAATTAGGAGTTACACGTTCTTTTTAATTACAAGGATAAACACATTAATATCTCTTGTAATTAGGAGATATTACACTAACTCTCTAACTAACTCACAAAGAACCTTTAAGAGATAGAAGGGAATGGGATGAGATGAAAATGAAGCATGTATTCATTGCCTTTTATAGGCAAACTTCTTGGTTATGACATCATCCATGACAACCATAATCTAAGTTGCAAACCAAGTTGCAAGATTCTCATAAGTTATTGTTGCTTGATACAATGTATCTTATCTACATTTTAATAATCTCCCACTTGAAGATTTGATTGAAGCCCAATCTATCTTCACACCATTATCCTTACTGCACGTCATGTTGCTTATTTCTGCTAGGCCGCATGAGGATCGACACCGTATAAACTTGTCATAGCTGATTGCTTTCGTCAGATAATCTGCCATGTTATAATTAGTATGAATTTTTTGCATATCCATGGTTCCTTCCTCTACTTTCTCATGTATGAAGTGATACTGAACTCGTATATGCTATTTATTTGAATGAAATGTTTGATTCCTTGCAAGATACAAGGCACTCTGGTTGTCACAAAATAGAGTTATTATCTCTTGTTCGCGCCCGAGCTCTTCCAAAAATATCTTCAACCATATTTATTCTTTGTTGGCTTGAGCAGCTACAACATATTCTGCTTCTTGTTGTTGAAATAACGACAATTGACTACAATTTTGAAACCTAGCTTCATTTTCTACCAAAAAGTGTAAACACCTACCCGATGGGTGATTTACTTCCTTCAAGATCACTGCATAATCAGAATCAACATAACGTTTGACATTTAAATTCGATTCCCCATAACATAATGCAACATCCGAGTATCCCCTAATATATTTAAGGATCCTCTTCACAACTTCCCAATGCTCTCTACTAGGTTTTGCCATGTACCGACTCACTACTCCCATGGTATGTGCAATGTTTGGTCTTGTACAAATCATCGCAAACATCAAACTTCCCACTAATGATGCATACGATACTCGAGACATCTCCATCCTCTCATCTTCACTGATAGGACTCAGATGGGAGGATAACTTGACATTAGTAGGGAACGGGGTTGATATTGGCTTATAATCTTGCATATTGAACTGTTGCAAGATTTTCTTCGAATAACTTTTTGTAAAAGCCAAATCTTCATACTAATTATATCTCGGTGAATTTGCATACCTAGAATCTTGTTTATGGGTCCAAGGTATTTCATCTTGAATTCCATAGCCAGTCGAGGTTCCAGTTTACTGATACGATCTTTGTTAGGGCCTGTTACCAACATGTCGTCAACATATAACAATAAAATGATAAAATCATTATTTCCATACCTCTTGAAATATGCCCAAGGTTCTCATATAGTTTGTTATATTCAAAGCCAATGATGAAAAAAATCAAATCTCTTGTACCAACACCGCAGCGTCTGCTTTAAACCATACAACGATTTGTTTAATGTGCAAACCATGTTTTCTTTTCCTTTTTGTTCAAAACCTTATGGTTGGAGCATGTAAATTTCTTCCTCAAGATTTCCATGAAGAAATGCAGTTTTCACATCTTGCTTCTTTATATGTAAATCACATGTAGCACACATTTCCTGATATACTTGAAATGTTGTCATTCGAACCACATGGGAAAATATTTCGTTGAAGTTGATTCCTTCTTTCTGAGCATATCCTTTAATCACGGATCTCGAACAATGCCGATTCACTTGATCTTCATCGTTTTTCTTGATTTTATACATGCATTTGTTTCCAATAGATTTTCTACCTCCTGGTAGTGGCATCAGCTCCCATGTTTTATTCTTATGAATAGCTTCATTTTTTTGCATTGTTGTCATCTATAGCGATGCATCTGGGTTATTCAATGCATCTTGAAGAGTAGACGGCTCTCCTTCCTTTGTAGAAGACAATATGCAACATTTCTCCCCATAACATAATCCGAGTGCCACACTAGACGTTGTCTTTACTGATTAAGAGTACGGGTCACAAGAGCTTGAGACTCATTTTTCTCATTCACCTCGTGTTGAGGTGCAACTTTAGAAGAGTCATTATGTTGAAATCCTTTTTCCATCTGTACTAAAGTAGTTTCTTTTGTTATGTTATCATCTTCTCCATTAGCTTGAGACTCATTTGTCTCATTCAACTCGTGCTGAGGTGCAGCTTTAGAAAAATCATTTTGTTGTGCTACTTATGAGATCCCCCAAGCGATACCCCTTTACTCTGTCAACATACCCCAAGAACACACATTTTTTTGATTTTGGATCAAGATTCGTAGTTTCTTGGTTATTCTACATCACGTACATAGGACTACCAAATATATGAAGGTCCAAATAGTTGATTGGCTTTCTCGTCCACATCTCCGACGGTGTATTCAACTCAACTGCAATTGAAGGTGGCTGATTTATCAGATAAGAAGTGGCATTGACTACTTCTACCCAGAATGATTTTTCCAAGCTTACAGTTGCTAACATTGCTCTTGCTCTTTCTAACAAGGTTTTATTCATCCGCTCTGCCGCTCCATTTTGTTGAGGAGAGTATACTATAGTGAACTGCCTTTTGATTCCTTCTTGCTCGCAAAAAGTATCAAATTCATCCCCAGTGTATTTACCTCCATTATCTCTCAAACACTTTATCTTCTTTCTATAATCAAGTTCAACCCGTGCTTTATAAACTTTAAAAACTTCAAACACATCAGACTTCTTCTTTATTAGGTACATCCAACATCTTTTGGAATAGTCATCAATGAAGGATACAAAAAACTTTACTCCTCGCAGGGATAGAACCGGTGCTTGCCACACATCAGAGTAAACCAATTCTAGAACAAAAACACTTATAGAATATTATGTCTTGAATTGTAGGAAATGCTGCTTGCTGATAACACAATGCTCACATAAAAGTAAAGAAATGTTTGTGAGACCAGGAATTAGCTTCCTTTTGTAGCGTTTAGGGTGGTCATCCGCACAGTATATAAAACATGCATAACCGAAAATAAATGAATAAATGCCACGCAAACTAAACCCTATCTAAGATCTTTTTATTAGAAGTAACCTAAATCTAAACACATAATAAGGGTATATATAGAAGACTTACCTTTTATCTTGCTTGGTGTAAGCTTCCATTGTAGTCTGCCGTCAGCTGCGCGCACATAATCACCTTCTTCTTGTTGTTGCTTCTTGATTCAATCGACCCAAGAGTTTATGGGGATTAATCATCACTTGAATGGCGTCAGGTATCCACCGGTACTGCACAGGTAGATCTGGTGTAAAACCTTAAATTCTGGTTTCATATTTTTGCGTCTAATTTGAATTTTTAACCTAAGTTTGATATTAAGTAAATTACTCTTAAAACTATATGTTATATCTGAAATGACAATTTAACATTTAATGTGAATATACCTAAGTCCCTAAATGATATAATTCGTACTACAAACTATATGTTAAAAATAATTTCAAGTAAATTACAAATTGGCTAGAGGATAAGAACTAAAAGATATAAGATTGAAATATTAGAAGATTTTCTCCCTAAAATCTCTCAATCACAAAGAAAAGGCACCCCTTAATTTGAGCCCACTCCATTCGTTTTTTTTTTTTGTAAAACCGTATACCATTTTTCTCATTCCAAAAGAAACCCTAAAAAAAAACTAAAGCTTCCAATCAGTTTTGTTCTCTTCTCCAAGAAGTCAAGAAGGTACGAAGAATTGCTAGGTGAATGGATTCTTGGTGTTCTTGTTTCATTGTGATCGTGGTGTTGGTGATCGTGGTATTGATTCATTGGTCTTGTTCTTGGGTTTTTTGACCCGTCCCTATTATCATCCTAAAGTTATCCTCTAAATCGTTTGACACTAATGGTTATACGATCTAGAAAATAAGAAAACCTAATCTAAACATGTTAGATGATGGCCTAAAACAGTTTGACAGCTTTATAAGCCGAAATTGTGTACATTATTAATTGAGTTTCTTAAGTGTTTGATTCTGGATTTTACATGTAAACCTAGTTTAATGTCTTAATTAAGTTTTCCAATTGGTTTGGAGTGGATTGGAGTTGTATTGATCATGTTTTTGAATTTTATGTGATCATGTGTCAAATCTGAGTTTTGAGATCTTAAAATCAGTCAGTTTCCATGATTTTTCGTTTCAAATCTATAAGGAGTTAAGAGCTCTAATTTTACAAGGGTGATTTTTAAGTTATGTGTGACTTCCTAAATTTTGTGTAGATTTTTCTGAATGGTCTTAATAGGTTAAATAAATGTAAACTTTCGGGGTATACCTGCAGTGCACTTTCTGGGTATGTTTGGATAAACGATTTTTGAAATGGAGTTTACACTTGGTAATAAAATCTAGAAAAATTCATGTAAGCTCATAAGACATATAAGTACCTGTGCAGAATATTATATTTTCTGAGTAAGAGGCTAAATTCGGTGTGTTTGAACCCAAAAATACATTTAAATGATAAGTATGATATAATTGGTCATATGTTAACCTAAATTCGATTACGAAACCCTAATTTAGATATTTATTGAATTAAATGCTTTTGTATCATAAACTTGACTTATGACCGTTTGTAAACCCTAAGTTGATTAATTATGAATTGTAACATAAAGTTACCAGAGTTACTAAATACGGAAAGTTAATAAATATTGAAAGTTTCTAAAAATAGAAAGACATTCATTATTTAATCCGGATAAGTATAAGCAGTAAACTTATAAAATGAGTTTATAAGTAATACAGTCCGTATATATATATATATTTATATATATATATATATATATATATATATATATATATATATATATATATATAGGGAAGGGATCGGGTGTGGATTACATTTTAAGTAGGGATGGTGCGGATAATATCACAGTAACATTCAAAAAAAATTAATTCAAAAAATCAAAAAATTAAAAAAGAAAGAGGACAACAATTTATTAAGAATCACTGAAAAAAAATTCAGAAAAAAAATCATTTTCATGGTTAAAAGGTACAATGATATTATGAATTTTGTTAATATCACCGTAATTATCAAGCTTTCTTAATATCACTACTAACTAAGGTTAGCAGTAGTTTCACTAAGGCTAGCAGTAGTTTCTAAACTAACAAATGATATTAAGTTTTTTTCTAATATCAAAGTAACTTTTAAGTAAAATTGTTAATATCCAGTTACTTTTTACATGTTTTCTTAATATCAAAGTTAATTTTTTAATATCACCGTAAGTTTTCTTAATATCGTAATAAAAAGGCAGTGATATTAAGTAAAATTGTTAATATCACAGTAGGACTCATAATATCGTTAATATCACGATAGAACTCATAATCAAAAAAACAAAAATTGCTCAAAAAAATCTGAAAAAATTAAAAAATGAAAGAAGATAACAATAGTAACGATCCCTCAAAAGGAAAAAAATTAAAAAATCGTTTACATGATCAATTGCTACCGTGAATTAGCGAGATCTTGACTTTTTACAAAAGTCAAGATCGATCTGGAATGGGCGGTCCGATCCATCCGCACATCCACACCTAATTAAAAATCCGCACATGATCCTCACTCTATATATATATATATATATATATATATATATATATATATATATATATATATATATATATATAGGGGGGGGTTAATGTGAGATCAAGCTTAAAGTTGTAAAAGTAAGACCCAATATGGACCCTTAGATCATTGTATTTGTATTGGATGAGATTAGCATTAAATGAGTAACATTATTGTAATAAAATAGGGTTTCAAGGGTATTTTGGAGAATTCAAATCAAAATGTGGTCAATAATTATTCAAATTTTCATCTTTAATTATTTTTTACAAAAAATCTGGTCAACATTAAACTGCTACACAACCTATCCAACGGTACACCAGCAGATTCCGGTGTACCGGAATCTGTGAATTTACCCAGAATCTGGTCCACGTTTTTATATTATAACTGATACGCAATCGGAAATACTAGATGTATCACCAAACAAAACTATTAACAGCAGATTTCGGTACACCGGAATCCGTGCATTTTTTTCCAAAATCCAATATAGATGAGATAAATATATAGATATGTGTATCAAGAACCTATCTAAAAAAACTGCTTCACTAATACAACAAATCTTCAAACCAAAACCGAACAATAACAGGTTCCGGAATCCGTGATGGTCCAATAACATATACAACAAATCTTCACTAATAACTGCTTCACTAATACAACTAATACAAAAAACTGCTTCACTGATAAAAAAAACTGCTCCACTAATACAACAAATCTTCAAACCAAAACTGCTTCACAGATCCGGTACACCGATTCCGTTCAAGATAAAAGCCTCGCCGAAAATAAAAGCCTCGCTGGAAAATACATTCCGGTACACCGAATCCGCGCCGGAAAATAAAAGCCTCGCCGGAAAAAACCTTCGAGATCTGTTCCGTATATAGATCGAAAAAACTTTCAAGTTTTCAGATCTGTTCCATAAATAGATCAAAAAAACCTTTGAGTTTTCAGATCTGTTCCATATATTATTAAAGATCCGTTCCAACGATGTACCGGCATATTGGCCTTGCCTTGCGCCACGACCATGAAGTATCCGTGTACCGGCGACCGCGATCGTGGCAAACTCCGCGACAAGGGTGGTACAACAAAGAATATGGATTTAAACACAACCATGGTCACCATATCTAAACACGTCCATGGATTTCAGGCATGAAGAGTATATACCGACGGCTTTTAGTCGCCGGAAAATGGGCAGTAGATTGGTGATATAGAAGGAAGGATGGTATTGTGTTTTGGTGAGAGAGGAGAGACCGGTTATTTTGGTGAGAGAGAAAGGAACAAGTGAGTAAATAAAGGGCTTGACATTAATTAGGGTTATAGTATACGTGAATTTCCCAAGATACCCTTTTCATTTAATTGATAATTACATGTTAAATTATATTATTTAATTAATAAATGGGACACTTGGCCTAATTTTATTGGTTCTTTAATTGATCTTATTTTTAGAACTTTAAGGATGATCTCATTTGATCCCAAATCTATATATATATATATATATATATATATATATATATATATATATATATATATATATATATATATATATATATATATATATATATATATATATAGTTTGGATCAAATAGAAAGTGTCTTTGGGTAAAAAGGATAAAAATGATTAAAAGTGTAAAATATGTTATTTTATTAATAGGGTTATTCTAGACATTTAACCACTCATCTTTTAAGTGCTTATTTAAACTTCTTTAACATCTCATTTAAGTTTTAATATCTCATTTAATAGAAATTTATGTATCATCTTATGCATAGAAGCGTACCATCAACTGATGCATGAGGTATGAATTTACTATTGAAATAAATACGTAACTTGCTTATATACAAAGTAGTTTTGATCGATTTGTTTATGATTGTTGCAAGTCAATTAACCAATACTTTTTGTTAAAATCAATTGTATAGTTTATTACATGAATTAAATTTGTATCATATACGAAATCAGTGTGTCGCCGTCAATCATAATATAATATTTATGGAGTAGAAATGAAAAGTGTACAAAAGTTAATAGATGTGTTTCGAGTGTGTCAATATATATAAAGATGTGTCATTTTAGAAAGTGCCAATATGTGTAAGAATATACGTATCAAGTGTGTAAATACTAGCAGATGTGTTTCAAGTGTGTCAATATTTACAAGGATGTGTCATTCTATTAAAAGGATGCTCTAATATATGTACGAATGTACGTAGCAAATATGTTTCAAGTGTGTTAATATATTTAAAGATGTGTCATTTTATTAAAAAGATGTGTCAATATATTTAAAGATGTGCCATTCTATTAATAAAAATGTGCAAATATGTTAAAGGATGTATCAGTTTATTAAAATGATGTGTCAATATCAAGTGTGACACTACAAATGTGTCAAAAAAATTGACGTGTCACTGCGTATGTATCGAAAAATTAGTGTGTCATAAATAAAAGTTTTATATTTTTAAGGGAAGATCGTGAGTTACTAGTGATAAACCAAAATAAATGTTTTAAAAAATTAAATTAATTTTCATGGCAATAAATTTGAATGTGGCCATTAAATACGAACCTGTGCAAAATTTTGAGTTAGACGTTTTAAATTTTGCATGGCAAATACTAACGCTCTGTTCTCGATTTTTCTTTTGTGGGAATAGAAATGATAGGTAAAGAAAAGTAAAGAAAAGAAGTGGAAAGAAAAGAAAGTGTCATTTATATTTCATGTTCTCGAGTTGAAAGAAAATGAACGGAAATGGAAGGAAAATAAACAAAGTCGTGTTCTCGAGTTGGAAGGAAAAGAAAGAAAAAAAGAAAAAATTATAGTTATGACTTTTTAAACATAGAAATATATCTATAACAAAAGATATATAAAATAATGAAGGTTATATAACTTAGTTTATAACAAATAGTTTATGTGTAAATTTGTTTCCTTCCAAATCCGCCCATATTTGGCCGGAAAATTTGGTAGGAAAAAACCTCTTAATTTTCCTATCAAATCCTTCCTATTTTCTTTCCTTTCTCTTTGATAAAAACTCGAGAACACACCAATTTTTCTATTTCCTTTCATTTTCTTTCTTTTCATTCCAAAAACAAACTCGAGAACGCAGCGTAAAAGACCATGATATCCTTTTAAGTTTTACAATGACACATAATGACCCATTAATATTAATTGTTGTCATTAATAACCCAATTAAATCTCATCCAACAAATTTTTTTGTATTGATTCATCCTATGGCTAGAAAGCCTTCCTATCCTTTTTATCACAAGTGACTTTTTACAATAACCACACTATATATATATATATAGAATCCGGATCGATTGAGAAGGTTTTTATTTTGAGAAGATTGAGAAGGTTTTCAAAAACGATAGATTTTTAACTTTGATTCATGTTTTTCAAGCTTAAAACTCATTTTAATGTGATTAAAATTCAAAATATGAAAAAAAATTGAATCAATGTTAAAAATCTCTCGATTTTGCGATATATGTAGAATATGAATCATCTCGTACAAATTTAATGAATCATCATCATAACTCGATTTTAACAATGATTTGTGAGTCAAATTTGTGATTTATAGATTCGATTCACCATAAAATAATGTTTACTTGTGAATCAAATCGAAAACATGAATCAGTTTGTTCAAACGAAGATTTCTCAATATTCTCAAAATAAAAACCTTCTCAATGGAACCGGAGCATATATATATATATATATATATATATATATATATATATATATATATATATATATATATATATATATATATATATACTAGTTTCAAAACCCGTCCGATGGACGGGTATGACTTATAATTATCGTTGACATATTTTACTATAGCGAAAGAAGACGGGTAAAAAATGGCTGAAAAAGTGTCCAATGAATAAATTAAGTGACGGTTAATAAATTACGAACATTGTAAAATATTGGCCCACCTCAAATAAAACATGTATACTTACTAACTTCACGTTATTTCTCAGATCAATCATTCCCAATCGAGTGCCAAATGCGTAATTTTACATAAGTTTACATCGATTAATGCAACACAAGCAAAAGTCTGACCTTAAAAAAACGTGGTCATCATATGGCTTTTTGCTTCCCAATTTGCGATAAAAACTACACATTAGAATTTGTGCTTATAGTTGATACTTTTTTTTAGGAGGTGCAACCTTGAACTCGAAATAAAAAAATAATAATAATGATCAACAACAACAATACCCAATCCCTCCGAAAAGTGTAAGTGCAACAAAATAGTAAGCAAAATACTGAAGCCTGGTGACCCAGTATGCAGAGAACCAAAAGTGAGAAAGTAGTAGTTACCTTGCATCTGAACCAAGACTTTTAAACTTAAACCACCACCCTTTTCCATTGCCCTCCCTCCAAACAATTTCCTTGATGAAAATGGATTTATTCAACAAATTTAAAGCAAAAAAATCCAGTAAAAGTTTGATAACAATTCAATTGAATACACATTAATTAGAATACAAACAAATCCACTCAAGTGAGTTCTAGTTACATGTTGACAGGCTTGAAATACTAATAAAAAAACTCAAGATCACATTTACCTTGAAAGGCCGAACGATTTTGAAAATGTAATTTTGCCTTAGAGGCACATATCTTTTGTATAAACTTATATTTTATCAAATCCCAGTGACATAAACTAACGTAAACAACAATATTAATGGAATTGGTATGATGGGCATTCCTGAGTTAATTGCTCCACCCTCAAAAAAATTATAAAAAAGTTAACTTTTCACCTAAAGTTGGAGTTTGAATATGAGAGGTTGTTTTTCTAAAACAGTCATAGCTTCATACTAAATTATTTTTTGATTGATCATTGAAATTTAGAAACGTTCTTTTGTGTAAGAAAGCTTTTTGGTCTCATTTCATTGATTAAGATATGCTACATACTGGACCTACTTTATAAGTATATATTTAAGAAGACAATACACACATAGTGGGACACACACGCTCAAGCTTCATCTACGCTTTGTTTTTAAAAGTCTAATGCACCCGTTGATTGGGAGGCCTATACTATTATCGATGAATTGCACTGTACATTTCTATCATCACATATGAAACTTTCATGTAGCAGCACAAGATTGATAAAGACATACCTTGAACCACAATAACTCTCGTTGCATAAGTAGAGATGCTACTGTAGTATGGAATCTCGTTTTCACCGTAGTCAATGCAAGTAAATGGAGCATGTTATTGGTATCTCTGTCTTCTATTTCGGTTATCCGATCCTTCCTCGATCCTATCTCATACAACAGGTTGTAGATTCCTTGATGACAGTGCATAACAGCTATATGAAATAATGTGCTCATCATCATTCTTTTCCTATATTAGATCAGGATAGGCTCGAAGGAGGTCAACTACAAATATGGTGTTGCCCATTTTTGTAGCTACAAATAATATTCTGAAACGATATAATATCCCTTCATCAGTCGGGTGAGGAGGCCCATTGAGTATATGATCAATTTCGGCTTTTCCCTTTGTCTGAGAGTCTGACGCCATAATGATTTTTAGTAATTCGAGTTCATTTGTATCCTCTTCATGAGCAGATTTAATACTCATAACTGATAGCAACAGCCACATAATCAGTTAATGAATTGTACACGTCCCAAATGATTTCAAAATAGTTAATTTTTTAATTATGCTTACTTGAATGGATAATTCTTCTGATCAAATTCTTTTTACTCTTTTGAAAGCATCAGGCTTTCGAGCCAGAACTCCTATGGACATATCCGTTGAGACATTTGGATGGTCCTTAACAATTTGGAGTGCAACATCTATGGAAGAAACGGAAAAAAAGTTTCCAAATACAATGTTTTATGACTACACATATATACTTCCCCAAACAAATACAATTTTTTTATCCACACAATACAACTTTCACTACATATGAGAAACCCATTGTTTTTTAATGTACTGATACTTATTCATTATATCATCTTCCAATAAAATAACCTCTAAGATAAGGAAAACTATAAGTAAAGGACTATAAATCCGTGAAATTGAATAGTACCATCCAAATCAAAATAGTATATACACCCTCACTTAACTAATCCAGATATCCCATTATGTAAGACCTCATCCAATCACGACACGATTTCAGCCATGTAGGTGCCACATTTTTTCCTTTAATCGGCTCTATGATGAAATATATGTGATAAGGATGATTTACTTTTAAGAATTCACACTCCATAAAATCAGAACCATGGAGGTTGTAGGGTTCACCCGTCTTAACATGTTAAAAAAACATAAAATTTGTTTATATTTCACTAATAGATAAACACTAAAACTAAAGGGAATGTATTTACATACCTTGACTTTCTGCATTTTGTTTGTGGGTTTAGGTGGTGGTGTTCTTGAATGATGTGGTCCCTTAGTGGGGGTTGCCTACTCTTTTTTGACATGCTTTAAGAACTTGCCAATCTTGACCCAAGATCCAACACATTCGTCATGCCTGTAATTACACGATAAACTTGGTGACAACTAATCAATCTAAGATCTTGGTCGTATATTCAAGGACTTCCTGTCCGAGTGACGGTCTAATAACTTAGGGAAAAAAAAAGAGCTAAACTTGTTATTTCATTTACTTTTAAAACTGGGACGAAAATGTAGCCATTTCTCAAAAACCATGCCATGTTTGTTTTGTAGTCGGCTGCAAGCTACAACAACGGTAGAAATGAGAAGCAAAACATATATCATAAGTGAGTGTAAAACACATGAAGAATTAGTAAACGTAGAACAGAAACACGTACAAAGTATGAGCCAGTATGAGCCTTTACTTTATGAATCTGAGATCTCTACGGGTCTTCATTCTCAACTGTCATCTACAATAAGCTTAAAAACAAAAAAAAATTATAATTGTTAAAAAATGAACAGTCGTTAATCCACATCTTGTAAACATACATGGTTTCTCTCTATTATGAAACGTAAGCAAAAGTAGTGATGTAAAATACTTTATTAAATTATAATACCAACTTTGTATGTAGCATTAACATATAAATGCAGAAAACTCAGCACGTACCTTTTGCCACTGGGAAACGCAAGAATATTAGAGTAATTCCTTGTAAAGAAATACTTCTTTCCAACTTGTAAAAAACTTCAATGATTTTCTTTTTCTTTCTTACTGTTTTTCCATTCCTTTTTTTTCTTTTGCTATTCTCGTTCTAATTTAACCATCATAGTTAAGTGAGATCAAATACCCCTCACCCAGGTTCAAAAGAAAAAAACACAGTCAAAAGTAGGGAACCCGATATATATCTAATTTAACCATTACTCTAACAAAAGTTTTATATATCTTTAATGTGTGTACCAGTGTGTTAGGTTTGTGATCATTTGGCTATTATGTATCATTAAACAAATTAACCTTTTGTTATTTAGAAATTAGCTATAAAAAAGATACCTCATATGGATGATACTTCAAAGGAAGAGTGTACAGGTGTTAATTCCTAAAGTCATTAAACTTAAAACCATCTGGGCGTATTGTACCTAAAAACAAACCACAACTAAACATTCATGTTAAAAGAAGCATTTGTTCAGCCACACTTCTAAAATACCCATAATAATTACAGAAGTTGTGAGGCTTCTGTATAGACTCAGTAATAAAATCAATCAAACTCTTGTGGATCACAAACCTCAGAAACTGCTTCATCTCTATTAGTGCCTTTGGAGTTCCTCAAAAGGCTCTTATTTTTGTTTGCTTTTGACTTAGGCAAGTATGTCACCACAGCTGCAGATGGAAATAAGTTTCTTTAGTTATAAAATATAGAATATGATTTGTAGTGATGATAATGTAGCTTTAAGTTTAAAAAGGAAATTTGAATTTGAGTTGATGAGGCACAAAGTATTACGATGTTTCAGTGCAAAGACCGCCAAAGGCTGGATACTTAGGTTCATTTGGGTCTTCTGGAAACCCTAACGTGCAAAGAAGACATGAGCAAATAGACTGCCATTATGCTTCAAACCCTGAAATTTACGTACACAAAAGCAAGATGGCAGCTTAGAAAATAAAAAACATGGATATCAAACACACTAATTCAAATGAAGGGGAAGCATCAAACACTTTATGAAACATACCTCAGATGGCTGATACTTCAAACATTAACATTGATTCTTTAGCAGCAGCAACAACAGCCTCTGATGACACCGAGTGTGTATATGGTTCGTGATACAGCCTCGTCTAGGCATTTGCGTACCCAAAATATTTGCACTCTACGTGGAAACTACAAAGAGCATTATCATCACACACTTGCTCCACTACCTGCCACCAACAACAACATGACACAAGTGAAGCCAACTACCGAAGATAACCTGAAAGTAAGCCTTAAATTATGTATGGATACAGGACCCAATAGGTGCAAAGGAGGATGAGGCATCCATGGTTTCCACCTAACGTCCAACATGCAATAATGCCCAAATGAGCAGCTTGTCTACGTACGTCCATCAAAGAAACTAAATTCTATTAATTCCACTGGAAAAAAGGCTCCCATATACTTCAAGCACCAAATAGTTGCTTAATCGATCTCTGAGAATCTATTTCACCATAACTCTACTGAAGATAATAAGTCGATCTTGCTACTCTAGTCAAGGCAACAACAAAATGACTAAAATACAACGCACCAACTTTACAAAACAGTTATATTTGTAATTGTGATTTAAGAGATTGGATCTAAGTATGAAATGAAGTATTAGAGAAAAGAAGATGTAATTACAGAGATAAGCAATGCGAGGTCTGTCACTATTGGTCCCTTCCGGCTAGACTTGATGACTTCTGAATCCGTATTGAAAATTAAGAAGCATATGAACCACTTAGACATCATTGACATGTTTAGGCATCCTAATATCCCTCACTTTTTACCCAGATCACAGTAAATCAACATCCTTTTGTATTTCTTTGTCTCTATTTTCTAGACTCCAAAGATACGACTCATTCACGAGTTCAACACTAAAGTAATTTGTGTTTAGCATATTGATATATTATCATTTAAGCAAGACTACAATACATTATTTGCAGCACATTCGAATGGAGAAGCATGAAGATACAATTTCACCGACTTATAAATTTACTTAGCTTCTGAAACAATAATATAGATGTTGAATTTTTTTCCTCCTAAAAGAGTGATTGTAATTTTTTTAGTACGTCCAAATTTATGTTTTTGGAACAGAGGCAAGACTCTCTTGTTACATGAATTGACTAAACTTGTTGCATTCTATCATTCATCATCAAGTTGATAAGTTTTAGTCTTTTAGAGATATTTATTAACTTTTGGATATTTTTTGAGTTATTTCCGCATACTTTTAGATCATAATAGATGAGCATCTAAATTGGGAGTTTGTGACATCAATGAGAGTTTATATAGATTGTATGATATCATGTTAACAATGCAGGAGGCTAGAACTATGCAAATTACCAAAGTGACGAAAAACCTTATGGCAGAGTTGGGGAGAGTTTTAGATGAAGTAAAAGATAATATTATGACTAACGGGGCTTATATTTATCCATGTATTGCAAAAAATTGTTTCTCTACATTAAAAGAAAACACAATATATGCAAATTTGAAGTAACAAAAATTGCAATTTTAGTTTGATTTGATGCTTATATTTGCTACAACAAATGTATCCTAACTGGACGCGAACCTTCTGGTATGTGACTTTCACGATCCGTGATCACAATGTTAGGCATTACATTCTCCTACGGGTCGAAAACCAAAACACCTTCTATTCCACCGCAAGCCTGCTACTGGATAATAAACTTGGCTGGCGGCATCAAGTTCCAAAAATTTGCCCGATTCTCTAAGCATCAGAAACTGTAAAAAGGCAAATCCAAACATTTAAGGGGTGTTTGGTATTACATGTTTTCTGCTTATAATGAACCATATGAACGTAACAGAAAGTAGGTAATGAGAGTTCAATATTAATGAGTTAATTTTAAAATCCAAAAAAGTGTATGACTTGTGGTAACAGTTGTAAAATTCTAAGGTAACTAATTAGATAGGTAACACTTTGCTACTGAGAAATTGACACTATCCAAAATTGACTTTTATCAATTGAAGTCATACCATTCAATATGTTTAAACTTGTCAATGATGCGTTAACATGGGTTTGGGGAATATTGTAAAGTTTGATGAGTATATCCTGAATTTAGATCAACGCAAGCTCGCTAGCCAAACCTTTATAACCAAATAACTGGTCGACCCGTTATTGCCACAATGCCATATGAGTTATTTTTACCTTTTAACGTGTTTGCTTATGGACTCTTCAATGTCGATACCCATTCCTCATATTTGAGGTTTTCCTGGCTCTTATGCTTCTTGCAGGCTGAAAGCTATAACACATTAATAAGGGAATTAGTTTGATAAAATATGTTTGGCATAAGTTATGAGTTCTGGTTGACTATATACTACTTTCTTACCCGATAGGCAATTTTAAGTTTAGCTGTACCAGTTGAATACTTAAAGAAGATGATGTTATTTGCAGATATATTGGCCTAAAAAAGGGCCTCTTATTCGGTAGCAACGTTCTTCACGCGCTGGTGGCACCATTTTTCAGCCCTTCGATAATACCTGTGACAATAACACATTGGAAAGGAGTGGTATAACTGAAACCATCACCACATAAAAAGGATGTCCCTAATCCATTTGATTAATACATATTGGGGCTCTATGTGGGAACACATCATGACCGCAAGTGTGCGGTATAATGTAGGTTAGCGCGACTCTCACTAACGGCTGTCAACGCAACCCACTTGTTGCCATGCCAATACCATTAATAACATTGCCTAGTGAAAAGGCCGATTGACCAATTCACCAAGGATAGTAAAGTTTGGGGGCCGTAAATGGACCAATTCACCAAGGATAACCTAGATTGGACCTATGATCGAGACTTTACTATTTTTTGTTGGACAAGTAGGAGTTGTACATATGTAATCCATCGATAGATCATTGTCACAAACTAATGGCAGCCTCCCACAGAATTGTGTATCATGGTTATATATTGGCTGCAACATGAAGAAAGTAATAAGAATAAAAATTACTGGAAACATATATAAGACTAAATAGTAAAACAAATGTGTACTTACATGTATATTGGGCAATTTGATTGTCAAGAGAAGCAGAATCGTATCGTGCATTGGATGGTGTCGAAGTTCACTGAACATTAGTTGAAGACAATGGTTGTTGATCCTTAACTTTACTATTTGCAGTTCTACAAACAATGGCCTTATTTGTAGACGTATCACTCGTAGACCTAAAGAATATTCCCTCATGCGATGGCGATGGTTTTGAACATCACTTGATTGGGCACTTTTATGACTTCACTGGAATCCACAGCATGAGATGCACCGTCCGTGATAACAACACGTATATTTTCAACTGCGATTCCAATCACAGAACCCCTAAGCATGCAAAAACAGATTAGTCAAATTTTGTTTGATGTATAATTGGTAAGCGTTAAGGTTAAACAAAACAGATACTTATGAATTGGCAGCTTCCCTAATCAATATGTGGGATAAAATTAGACTGAATAGCTTGTCCTATTATATTGTTCTCAAATTCTCACTTAGGGTCTGATCCCGTTGGAAGTGGTTCCATATACCTGTTGTTAAAATAATTAAAAAAACGGTCATTTAAAAAATATTCATAAAGCTTGAAGTGAATATATACGTGTGATAATGTCCTACCCATACACTCTTCCATATGGACCTTGACCTACAGTTTGTTTCTTAGGTAGATAATCAAATGATACACACTGTGTAATAGTCAATCTGAAATTGGCACGAGCCTTTTCAACAGTTGCATCAACCTTGGAATGGGTAGATCATTAATAAACATGGTGGTAATTATTCTAATAGTGTTGTTTTCAACAAAAACTAAAAATGGTACCTTATAATCCCTCTAAATTTGCTCCACGTGTGAATAGTCTATTCGAAATTGGCACGAGCATTTCAACAGATTGCATCAACCTTGGAATGGGTAGATCATTAATAAACATGGTGGTAATTATCCTAATAGTGTTTTTTTCAACAAAAACTAAAAATGGTACCTTATAATCCCTCTAAATGCGCTCCACGTAAACTTCCAAATGCAACTCTCCAGATATGATCTAATGTTAAGCAAGCAATACCTCCATCAAGCTTTGGTGAAAATATGAAAAAAGCATTAATAGACTACATGTCCTTTATAAGAGTTACATTTTATTTTGATTTTATTCCCTGTATTAATGTTGGTTATAAATTTCACCTTTCTTGAGCACACCTTCACAGATCCTTCATTCAAATGAAATATTATTAGTCAGTTCAGTATAGATGGACATAATAACTGAAGTGGACAACGTTAAACATTAAGTACCTTAAATATGTCAACTGACCACATGGGCGTTCTTATACTTTTAAAGCTAATGCAACCATATATCCAGCTGGAGTTCCATCCAACTTAACCTGTCAACAGTCCAAGTGATGAGCATTAGTTCCATAAGAGAGTAACTGAATTTATATACAAATTTGTGAAGCAAACAAATAATTGGATTGATACCTTCTCTTCCTCCTAATTTTTTCATGGGCTTCATTCACAACTTCAAACGGACAAGGTATATATTGAAGAACACCATCCAGAAGTGGTTGTACTCTTTTCTACATTAGTACCTTCTACAAAAAATAAATATTGGGACTCAATTCTTGATACATAAAACACTTGCCTGGTTGAGGTACCCTTCTTTAAACGCATATGATATCGGAAATTTCTTTCCAAATACTCACACAAACTACCCGAGCTTTGTCACGCCCAGACAAACAACGTGAGCTTTTCCAAATACTAACACAAAGTATTTGATATTTCAACATGTCAAGTCTCCCGTGGTTCAAGCCCAATAATTTCTCTAACCACCTGAACTTTTTCAGCATACAATAATTATATATTATATATAATAAGAATGTTAACACCCCTTTATATTAGTCGATCAAGACCAGATTTTTTTGCCTCTTTTATAAATATTCGAGCGCCAATAAATTCACGTACCTTGGGGTCTTTGGTACCCGTGGCCATCATCGTTCAGCGATTTAGTGACTTTTATCCGACAGTTTCCTAACACCTATAGTAGCTACAGATAACAAACATTTAGTGTAACCTAAAACATTGGCTCTACATTGTGCACACCAACCAAACAAAGCAGTGTTGTCATATTCTTCCATGTCAAAACTTCGTGCATTTCATTTCAGAGAGTAAATAAAAAAATAAAATACAATTTACCAAAGCAGAATATACAATCAGATAAGTAATGAGTGAAATTTACCTGTTAAGAGCAATATTATAGCACACCCTAATTGCACTCAAAGAATGGTTCCACATGAGCTGCATATGTGGATGTCGTATAAAATTGAGAAATAAGCAATAATTTAAAAAACAACAAAACTGCTTCAAGCAATTCTAGTTACCTTTGAACTTGGTGGATGAAACAGCAATAAGTAGCACTTTCGGAACTTGAAGAAGAAGACCTGAGAATCAAATTACCATTTACTATGTTAAAGTAGATGCTTTCAATACATAAAGAGCAATAATAAATATCTCAGTGATGCCAAGCAGGGTACGCAAAGTGAACATCCGAGATCGCCACATGGCCTGTAATGATGTGGGGTTTGATACCATCAGATTCTTCAGGTTCTATACAGGTGTAACGGTCCAATATGGCAAACACAGACTTCACTGCATCAAACCCTTTGTATAGATCATTCTTCATGGTTCCAGCTTCCACAATGACTCTTCCAGTGCTTAATAAGATCAAATACGTACGGTAAAATGCTTTTGCATCAAGTTGGCCTTCGCTAATCAATTTCGCACCATACCAGTAGCTTAAAGCCCAAACACAACTGGTTAGGCATTGAGAAAACCCGAGCCCGAATCTAGTGCCTAACAAAGTATATCATGAACTGGGGTTATCGGACCATTACATAGAACGCAATTATTATACAAACATGATTCAAGCCAACCGCTGAAATAAAAAACGGATACAAAATAGTAAGAGACAAAAATGAAAGTATCAAAAATCAATAATGAGTTATTTTTACTAAGGATCATTATATTCTCTCTTCTTCCTTCACGCAAGTAGATTTCACTTCTCTATTTCTGCAAGCGCTTTAGCCTAAAAGAAAACACCAATATAATGAGTACTTATCTAGCATGTTTATAAACCAGTTATTTATTGATTGAGAAAACGCAACACATACAGGTCGTTCCATGATCCCGTTGTGCTTTTCTAACTTTGCTTTAGCTCTCAAAGCGGATTCGCGGATTCGGATCAAGTAAATCATGCAAGAATTTTGCCATTATATATTTCATTTTGAAACTAATAATCCTAACATTGCTATAAATCTAACATTCATAATAAAATTATCATTTTTTGAAAGCCGGTTTCAAGGATTTTTAGTCGCAAAATGACCAAATCAGGACACTTAAGCATCTTTTGACAACTCAGATATACATAAGAGTATTATGACAAACACGGGACAGATGATAATGTAATAACTTTGATAGCAAGAATATACTACTTACACAACAGTCTTCTGAGACACTGCCTTTTCTAAAGCTCATTGTTGAGCCTCTAAAGTGGCTCTTTCAACTGCAGCACGTTCTGATCTATTCTTCTGCTCTACAAATCGACCATTCAGAACTTCGATCAGATGATGATCGAGTCCCAGTAGAAGCTTCTGTGGCCTTTTCTAAGGCATCATCCATCATTCCTTGTCGAATTTCCTCAGTAGCTTTTTCAACAGCAGCACGTTCACGTTTAGCTCTTTCACGGGCTTTAGAAAAAGCCTGCTATCGAGCTTCACGAACTGATCTCTTAACTGCTAATCTATTCCTCTTGCCAGTCATCTTGGTAATCCTTCTAGAGTAATCTTTTTCACTTTCATTTATTTGATCTTCCTTAGCTGTCTCATTCATAGGTTCTTGAGATGCTTTAAATTTAGTACTTTCATTGTTGGGTATTTCAATGGGGCACTTGGCTATTACATTCTTCTTCCTCTAACTTCATGCGATGCATAGTGCTACATCATCAACTTCTGTAAATGATTCATTTTTCACATCATTTTCTTCAATTTCATGTTGTCCAAAACTTGTGTCATCTGAACCAAAATCTGCCAGATCGTTAGATTTAACTTCACGTAAATCAGATAGATAAGAAATGAAATACGATAGTAAAGAAATAAAAGCAACCAATAAAAGGGCTGTACAATTGATGTTTATCATACCTCGTAGCTCATGTTTTCGACGTCTAGTCTTAAATCTCTATATTGATCAGATAATTTCCTGGAATTACCATAGAAGGGTGCCCGATCCACCATCACGATAGTCTACTTAAAAGAGAATTCAAGTTCAAAGTTTATCAGAGAATAGGAATTTCTAATATAAATACGCTTTTAATAAACAGAAAAGAAGCTACAAAACATAAGATATGTACCTCATGTCCCATTATATCATGAGATTCTATTGTATCATAAAAATGTTGGAATACGTCAACAACTTACCTTGGCCTTCCACTTCTGTAACTACTCGCCATCCCAGCAATTGGTGGATTATATATGATGAGGATATAATAATTAGCAAACACAATGCGAGAACTTATAAAATTGGGAATATAAAAAGGATACCTCGGGATGGGTGAACTTGTTCCTTGGTTGCCGTTTCGATCATTCTGATAACATGCATTTTGGGACAATGTAGGCTCTCGAAATGAAGTGCAACCGTGCGAGGTCTATCAGTACAAAAATTATGGAATGAGAAGTGGAATCAGATCCTAAGACAAAGGCGATTCTCTTTCCGGTTCAGAAGTTGTTATCAATACCCGTATATGATGCAGGCTTCTTAGACTCTTGTTGCAAGGCAGATTCAGACCCTATCAAACCTTCATCTTCCTTGAGTGTAGAACCATGGTTAGTGTGGCTTGATGGGAATGAGATAGAACTATCATTGCCAATGTTTAATATCTTATCATCATTTATTAAAATTATTTCCTTCCGTATTTAGTGCCTCCTTAAATGCTAAACTGAGTTCCATGGGTCCGTAAGAATCAACCTTTTGTAAGTTTCCGGAAATTCATTCTCGTTTCCTTCAACTATGTTTGGTTTGGCTGCATGAAGATTTGGAGTCCAAACCCTTTGTGAGCATGGTTCCGCTATTACCAACTGTTGCATATCAACAGAAAAGGATGCTCGAACTGACAAGTTTCCTCGCCAACACGCCTACATATCCGTGGATCTGCAGAACACAATTCAATAGGGGTATGAATACAATTATTAATAAAAGATTTATTAACGTGGGTTTTTGAATATATCATTATCTAATCATAATTACTGGTATATAGCCTCCTTTGCATATATATCTCCATACAGAAGGTACCTATAAACGGTGTTTGGCATCAGTCATCTAAGTATCACCAAATGATCGGATAACTACGTGCAAGATAAACAAAGACCTCTATGGGGATTTGAACAGGTTGTGTAGACCATGTTTCGGGCACTTTGATAAGCTTTCTACAAAAGGCTGCATAAGGTGACATTAACTATGAGAAAAACTCATAAACTTCCAACAGGAAAGATGGTAATTTGGTTCTGTGCGATACAAATATACAATATGACAATGTAGTCTAAACATAATGGCTAAACTATCATCATACAATGTCCATATTTAATGGTAATAGAGCTCACGTTGTATAAAACCTAATTCGTGAGCATAGTTAATTAAAGAGTCATCTAATAGCTTACCCAAATTTAATCCAACTTCGATAACTATACATCAAAATACATCAAACAACTTACTTTTTTTGGTTTTCTTGAAATTGAACATGATATTGTGCTTTGTAATCACCTTAAGAAATTACTTTTGTGATCCAGAGCAGAAGCATGAAGCAGCAGTTTTCGATTTAGGGTTTAGGAAGGGTAACGAATATTGATATGAGACTCAATAAGGTCGGGTTTAGTTATGCCCTGATGTTTTCCCCCCATAATGTCACAATTGGTCCCTCCGTGTTTAGCTTAATCTCTTTAGTTTAGTTTATTTTGTTTGTTTTCAGATCCTAAACACAACTTATGGATTGGCTCCATTGGTTGAGGTCCATGCTTAAGGAGTAACACATGCAAGTTCGAATCCAGTTTAATGCATTTTTGGTTCAATTTTAAATCCAAATTTCTAATTGTACAATACTTCTTAGGTGGCATTAATGCATGTATATGATGACATGGAAATATGACGCGCAAGATTATGGGATGCCAAGTAGCATTTTATGTGGCATGCCTCCTCTTATATATAATGTATAGATATATATATTTGGACAGACAATCAAAGCTACACAACTGTTTTTACTTTGATCAAATATCAGGTTTCGTTTATACAAAGTGAAAATTTGAAAATATGTCCGCCCGCAGAACGTGATGGATCGAAAACAATGTTTTCAAACCCAGGTCGACCCGGCCGGTTCAACCGGTCGAACCGGTACCTGGCCACTAAAACGGGTCAAAAAACCCGGGTCTCTAAAACCGGGTCAACCGGTTAGACCCGGGCGGGTTTTGAGTGACCCGTCATGAAACCGGCCGGGTTTGGTTTTTCAAAATTTTAATGAAAACCGGGTTGACCCGGTTAGACCCGGCGGTCGAACCTGTTGACCCCGGTGATCAAACCGGTTGACCCGGTTGGAAAAAATAAAATAATAAAAAATGAAAAACCGGGTTGACCCGGCGGTCGAACCGGTGCCCGGTGACTCGACCGGGTCGATTAAAAACCCGATTTTTAAAACATTGATCGAAAAGAGACGTTGAGGGAAAGAGTTATCACGTTAATGAAGATGCCATCTGATTTGAAGGTACTAGTGATTTCTTTTGCCGTTTTGTGTGTCTTATATATAGGATGCAAGTCTAAATAAATGTTTGAGTTAATTACATGAATGGTCCTTGTGGTTTGTCCAAAATTATGGACTTAGTCCCTAAACTTTTTTTTTGCGGATTTGCTCCCTATGGTTTTGATTGCTGATTTGGTCTTGACCATATTTTTCGTTAGTTGACCGTCAAATGGGTGTTTGAAAGATCGAATGACAAAAATACCGCATGTGTTTCATGAATGGTCCCTATGGTTTGTGGGTTATCATAAATTAGTCCCGATTTTTTATTTTTATTTAACTATTTATATAAAAACATTTTCTCGAAAATTTTTTAAAAAATTCCGAAAATTTTATAAAAAAATTTATCAAAAATTTTATAAAAAAATTTATCAAAAATTCCGAAAATTTTATAAAAATTTTATCAAAAATTCCGAAAATTTTATAAAAAATCGGACAAAAAATTAATAAAATCTTATAAAACATTCCGTTAAAAATTTCGGGAAAAAAAATTTCGACAAAAAATTTTCTTTTTTGAATACTTTTTGACAGATATTTATTAACAATTTTTTTTTCCTTTTTATAAAAAAGAATATTTTGACGAAATTCCGAAAATTTTATAAAAAATCCCGGAATTTTTTATAAAAAAAATTTATAAAATTGTCAAAAAAAATCCGTCAAAAATTTTATAAAATTTTGGGCAAGATTTTATAAAAAATTCCGACAAAAAGTATTCAAAAAAGAAAAAAGAAATTTTGTTTTTCAAAAATTTTTCCCAAATTTTTTGACGGAATATTTTATAAGATTTTATAAAAATTTTATCAGAATTTTTTATAAAATTTTCAGAATTTTTTATAACAAATTTTTGGAATATTTTATAAATATTTTCATAAAATTTTCGAAATTTTTAATATACTTTTTTATAAAATTTTCTGAATTTTTTATAAAGTTTTTGGATTTTTTTTATAAAATTTTCGGAATTTTTAATAAAATTTTTTATAAAATATTCGGAATTTGTTATAAAAATTTTGGAAATTTTTATAGATTTTTTTATAAAATTTTTGGAATTTTTCAAAAATTTTTATAAATTTTTTGACAAAATGTTTTTATATAAATAAAAATAAAAAATAAAAAATAAGGGACTAATTCATGATAACCTACAAACCATAGGAATTATTCATGAAACACATACGAGGGTATTTTTGTCATATCATGCTTCCAAACACCTCATTTGAAGGTCAACTAACAGAAAATATGGTCAAGGGACCAAATCCGTAACGAATTAAAACCATAAGGAGCAAATCCGCAAAAAAAAATTTAGGGACCAAATCCGTAATTTTTAACAAACTACAGGGACCATTCATGTAATTAATTCTAAATGTTTACTTCGTAGTTAAGAGCATATAGTTGTTTTAAATGATATTGTATTTTGTTTTTTTTTATAGGATAGAAGTGACAGCTCAACAAAAGGACGAGGATTATCAAGAAGATTAGATCCTTTAATCTATGGTCAAGATTCTAATATTTTCTTGATGGGAATTAATTTGTACATTCATAGTTTTGATAAAGACATTTTATTTTATGCATAATATAATTGTACATTATTGACAGTGTGCTATGTATATTTGTAAAGTGAGTATCCTAATCAAAATTAAGAGTGTGTAAATCTTCTTCCTTTCTTGATGCTGAGTTTTAGTTTTCATTGTAAAAAAATGCAAGACTCAAGAATAACAAGTTGAAATTTTGAAATTTTGCTTTTGTAGATTTTTAGGATTTTATATAAATTTAATAAAAGTGGTCTCTACTCTCTAATAGCTATTTTTTAGTGACCAAGATCTTGTCACTAACGAGCATTAACGGAACCTTAATAGAGCCGTTAACTTGACCCAATGAGTGACATCTTTTTCTGGTCACTATTAATAAGTTGGAAAATTTGTGACGAACATCAGTGAGAAAAAAGGTGGTCATGAATAAAGTGACCACTGTTTTTTCGTCATTACTCAGTGACCTATAGTGGGTCTCAATAATCATTTGTGATGGACCTAACGACGAAAAGTGACAACCTGATTTTTAGTCACTAACAACAGCCGTAGTGAATATATATTATGTTTGTGACGACTTTTGGCTGGACATTAATTACGAATTTTCCTTTGTGATTTTTGGATATTTGAATGGTGCATGAAGGATATTATCATTCAACATCTTCAATTCGCAGTTTTCGTATGCGTATATATATTTGAACTGGTGTGATATTCTTAGATATTAGTTTGATCGCATTTGAGACGTCTGGTGTTTAATGGTTTACAAAAGCATCTTTGCTTTTATATTTTTAGTTTACGAAAGAAGAAAGATGATACAATTTTAGTCCATTAATTCTCGAACAAATCAATGCTAAATATATTTCTATCATACTATACAAATCATCGAATCATTTTTTCGGTTAACCTTGCGGCATAAATAGAGCAATCCTTAAGTGAGAGCCTAAAATGGATATAAAATGTCGATCGGTTTCATCTTTCCGAGGCTAGCTAATCCTACGAGGCCATTTCGATAGCTAGTGGACATTGTCCGTTGAAGACAATAGCTATTAAAATATTTAGCTAAGACTGGGTTAATCATGAGTAAATCAACCACCAAAAAACCATAGTAGTGACCACCAAACCCACCACATAAACATACTTCAAGACAATCATACCCCGCAATACACTCATACACACACAATTCGGCCATCTAGATAACCAAATGTTGCGCTAATCGAGGGGAGCTATAGTAGTTCATAACGTTTAAATAACCTTGCCATCACATCTAGTCTGAGTATATATCGAGTTTCGTTAATTATACCAATTTTATTTGTCATAAATGAGTGCATCATATGTAATACACTTTTTCTATCATGCTATATATATTGTCCTTGGGAAAGGTCGTTCGACACCACATAAACATACCTAATTAAACACAATCATACTCCGCAATACACTCATACACACACGACTCGGGGTGTGTGTGTGTGGGGTGGGAGGGGGGGGGGGGGGGGTTAGCTATAGTAGTTCATAACGTGTGAATAACCTTGCTATCACGGCTAGTCTAAATATATATCGAGTTTCGTTAATTATACATTTATTTGTCATAAGTGAGCGCAACATATGTTGGGGAATTCCTGATCTATTGGATGTGGCTGTAAAGTGTGTTCCAGAATCAGGAAAGCTATCCTAGTTGGAGTAGAAGTCCAACAAGTTTACTTGACGTGCAAGTAATTATCTTCTAGCTTATTAGATAGTTATTAGGTTAAGTAAAGTATAATCCTAGTTATAGTATAATACGAATAGATTAGTCTATATATACCGTGGAGGATATGGATTCTTATTGTACCGAATTGAAGTTTTGTTTTAGTTTATTCAATAAATAAATCTGCGTGTTTGGCAGCAACATCGTGTTTCTTGTTCCTGTTTGTTGTGTCGTGCACTCCTGTTTACACCTGCTGTGGTGCGATCTCTCTTAACTATAATTGGTATCAGAGCCAGGTTGAACTTTATCTAGCCAAGAATATAAGGGCTAGAAAGTTCATCATTACAAACTTATACACGATCAAGAACTAGAACTAGGATGACCGGAGATCCATCAGGTTCTAACCCACCACCACCACGGACAAAAGAATCAAATTTGATGTTTCACTGACCGATGTTAACGTCAACTAACTATACCATATGGAGAATGCGTATGGAGGTACTTATTGGAATTCATGGAGTCTGGGATGTGGTCGATCCAGGCTTAGACGATCCAAAGAAGAATAACATTGTTAAAGGATTGTTGTTTCAATCAATACCAGAAGACATGATTTTTCAAATCGGGAATCTAAAAACCGGGAAGGAGATGTGGGAAGCAATTAAGACCCGTAACTTAGGTGTTGATCGTGTGAAAGAAGTTAGGCTTCAAACCCTAATTACGGAGTTCGAGAATCTGAAGATGTCAGATAACGGTACTATAGATGCATATGCCTCAACGCTATCGGGTATTGCTTCTAAATCAGCCACGCTTGGAGAAGTCATGTCGGAACACAAGCTGGTAAAGAAGTTTCTCACGAGTCTTCCAAGACGGTTTGTCCATATCGTGGCAGCCCTTGAACAGGTTTTAGACCTTAAAGAAACGGGTTTTGAGGATGTGGTTGATAGATTAAAAGCATATGAAGAAAGAGTGAAAGAAGATGATAAAGCAAACGATACTCAAGAAAAGTTGCTTTATGCTAGGACTAAAAATTCCAATAGGAATAATGACTCAAGTGGAGGAAGAGGACGTGGTTCATACTCTCGAGGTCGTGGTCGTGGTCAAGGACGTGGAAGGGGCAACTATCAAAACCAACGTCAACGTGACTCCTCCAAAAACCGTGAAGAAACTAAGCAAAAGGGTAAGAAACAGGAGCAACGAGATCTCTCACGTATTAAGTGTTACCGTTGTGATAAGTATGGACACTTTGTTTCAAAATGCCCGGATCGAAACCGAAACCATGAAGTTAACCTCAATGAGACACAAGAGAGAGATGTAAATCATGAAGGCACGTTCTTTATGATGAACTTGGTTCAAGAAATGGTTTTCATGAATGAAGAAAAGTTTACTCCTCCAAAGATCGAGTCCAATACCGACAAAGATGATGTATGGTACTTTGACAAGGGAGCAAGTAATCACATGACATGTAATTACTCTTACTTTTCTGAACTAAATGAAAAAATTACAGGTCGTGTAAGATTTGGAGATGGTTCGTGCATGAGTATAAAAGGAAAAGGCTCAATTTTGTTTCAAGGTAAAAACGGGAAACAAAAGTTGCTGAAAGATATCTATTACATTCCCGCTCTTCGTAGTAATGTGATAAGTCTTGGACAAGCTTCAATATCCCGTTGTGATATTAAAATACGAGGTGATTTCTTAACCATGCGTGATAGTTGTGGAAATTTGCTAATTAAAGTCCCAAGAAGTGCAAATCGTCTTTACAAGGCTCAACTACAAGTTGGGAAACCTTATTGTTTGCAAGCTAACATTGATGAAGAGTCGTGGTTGTGGCACGTGCGACTTGGTCATATCGGCTTTGGTGCGGTGAACTTGATGCACAAGTTAGCTAAAGGAGTACCGGTAATTAAGCATCAAGATCAAGTATGTGAGTCTTGCATGGTTGGAAAACAAACAAAGAAGTCATTCTCGAAGAAAGCAACATATAGAGCTTCACAATTACTTGAGATGGTTCACGGGGATATATGCGGACCGATAAATCCTCCCACTCAAGCAGGTAACTCTTATATCCTAGTTCTTATCGATGATCATTCTAGGTACATGTGGTCTTTTCTTTTGAAGCAAAAAAGTGACGCGTTTGGAATAATCAAAAGATTCAAGACGACAATTGAAAAACGAATGGGTAAAGAGATTGTAACATTCCATATGGATAGAGGTGGTGAATTTACATCACATGACTTCAATCGGTTTTGTGACCAAGAAGGAATAACACGTATGTTGACGGCTCCTTATGCACCTCAACAAAATGGAATTGTGGAACGACGAAACCGTACTCTACTTGAGATGACAAGGTGTCTCATGAAGGCAAGAGGTGTACCAAATCGTTTTTGGGGTGAAGCGGTTCGGCATGCTACTTATATAATAAATCAAAAACCTACACGAGCATTGGTAGGAGTTACACCATATGAAAAGTTTTATGGAGAAAAACCGAACCTTGAAGACTTAAAGGTATTTGGATGTGTTGCATATGAGAGAATTGTTTCAAAGCACTTAAAGAAACTCGATGATAGGTCGAAACCGTTGGTTTGCCTCGGAAAAGAGCCGAGCTCAGGTGGGTTTCATCTCTACAACCCTCATGAAAATAAAATCATTATAAGTGCTTATGTAGTTTGTGATGAGAAAAGATATTGGAATTCGAATTTAAAAACCATATCTGATGAGACAAACCAATCAGGAAAAGGACCAGGTACGTTTTTTGTTACATGGGGAAATCTACAGGAAACTGATATTAATCAGTTTGTGAATGACAACACAACCACTGCTACGGTTCACGAGCACATGCCTGCTATGAGTCATGAAAATAGCCCACATCAGGCTGTTAACAGCCCCGCTACTGTTCCCAATCCAGAAGGTGACGAAGAGGAACCACGTAATGATATTACACCGATCGCGACACGTCGTTCAACTCGAAACAAGGTTTTACCAACGAGGTTAGGTGATTACCAACTTAACATTAATGAACTAATGTTGACAATAAATCAAAACCTCAATGGGTCAAAGCAATGCAAAACGAGCTTGATTCTATTGTAAAGAATAATACTTGGAAACTCGTTTTTCTTCCTAAAGGTATTAAATCGATTGGGTTAAAGTGGTTGTTTAAAATAAAAAGAAACGCCGATGGTACAATCAAGAAGTTCAAAGCACGTTTAGTTGCAAAAGGCTATGTATAACAACCCGGTATTGACTTTGATGAAGTGTTCGCGCCAGTAGCTCGACTCGAGACCATACGTCTCTTGATTGCTCTCGCATCCGGGAAAGGATGGAGGATTCATCATTTGGATGTCAAAACGGCTTTTCTTCATGGTGACTTAAAGGAAGAGGTATATGTTACTCAACCTGAAGGCTTTGAAAAACCAGGAGAGGAAGGAAAAGTATATAAGTTAGCTAAATCATTGTATGGCCTAAGGCAAGCTCCAAGGGCATGGAACATAAAGCTCGATAGTACTTTAAAGGAGATAGGTTTTCAACAATGCATGCAAGAAAAGGTGGTTTATAAAGTGGTAACCAATGGAGAATTTATCATTGTTGCAGTTTATGTGGATGATTTGTTCGTGACTGGGACAAGCTTAGATTGCATCAATGAGTTCAAGAAAAGGATGGCATCTCATTTTGAAATGTCGGATCTTGGGGAATTAACTTATTACTTGGGTATCGAAGTATCACAAGATCAGGATTGTATCAAGATCAAGCAAGAGAGATATCCATTGAAAATTCTAAAAGAAGCTGGTATGGAAGATTGCAATGCAACTTTATATCCAATGGAGAAGGATCTTAAGTTTTCGAAAGCTGAAGATAAGCCAGAAGTTGATGCTACTCGTTATCGAAAGGTAGTGGGTTGCTTGCGTTATCTCTTACATACTCGTCCAGATTTGACTTACTCGGTTGGAGTGGTTAGTCGATATATGCAAAGTCCAAGAGAATCACATGCTCGTGCTATCAAGCAAATCCTACGCTATCTTAAAGGTACAACTTCATTTGGAATTGAATACAAGCGGGGTAATGACATGAAATTGGTAGGATATAGTGATAGTAGTCATAATGTTGATATTGATGATGGACGTAGTACTACTGGACACATTTTCTATCTTGGTACATCGCCTATTACACGGTGCTCACAAAAGCAAACTACCGTGGCGTTATCTTCGTGTGAAGCTGAGTTCATGGCAGCTACTACAGCTGTGTGTCAAGCAATTTGGCTAACGAAGTTATTGGCGGAAGTGACTGGGAATGAGCAGGTAATTGTTGAGCATGTATCCGGTGAAGAACAAATAGCAGACCCATTGACGAAGGCCTTGGCGCGCATAAGGTTCAAGGAGATGAGATCGTTACTTGGTGTGCAAGAGTTACCATCTTCGACTCAGAAATTCAGGGGGTGATTGTTGGGGAATTCCTGATCTATTGGATGTGGCTGTAAAGCGTGTTCCAGAATCAGGAAAGCTATCCTAGTTGGAGTAGAAGTCCAACAAGTTTACTTGACGTGCAAGTAATTATCTTCTAGCTTATTAGATAGTTATTAGGTTAAGTAAAGTATAATCCTAGTTATAGTCTAATACGAATAGATTAGTCTATATATACCGTGGAGGATAGGGATTCTTATTGTACCGAATTGAAGTTTTGTGTTAGTTTCTTCAATAAATAAATCGGCTTGTTTGGCAGCAACATCGTGTTTCTTGTTCCTGTTTGCTGTGTCGTGCACTTCTGTTTACACCTGCTGTGGTGCGATCTCTCTTAACTATAGCATATGTAATACACTCTTTCTATCATGCTAAACGTATTGTCTTTGGGAAAGGTCGTTCGACACCCAACAAGGGATATTATGTCTCTAGAATGGATGGGTGTTTTGAAATTTGTTTTTTCGTACGACCAAAGCGACGTTCGCTATGACATTTGTATATATGTATAATGATAACGTAAAATATCCACTTTTTCCATTACTATGAACATTATATTTGCCTATAGACCCGACAAAAGTTTATGCAAATTTGGCAAATGATTGAAAAAAGTATCATACTTGTCATTATTTTCTTTTGTGGGTAGCGAACAATTTTTTTTGCCTTTGTGGGTACTCATTTTTCAAATTCATCCTTTTTAGGGTACTATGTGACATTTTTGCCCTTCGGGAAAAAATATTTTCTATTAGCTAAGAGGGGCAAAAATGTCCAAAAATTTCGCAAAATACCCTAAAAAGGATAAATTTGAAAGAAAAATACCCACAAAAGCAAAAAAAAATTATTCGCTACCCACAAAAAAAAATGGTGACACGTATGATACTTTTTTCAATCATTTGCCAATTTATTTATTTCATAGGGGGTTTTACCATACAGCTCAAAAAAAAAAACAAGCTCCTTATCTATCTATACTAACAAATAAAATAGAGTTTTTTTTCCCTCACCTTAATAAATTTTTTCCAAATATAACTTAACACCTCATGCTGGCACGTGTCCAATTCGTTTTTTCTTAAACCAGTTTTTGAATCTGTGTCAAAAAAAGTCATTGGTTTGACTACTTTTAAAATGCATTTATGTATTTTACTCAATTTGATTCAATTTAGGTAAGTTTGATAACTTAAAAAATATGTTATTAATCAAATTTATGATTGCTTTATTTTTTGTATAACTTGGTAAGAAATAAACCAAACAGCTATTGCATAAGAAATCATTGTGACCAAATTAAGTAATATATATGAGTTGTCAGCGAAATTATTTTCTTAATAACCTCTGAATTTGGATCAAAAATTTTTGGTATTTAAAAATTAACATATTTAAAGGCTATCAACCGTGGGCATACATGTATATTTTCTTATTTTTGTTCTCATTTTTCTCTCTTTTTGTTGCAGGTCTTCTTCCTTGATATCAACTAAAAAGAATCTATTTATATCTTTAATTCTTTATAGTTATAAACCGACTCACAAGAAGAGACCTTATTCCAGGCATGTACACTTGCAGCCCAACTCACCACCTTTATAAAGTTGCTCTTTTTAGTCTCTGCACTTGATAAAACACGAATGTAACAGTAGTTCACAAATGTGAGTTTACACCTTATATTTCATCATGTAATATTATTGACTTTCAAGATTAAAAAAATAAATTTATTCAACAGTTAGGTTTTGTAGTTTTCAAAAAACCCTGATATATGTCGATATATAATATAATTCCCCCATTAACTTTCAATGGAAAGTTTGTTATCTCGATAAAGTAGTAAATTGCGTGAATTGATCATTTTCATGTCCCAATTTCCTTTACAAACTTTCTTTACAGGTTTGTAATAAATATTCTCTCCTTAGACATAAAGTATAGTTTTGCTGCACGAATAATGTCCGCTTTTCTTTTAGGAAGGAATCGTTTGAGAACATTTGACAATTTATTAATTAGTCGTTTAATTTCATTTTGGAACATTTTGATTCCAAAATATTGGTCGCGTGCTATCGCACCATAACATGTTTTTGTTTTTAATAATTTTAACATGAGTCGATTTTTGTTATATTTCTTTTACTTTTGGTTTAGTTGCTGTCTTATGTACATCCCTTGTGTGAAAAAGATATAATACATGAATAAAAGTGATGCTCGTGTTTCTCTATTGATGTTTATCACTTTTGAAACTACTCAAATGGCAAATACAAACACAAATTGTATCAAAATATAAGAGAAAATATATATTACAATCTATAAATTGCCAAAATTTAAATATTAAAATATGTATACATGCATGCATTTGTGATCCGACATTAACATCCAAATAAATATGTCAATTATTAAGTTCTTTGGCTTAAATGCGTAACATACTAACTTTAGCGCGTATTTCATAGATATTGTAACGATCGATCATGTTAAGATTTCTTACAAATATTTTTGACTATAGGATGTGTCATGAACGGGTTAACAAGAATCAATTGTGTTTGTTATTACCTTATTAATTTACCTTCATTAGAATTTATGTTAAATTTTGGGGTATTAATCTGTGGCAAACATGTCATTCTATCAATTGCTAATGGCTTTCAAGTTATGTTCAGTGCAGGATTATTACAGGGGTTAATCATGGACAAAGAATAAAAGGTTTAAAGTTCCAAGATGCTCGTTTCTGCTGAAGCTATTCTCATTTCTGCTGATGAGTCATTTATAGCCGTTAGAGGGGTCTTAGTGTAACTTAATCTCCTATTTAATAAGTCCCTTAATCTAGGGTTATACACACTTGAGTGTGCAGTCATTTTCTCACACACTCTTCTCTTCTCTTTGATCATTTCACTGATCTTGTCTCTTCTTTGTATTTGTATGATTATTGTCTCATTGACATTAATCTAGCCTTGTAACCATTTGGATACTATTGTTGATATAATCTAAGCCGACTATTGAGGCTTAGGTTTGAATAAAAGTTCTTCAGTTTACTTGTTGTTGTTGATACTTTCGTACATGGTATCAGAGCTTCAGGCTCATAATTATTGATTCTACATCCAAGGGTTTCTTTGTGGAAACTTGGGGACATCATCAAAGAACAACTTGGTGGTTTGTGGTTATTGCTATTGGCATAATTACTGGTTATTTCTTATTGTGATTTGTTCTTTCAAATGCATATTGCTCTGTAAGTATAAGTCTAATCTCTTCTTCAAACAAACAGTACTTAAGTCTTTGTGGGTGCAAACGGGTAAACTAACATCTTGATCTGCCACCTCTGAGTGGTATGAATACCTGCTCTGGTTTACCCCAGTTCACAGGCTTGGTGCTTGTTGTTTCTTAATTACAAAGTCTTATTTATCTCTTTATCTGTCTATCGCTCTTTGTCTTTATTTCTGTCTTTGCCTTGTCTATCTTATCTTATCTGTCTGTCTTATTGTTTGTACTATGGCTATTGGTGATGATAATATTGGTGGTGGCTCTTCCACTGAGAAAAGCTTAACCTTTGGTGATGCTTTGTATTTACACCCCAATAACACAAATGGTACACCCATTATTACTATCAAACTCACTAGAACTGAAAATTACAAAATATGGAACATGGCCATGACCTTTGCCTTAAGGAACCATAATAAGTTAGGGTTTATTGATGGTACTTGCATAAGAGATGATTCAAACCCTAGTCTTGCTAATCAATGGGATACTTGTAACTCTGTTGTGGTTACTTGGATTCTTAACTCTCTCAGCCCTGAACTATTTGCTGGTGCTATATATGCTAAAACTGCTTATGAAATGTGGAATGACCTTAAAGATACCTATGATAAGGTTGATGGTTCGGCTATCTTTAATTTGCATAAAAATATAAACTCTCTTAGTCAAAGTGGGTCCTCTCTTGCTGATTACTATAACAACCTTAACTCTTTATGGAAACAATTTGATTGTATGATTAGCTTGCCTCCTTGCACTTGTGAGGTTGCAAAACATTTTGAAAAACACAATCAACTAATCAAGTTAATGCAATTTCTTATGGGTCTTGATGACTCCTATGTTCCCATCAGAAGCAATATTTTAACCAGGGATCCTTTGCCCAATGTCAAAACTGCTTTCTCTGTTGTCTCTGGAGAAGAATCTCACAGAAATGTTTCATCTGGGAATAGCTCTGCTAAACCCAATGCTACAGCTTTTGCTGCAAAAACTTCTGATGGTGGAAAATTTTTGATAACAAAAAGGATTTAACAACAACAATTTTAAAAATTCGGTTTTAATGCTGGTAATAGCTCAAACAACAGAGGACCAAACATGAATCTCAAATGTACTAACTGCAAAAAACCTGGTCACACTGTTCATAGATGTTATGATCTGTTGGTTATCCGCGGATATGTTAAAAGGAAATTTAATTCCAAACCCTTCAGCAGTAACAATGTTTCTGCTGACACTAATCTTTCCACTAATAATGGAACTAGCAACTCTCCTGTCTCTTTGTCTAATGAACAGCTCTCCAGACTTATGAGTCCGCTTAATGACAACAATGTGTCTTCTGCTAATGCCAACGTAGCAGGTAAAAAATTTTCAGGAACATTCTTTAATGGCAGTGTCAAGTTTAATATAAACTTTGATAAATTCTTTAACAACAACACTAAAACCTTATCTAGAAACATAAGTCTTGGTTGGATTATTGACTCTGGTGCAAATCAGCACATGACTGTTTCTGCAAAATTTTTAATTAATGTTGTTGATATTTCAAATCTTGGTCTAACCATTGGTCATCCCAATGGTACTCAGGCCTTAATTACTAAAATTTGTGATTTAAAAGTCAATAATGACCTAACTCTTTTTGATGTTCTGGTTGTTCCTGAGTACAATGTCGTCGTGTCTGTTCATAAGATTGCTAGAGACAATAAAATGTTTGTTGGCTTTAATGAATCTAACTGCTATATACAGGATTTACATCAAAAAAGGATTGTGGGGATTGGTAAACAATGCAATGGGTTATATATGTTTGATATTGATTCCACATGTAAGATTGCTTCTAATAACTGCATTTTTGTTTGTCATGTTTCTAGAAATCTCTGGCATCAAAGACTTGGTCATCCCTCTGACCAAGTCCTACATATACTTAAGTCCACACTTAACCTTGATGGAACCTCTGAATCTGACCATCTTTGTGATACTTGCAATAAAGCTAAACAAACCAGGGAACCATTTCCTTTAAGTGAACATAAATCAACTAAAATTGGTCAACTAGTTCATCTAGATGTATGGGGACCATATAAAGTCACTAGCAGAGATGGTTACAAATATTTTTTGACCATTGTTGATGACTATTCTAGGGTAGTCTGGGTTTATATGCTTAAGGGAAAGGATGATGTTTATGTTTTCATTGTTAACTTTACTCATATGCTATCAAATCAATTTGAACACAATGTTAAGATATTCAGAAGTGACAATGGGACAGAATTTGTCAATAACAAACTTCAACACTTCTTTCATGAAAAGGGAATTTTACATCAAACCTCTTGTGTTTACACACCTCAACAAAATGGTATTGCAGAAAGGAAACATAGGCATCTCCTAAATGTGGCTAGATCCCTTATGTTTCAGGGGGAATTACCTCTATATCTTTGGCCTGAATGTGTTCTAACTGCTGCTTATGTCATAAACAGGTTACCCTCTTCTGTGTTATCTGCAAGTCTCCTTCTTCCTTGTGTACGGGCATGACCCTTCACTCTCTCTCCTTAGAGTCTTTGGCTGCTTATGCTATGCCACCATTCTCAACATCTCTGATAAATTTGGTAGTAGGTATGAAAAAAGTGTCTTTATTGGCTATTCAAATGAGAAAAAAGGTTACAAACTCTTGAGCTTAGAAACAAAAATTATTTTTTATTCCAGAGATGTCAAATTTTATGAAACTGTTTTTCCCTTCAAAATGAAAAATTCTTTGTCAAAACCTTTTGTTGAAACTTATGTGCCTAAAGATTTAAATCACAAAAATTTCTTTGACTCACAAATAAGTCCCAATGATGAAGGGAGAGTGACATCCTATGATGATGGCACTGTGGTAAGTCATCCTTCTAGGATTGATGAACCGGTTGCAACATCTATAGATGATAATACACACCCTGAGGGCACCATATCACATGAATCACATCCTGCTGATGCATCTTCTGATTCTGCTGATACATCACCTGATTCTGCTGAACAAGAAAGAGGCTTGCCAGCCACTACTGTTAGAAGGTCAACCAGAGTTTTTAAGTTGCCCAGTAATCTTAATGACTTTATTGTAGAAGGGAAAGTCAAATATGGTGTTGAAAGGGTTGTTAATTATTCTAATTTAAACAAAGATAATTACTGCTTTGCTTCTAGTCTTAATAAAAGTATTGAACCTACCTGCTATGAAGAAGCTATCCTTGATAGTAATTGGGTTGATGCTATGAACTCTGAAATTGAGGCCTTAAATGAAAATCATGCTTGGGATATAACTGATCTCCCACCTAATAGAACTCCCATTGGTTACAAATGGATCTTTAAAATCAAATATAAAGCTGATGCGTGCCAAACAGTCAAGCTAAATCACTCAAGCCTGCCACTTGTGAATGGCCGACCGTAATAAGCTTAAAACTGCCTAAGCACGAATGCAATGAGGATCTGGGAGTATAGTGTTTCCCAGTCGTTATGTCCCAAATGAGCTATGCAATGGATTATCACACGTATAGTGATCGAGAGATTTGAACGGAAAAAGGAATTGAGATTATTATAACTACAGGAAAAGGACATAAACTACAAGGGCTTAAATGCAAATTAAAGGAAATTAAAAAGATAAAAAATATTAAATAAACGCTATCACTATATTTAAAATGATGAACGCTTAAAACTTAAAACTTACGTTTAAATAAAAATTACGTAAACGTACAAAATAAAAAGTGAAATCTAAGAAATAAAAATCCTAAAAATATGAAAATGACATTTTTACAAACCTAATGATAAAAAAAAATTTATAGAAAAAGAAAATTACTTTTATAACTAATTATCTAATTATTATTAATTAAAAACTATTTTTAACTAATAAATAATAACCTAAAATGAAAGAAAATATGAAATAAAGTTTGAAAAATAAAATTATGAATTGGAAAAGTCTAAAATATCAAAAGAGAATTTTCAAAACTATTTTTGTATTTTTTTGAATATTTTTCTATTTTCTAGGAATTAAAAACTATTTAAAACTAATTAAATTATTTAAAAATACAAATTTAACTAAGAAAAATCTAGAAAAATATTTTTTTGTCTTTTTATATTTATCTAAACTTAAGAAAAATGAAAAATTATTTTTTTGAAGCTTTTCTTAATTATTTGTATTTAAAGCTAATTAAAAATGCTTAAAAACTAATTTAAATTAAGAAAAATAGCAAACAAGCTTGGAAAAATATGAAAATTTTAGGAAAACTCTAAAATTATATTAGGAAGCTAGGAAAAATAGAAAAACAGGGGCTTATGTAGAGGAAAATGAAACTGATGAGCCAAGTGCTTATGAAATAAGCACTTGGATAAGCTAAAGGAGCACAACAAGCACCAACTGAAAACAGGAACTCTAATAAGCTAAAAGAACATAAATGGAACAAGTATCAACAAGCTATAACCTCTGGATGGCAAGCTAGCACAGATTTGATGTTTAAGCTTTAAGCTAAAAAAACAGTGATAGGGTACCTACTTTAAGCCCAAGAATAAGCACTTAAATAAGCTAGCAACCAAAAACCAAAACTTGTAACTTGGAGAAGACCTGGTTGAGAATGGTTAAACCAAATACTAGACCTTGGTGAGCCAAGATGAGACCTGTGTAGACCTTGCAAGATCTGCATAATCCCTGTGCAGGATCAATGCCATGCACAGGGCACTTAGCCTCATTTTAACTAGCTTTTATGAAGCTTAAAGAAAATTCAAAAAATTATGCAAAAATGACAACAAGAAACTAGAGCAGTTTAACTTTTAAAAGCCACAAGTTATACTGATTTTGGCCCAAAGATGAGTCAAGGAAAATTCAACTCACGGGCTAAAAACTGAATTTTCAAGATTTTAACTTTTTAACAAAACTTAAATGTTGACTATATCGAACTTTGATCATGATTTATGGACTGATTATGATGTTATTGGATGAAATGAGGCTAGAGCAAGCTATAACTATGACATTTAAACACAAAATGAGATTTTGCCTTTGTAAAAACTTCAACAGTTAACAGATTAGAACAGATGTGATGAAATTTGACTTTTGGCAGGTGCAGGCACAAGATAATCACTAGTATGAGTTATAATAAGCTAACCAAACTTGAAACAACAACCTCTAACTACTGAGCTAACCTATGGCACAATGTACAAAGCTGATCCAAACACCATTTTAAGGACTGTATTGAACTCAAAACTGAAATAGATACTTAACTAACTATTATAACTGATCAAAATGAGTTTAAATGACCATAATACAACTATATAAACAAGTCTACACTAGTGGTGACCACAGATACTCAGATAAGCATAAGCTACAATTTTGACTTGAAAATGAAAAGTGAGATACTTACTGACAGATGACCAGCTTATATCTCAGGCTAAACCAAACCAAATCCTACTCTATGCTAATCTAATCCAACCCCAAAGCACTACAGCATCAACCCAAATCATCACCATTTCCAAATATGCATCAACAGTTGACTTTTGTTGACCAACTATGTAATTTACTTGAAAATGAATTACAAGCTTATCAAAAGCTTATAAAGGCTTAAACAAACTTATTTATGCTTAAAATAAGCTACTGAAAACTTGGACAATGTAATTTAAAACTGAAAAATTTCAACGGTTAACCACAAACTTGAAATTTATATAAAAACTAGGATTGGAACTTCAAAAACACCTTACAATGAAGAGTTAACTTAAATGAGATACAAAGAAACTGGAATTACACTATTTTAATTAAACTAAGACATTGATTAAAAAAACGACATAAAGAAAAAAAACATGAAACTAACTACTCCTTTATTCTTCTCTCTAACTCCTCTTTTATAGCTCCACATGCATCTCTCTCCTCTTCTGAGATAATCCCACCAATAATAATAGCCATTGGATGACTTGGATAAATTTTAGCCGTTTGATTCATTTTGGCGCCAAAACGTGTATAAGCAGATGTGGGTTGAGTGAAGTGAGGGAAGGATCATTAAATGTTTCTTGGAGTTGTGTTGAGGTGGGGGGACAAGGATATGAGGGGGGTTGAGGTGGAGGTGTGGGAGATGGAGTGAGCAGGTATCAAGTGGGGGAGAAGGAGAAAAACGCGCCAAGGGGGTGTGTTTATTTGACTTGGGGTAAACGGGTTGGATGGGTAAAAGGACCGGGTCAGGGGGTGTATTGGATTGGGCTTAAGTAGTAACTAGGGTCCATTTGGTTGTAGTAATAACACAAGGACCATTCATGTAAATTCGAAACTCCAAGGACCAAAGCTGTGATTTCTGAAATATTATCCAAGGGCCAAAATTGTCATTCTCAAATAAATAAAGGACCATATTTGCCATTTTCTGAAATTTGAAGGACTAAACATGACAATTTTCAAAGTTTAAGGACCAAAGTTGTAATTTTGCAAATTTTACATTTCAAAGGTTTGTTTTGACAACTTTTGAATCCCATGGACCTTAAATGACATTTTTTTTATTTTGATATACCAGGGACTGTTTTTGACAACTTTTGAAACTTGGGGGACTAAAACTGCCAATTTTGCAAATTTGATACGTTTTTCATTTGATTTTGATATTTTTGCATTTAAAACACATAAAACACTGATTTGTGATATTTTTATCATTTTGATGCGTTTTTGAGTGTTTTCAGATGATTTCGCAGTTTATATTGTACAAAAATGATGAGTATTTAGACACTCATCAATCCCCCACACTAAGATATTAATAGTCCCTAGCAATGATTTGAAGCTTTAATGGATTTTAAAGACTCTTTACCAAAAGCCATCACTTCTGGAGTAGCTAAATGTTTCAGTTCAAGTAAGAACCTTGGTACACTGATAACCATCTGATTTATTGGCAAATCATAAACCATATAACGGATTTGATGTGTCTTTACCAGAAGCCGTTTGCTCTGGACTAGCCAACTCTTAGATAAATTATCAATATTATCTTTGGTGAGCTGATTACCAATTATGGTTTTTCCACTGCCTTTACCACAAGCCATAACCTTGCGGGCTAGCCAACTCTTCACTTTTTAGGATATGGTGAGTTGAGAACCATACAATTTTGGGCAAATTGCAAGCCATATAAACGGATTTGAGAAATCTTTACCAAGAGCCGTTTGCTCCTGGATTAGCCAATCCTTTAGTTTATTAGACAAGGCGGATGATAACCAAGGTAAGTGTAGAACACTTACTCCAAAAAAATTTTGGCCAAAAACGGGGAAATTGGGTGGATAATATATGATAAAATTCGTGAGAATTCCCCCCCACACTTAGAAATGAATATTGCCCTCAATATTCAAAGTACCGGCGGTTATGCCGAAACAAAGAACGTAAAAGGGAAATACTACGGCCATTTATTTTAAAATGTTTTTTTTTTTTTTTTTTTTTTTAACATTTATATATATATAACATGTGGGGCATCCCCCCCACACTAGGGTGGTAGAAAATAGAAAGAAGTCAGAAATATGGGTGAAAACCCATATGGCATGCTACTGCTTTTGATTACCGAGTCGCTAGCTTGACTCGACCCCGAATTAATTGGTTCATGGGGAAGCAAAGTGGAAGAAACAATCTCCATCGGACTTTTATTCAAGATGTTTGGACAAACATTTGAAGCACGTGAAAGTTCCACACCGACGAGATATACAGAGAAAGACCCGGCTCACAAATGATAACTGAAAATGCCGGGGTCAAAGATAGTGTCTTCATTCCCGAAGGAGTGAAGAAGAGAGGAAGTCACCGAGTAGGTGAAGAAAAGAAGGAAAATCATGATAACAATCATGACTAGATCTTCTTCCTCGGGATTAAGTGCAGTTGCACTCGTTTGGATTTTATTGGTTGAGCTCTTTGGGTTGGAAGGCATCTCGGTTGGGATGGTGGGAAGATTTGTCATAACTATGCAAATTGAGATTCTCTCCCCCCGATCATGATTTTTGCCATCCAAGCAATCATACTCCAGCGGAGATATGATATGAGTGAGTTCACTGGAGAACTCCTCATGAAGAGTATACGGAGGTGGGACATGTGCGGTACTTCGTGGGCTATAAATATGCACCTCGTCCATTATAGTCTCCGTGTCAGACTCATCACTATCAAAGATTGGATTAACTGAATTTAGAGTAAATTCAGAATCGAATTCGAATAAGGGATTAGTGATAGTCGTATTAACTGTTGTGGAAACAACATGGTCAACATCCTCTTCTAAGTTGACGATCTCGGAATGTGGAAGTGATGTATCAATAAATTCTATGTCTTTAGAATATAAAGAATCGGCATCACTATAATCACTGTCAAAATCTGAGAAAGTCTCAACAAGATTATTTGTAAGAGGAGAAGACACATCACACTCATGGTCAAGAATTTCCTCAGACTCACTTGGGATCGGGATAAAGTTCTCAACATTAGACGATTCCGTTTCCGGAATAGTGTTGAGATGCTTATCCCCCATGGTGAGAGAGTCTTTGGGATCAAAAAATTTCAAAGAAATAGGATCATCGACCTCTTCCAAAAGGAATTCACTTCTCTCAACCGGCGTGAGTGAAGGGGAAGAGTCGGAAATGAAAGGCTCAGAAACGGGAGTGGGATTGCCACTCGGAGTCGTAGATTCCTCATTAAAATCATCGTCGTCGTCGTCGTCATCATAATCGTACACGAGAGGTTTCCAATATTGGGAACTTACTCTAGTTGCTTGTTCTTCAGCATACGTTTTCTGACGAGACTCTTCTTTAACCAATTCTTTTAAATCTTTGAGTATATCGAGACAATTTTGGAGAAGTTCTTGAGGAATTTGCAGAGGTTGTGTTTGAATCGTTTGGTACTGTGGAGGTTGGTCATGACAAGAGTAGTCATAATTGTTACAAGGATTATGCTCATAGACAAGCGTGTTCCTCGTTTGACACTCAAAACTCGGGTGAGGACCTCCACAATACTCACAGCAGTTAGATAAGTCGGGCTGTGGTGGGTAGTTGGAAAAGTTTGAGGGGTCGTTAAATGAGTTCGGATTAGGATCATAATCAAATGAATTCCTCGAACCACAAAACAAACAACTCCCGTTATGAATATCATTACCACACTCTACACACGTACACCAGCGACAGGGTGAACCAAAAAGAGGCTCACCACAACCGACACAAGGAATAAACGATTCCATGAGAATAGAAGAAGGTAGAATCAAATGGATAGAGGGTAAAGGAATAAAGAATCAAAAATGGTAAGAGGGTAAAGAGGAATATTTTTGGCATTTTTGAAAAACATGCTATAAAAACAAAGAAGGAAAATATTTTTGGTGTTGTTAACACTTCAGGAAAAGTGTTAATGAACTTTTTGGATTTTTGAAAACTTTACAAAAAAAACTTTTTACAAATGATGGGTTATGTGCAAGAATGGGTCTGAAAATGGCTTAACACACGCTAAAGCCTCCCCGGCAGCGGCGCCAAAATTTTGATCCGTGCTGACACGCGGTAAGTTTCAACAAAAGTTTGAGGGGTTGTAGTATAGTGGTAAGTATTCCCGCCTGTCACGCGGGTGACCCGGGTTCGATCCCCGGCAGCGGCGCCAAGAATTTGATGCGTGCCAAACAGTCAAGCTAAATCACTCAAGCCTGCCACTTGTGAATGGCCGACCGTAATAAGCTTAAAACTGCCTAAGCACGAATGCAATGAGGATCTGGGGAGTATAGTGTTTCCCCGGGTCGTTATGTCCCAGCGAGCTATGCAATGGATTATCACACGTATAGTGATCGAGAGATTTGAACGGAAAAAGGAATTGAGATTATTATAACTACAGGAAAAGGACATAAACTACAAGGGCTTAAATGCAAATTAAAGGAAATTAAAAAGATAAAAACTATTAAATAAACGCTATCACTATATTTAAAATGATGAACGTTTAAAACTTAAAACTTACGTTTAAATAAAAATTACGTAGACGTACAAAATAAAAAGTGAAATCTAAGAAATAAAAGGCCTAAAAATATGAAAATGACATTTTTACAAACCTAATAATAAAAGAAAATTTATAGAAAAAGAAAATTACTTTTATAACTAATTATCTAATTATTATTAATTAAAAACTATTTTTAACTAATAAATAATAACCTAAAATGAAAGAAAATATGAAATAAAGTTTGAAAAATAAAATTATGAATTGGAAAAGTCTAAAATATCAAAAGAGAATTTTCAAAACTATTTTTGTATTTTTCTGAATATTTTTCTATTTTCTAGGAATTAAAAACTATTTAAAACTAATTAAATTATTTAAAAATACAAATTTAACTAAGAAAAATCTAGAAAAATATTTTTTTGTCTTTTTATATTTATCTAAACTTAAGAAAAATGAAAAATTATTTTTTTGAAGCTTTTCTTAATTATTTGTATTTAAAGCTAATTAAAAATGCTTAAAAACTAATTTAAATTAAGAAAAATAGCAAACAAGCTTGGAAAAATATGAAAATTTCAGGAAAACTCTAAAATAATATTAGGAAGCTAGGAAAAATAGAAAAACAAGGGCTTAAGTAGAGGAAAATGAAACTGATGAGCCAAGTGCTTATGAAATAAGCACTTGGATAAGCTAAAGGAGCACAACAAGCACCAACTGAAAACAGGAACTCTAATAAGCTAAAAGAACATAAATGGAACAAGTATCAACAAGCTATAACCTTTGGATGGCAAGCTAGCACAGATTTGATGTTTAAGCTTTAAGCTAAAAAACAGTGATAGGGTACCTACTTTAAGCCCAAGAATAAGCACTCAAATAAGCTAGCAACCAAAAACCAAAACTTGTAACTTGTAGAAGACCTGGTTGAGAATGGTTAAACCAAATACTAGACCTTGGTGAGCCAAGATGAGACCTGTGTAGACCTTGCAAGATCTGCATAATCCCTGTGCAGGATCAATGCCATGCACAGGGCACTTAGCCTCATTTTAACTAGCTTTTATGAAGCTTAAAGAAAATTCAAAAAATTATGCAAAAATGACAACAAGAAACTAGAGCAGTTTAACTTTTAAAAGCCACAAGTTATACTGATTTTGGCCCAAAGATGAGTCAAGGAAAATTCAACTCAGCTGGGCTAAAAACTGAATTTTCAAGATTTTGACTTTTTAACAAAACTTAAATGTTGACTATATCGAACTTTGATCATGATTTATGGACTGATTATGATGTTATTGGATGAAATGAGGCTAGAGCAAGCTATAACTATGACATTTAAACACAAAATGAGATTTTGCCTTTGTAAAAACTTCAACAGTTAACAGATTAGAACAGATGTGATGAAATTTGACTTTTGGCAAGTGCAGGCACAAGATAATCACTAGTATGAGTTATAATAAGCTAACCAAACTTGAAACAACAACCTCTAACTACTGAGCTAACCTATGGCACAATGTACAAAGCTGATCCAAACACCATTTTAAGGACTGTATTGAACTCAAAACTGAAATAGATACTTAACTAACTATTATAACTGATCAAAATGAGTTTAAATGACCATAATACAACTATATAAACAAGTCTACACTAGTGGTGACCACAGATACTCAGATAAGCATAAGCTACAATTTTGACTTGAAAATGAAAAGTGAGATACTTACTGACAGATGACCAGCTTATATCTCAGGCTAAACCAAACCAAATCCTACTCTATGCTAATCTAATCCAACCCCAAAGCACTACAGCATCAACCCAAATCATCACCATTTCCAAATATGCATCAACAGTTGACTTTTGTTGACCAACTATGTAATTTACTTGAAAATGAATTACAAGCTTATCAAAAGCTTATAAAGGCTTAAACAAACTTATTTATGCTTAAAATAAGCTACTGAAAACTTGGACAATGTAATTTAAAACTGAAAAATTTCAACGGTTAACCACAAACTTGAAATTTATATAGAAACTAGGATTGGAACTTCAAAAACACCTTACAATGAAGAGTTAACTTAAATGAGATACAAAGAAACTGGAATTACACTATTTTAATTAAACTAAGACATTGATTAAAAAAACGACATAAAGAAAAAAAGACATGAAACTAACTACTACTTTATTCTTCTCTCTAACTCCTCTTTTATAGCTCCACATGCATCTCTCTCCTCTTCTGAGATAATCCCACCAATAATAATAGCCATTGGATGACTTGGATAAATTTTAGCCGTTTGATTCATTTTGGCGCCAAAACGTGTATAAGCAGATGTGGGTTGAGTGAAGTGAGGGAAGGATCATTAAATGTTTCTTGGAGTTGTGTTGAGGTGGGGGGACAAGGATATGAGGGGGGTTGAGGTGGAGGTGTGGGAGATGGAGTGAGCAGGTATCAAGTGGGGGAGAAGGAGAAAAACGCGCCAAGGGGGTGTGTTTATTTGACTTGGGGTAAACGGGTTGGATGGGTAAAAGGACCGGGTCAGGGGGTGTATTGGATTGGGCTTAAGTAGTAACTAGGGTCCATTTGGTTGTAGTAATAACACAAGGACCATTCATGTAAATTCGAAACTCCAAGGACCAAAGCTGTGATTTCTGAAATATTATCCAAGGGCCAAAATTGTCATTCTCAAATAAATAAAGGACCATATTTGCCATTTTCTGAAATTTGAAGGACTAAACATGACAATTTTCAAAGTTTAAGGACCAAAGTTGTAATTTTGCAAATTTTACATTTCAAAGGTTTGTTTTGACAACTTTTGAATCCCATGGACCTTAAATGACATTTTTCTTTATTTTGATATACCAGGGACTGTTTTTGACAACTTTTGAAACTTGGGGGACTAAAACTGCCAATTTTGCAAATTTGATACGTTTTTCATCTGATTTTGATATTTTTGCATTTAAAACACATAAAACACTGATTTGTGATATTTTTATCATTTTGATGCGTTTTTGAGTGTTTTCAGATGATTTCGCAGTTTATATTGTACAAAAATGATGAGTATTTAGACACTCATCAAAAGCCAATGGTGAAGTTGATAGATACAAGGCTAGATTAGTTGTTAAAGGTTATAATCAAAGGGAAGGAATAAACTATAATGAAACCTTTTCTCCTGTTGTGAAAATGTCTACTGTTAGATGTCTTATTGCTTTAGCTGTGAAAAACAAATGGCCTCTTTTCCAACTTGATGTTAACAATGCTTTCTTGTATGGAGATCTTGATGAAGATATCTATATGACCATCCCTAAGGGGTTCTGTAATGAGAACAATAAAAATAAAGTTTGCAAACTTGTCAAATCCCTTTACGGCCTAAAACAAGCTCCCAGGAAATGGAATGAAAAACTTGTCAGTGTTTTAAAGGAAAATAATTTTGTTCAATCTGTCACTGATCATTCCCTGTTCACCAAAACAGAGAATAACAAGTTTATTGCCCTGCTTGTTTATGTGGATGATATAGTCCTCACTGGAAACTGTATTGATGAGATAAACCTATTCAAAGAGTTTCTAAAATCAAAATTTCATATCAAAGACTTGGGGAACTTAAAATACTTTCTTGGTATTGAGGTTTTAAAAACTGGGAATGACATTTGTCTCTCCCAAAGAAAAATACTGTCTTGAACTCCTCAAAGAATTTGGTCTTCTTGGGTGCAAACCTGTGTCTACTCCTATGGAACCCAACTCTGTCCTTCCATACATTCCCACTACTGATGATCCCCTTCTTGTCAACATCACTGGTTATCAGAAGTTACTTGGGAAACTTATCTATCTCACCCATACAAGACCTGACATCTCATACTCAGTTCATTGTCCGGCACAATATATGCACTCTCCATTAAAATCTCATCTAGAATGTGCCCTCAATGTTCTGAGATATCTAAAAGGAGCTCCAGGAAAAGGTCTAAGGTACAATTTCAGCAACTCTAAAAATCATCTTGAAGGATATAGTGATACAGATTGGGCCAAATGCAAGAAAACCAGAAAATCTGTCACAGGTTATTGTGTTTTCTTTAATGATTGTTTGATCTCATGGAAAAGTAAAAACAAAACACTCTTTCAAAATCTTCCACAGAAGCAGAGTATAGATCTATGTCTACTGCTGCCTGTGAAATCATTTGGATTCAAAAAATCTTAAAGGATCTAAAAGTTGATATCAATCTTCCTCTTAATCTTTTTTGTGATAACAAATCTGCTTTACAACTTGCTATCAATCCTGTTTTTCATGAAAGATCAAAACACTTTGAAATTGATGTCCACTTCATCAGGGAAAAAATTGCAAGAGGTGTTATAAGTGCAAAAAAGATTGGCTCGTCAAATCAAACTGCAGACATACTTACTAAAAGCCTCCCTGTTTATCAGCATAAATTCTTGTGTGAAAAATTGATATTGTTTGATTTGTTTGCTCATCAGATTAAGGGGGAATGTTAAATTTTGGGGTATTAATCTGTGGCAAACATGTCATTCTATCAATTGCTAATGGCTTTCAAGTTATGTTCAGTGCAGGATTATTACACGGGTTAATCATGGACAAATAATAAAAGGTTTAAAGTTCCAAGATGCTCGTTTCTGCTGAAGCTATTCTCATTTCTGCTGATGAGTCATTTATAGCCGTTAGAAGGGTCTTAGTGTAACTTAATCTCCTATTTAATAAGTCCCTTAATCTAGGGTTATACACACTTGAGTGTGCAGTCATTTTCTCACACACTCTTCTCTTCTCTTTGATCATTTCACTGATCTTGTCTCTTCTTTGTATTTGTATGATTATTGTCTCATTGACATTAATCTAGCCTTGTAACATTTTGGATACTATTGTTGATATAATCTAAACCGACTATTGAGGCTTAGGTTTGAATAAAAGTTCTTCAGTTTACTTGTTGTTGTTGATACTTTCGTACAATTTACCTATTAATTTACCTTCATTAGAATTTACCAACTTTGAATTCAGGCTACTTAATGGATGGCATGCAATTGATCAATTAGAGTAAACTAAAATGATAACCTCTAAGATAAAGTTTTCTTAATTTAGATCAAAATCAAATTGTTAAAGCTTTTGAGTTATTGTGTACAGTTATATTAATTTTATATATTCACACAAAACTTTTTTTAATAATATTTTTTGTAACATGTAAACTACATAAATTTGATTAACATTACAAAGGTATTTAATACATGGATGTACATGTCATTTTAATTCAACTTGATATAAAAGATGTATTATAGGTAATTGAGAAAATGGGAATAAAATATTATTAATGACATCATCATTAAGATCCGAAATGTAAATTAGGAAAGTGAACTTGCGATTCTTATAAATATACTAATAAGAGATAATAATGACATCTCATGTTTAGCTATTGTTAATGATAGACCGACTGTTTCAAGATTTGGCAAATTCCACGTTAATTAATTTATGTACAAGGTAGTATAAAGTTTAACACACACACTGGATTAGATTATTTAAAGGAGTCTATGGGTTTATTGTATTTTAAAACCCCATAAGCTTCTTTGCCCAAAAGCCCCCAAAAGCCTTTATAAGCCCTTTGCCAAACACACCCACCCAATGTATTTGAATATTACCAAGTAGCTTAAGCTTATAAGCTTATTTATGCTCAAATAAGCCCAATTTTATATGTCTCTTTGTATTGACTTTACTAGATGATATGTATTATTTACAATTTTAATCTAATATTTTCGTTGATTGTGATCGTTATTTACTAATATATTTTACTAGACGAGTACCCGTGCATAGCAACGGGATTTTATAGCGGCAAATAGTTTTAGTGATAAAAAAAAGTTTATGGGGTTATAAACAAAAAATAATAAAAGTTTGAGGATTTTGGGATTAAACATTATGTTTTGAAACCCGGTTATACCCGGGTGGCTCAACCGGTTGAATCGTTCCGGTCAAAAAACGGGTCAACTCGACTGGTTGGGTCGAAAAACGGGTCAACCCGTCCTGAGTCAACCCGGTTTTTGATGTGTATTAATAGTTTCCTTTTGAAACATATGTGTATTAATAGTTGAACTTCCTCATAATTAATTGTTTCAACATTTCTTTTTTAATTTTTTCACATTTTACTTTCTTGACTTTTCACTTTGACCATTTTTGTTTTATAGATAGTATAGATAAGGTGTTGTCTTATCTAATCATTTCGCGAATAGTACGTTTTTAATATGCATAATGTAATCTAGACATTATTTAAAGGAGTGTATTTTGATAATAAATAAGCTCATAACCTACTTTTGTAAAAATGTCTAAAGACCGACCGACATCCACTATGGAGTAGATTTTAATGAGGCTTATTAATATAGATCTTTTAAATTACAAATAGATCTTTTAGTTCTTCATACGTATTTAGTTTTTTACTTAAAATGAGAAGGAAGTCAATAAATAATTAAATATTACAAACCTATTCAAAATCTTAAACTCTTTCATTACATCTAAACATAATAAATCGCTATCCGTTAACAAATTTTAGACCTCTTCTTTTTGCTTTACCTTTTCTTAGTTACTGTAGCGTTAGTTATTATATAACTGTAACGGATGCTCTACGAGAGAGTAAAAACTTTCGGAGGTTTACCCGTTTTGATTTGACGGAAATGTTAGTTTCTAGATATATTTTACCCCTTTTACAATGTTTCACTTTTAACATTTGTTGATTTAAGTTGAAAGGCATTAAAGGGTTTAAATCCCCTTTGTACAATGTTTTACTTTTAACATATGTAATGAGAACGGTAATAACAAATTCTACAAAATTTGTAATCAAAGGTAAAAAAAATATATTCTAAAATCTTAATTTAAATTTTCATTTCATTAATCTACTTTGTTTATAATTTATATGTGTCTCATCTGATTCTACAACTTGAATTGGACATGCATTAAAAAGGACTATTCCGAATATTAACAAGTTAGTCTACCACACTATGAGTTTCAAATACATAAAAAATGAACAATAAAAAACATACAACATGTAACTATTTATGTTTTTGTTATTTTACTATTATACAAACAATTGGTTAGACTGTTTAGTATACCATCACTTGTAGACAACCTTTTTCTTACCAGAAATTGTGTTACTTATTACTATATTTTTGGTTATTGCTTCATGTATCCACTTAATTTATTGTTAAGATATATAAAGCTATACATGTGTATGATATGCAAGCACCAACATAATGTAATATCTTTATAATATGAATACTATTATTAATAGATGAATACAATTTAAGCCACAATGAGAACTGATTTGGTGTCGAGTTTCAAACACCAACTAGACGAAGGCATCATGTGGTATTGCAAATGTACAAGTCAGTAGAAATTCAACTTTAATGGCATATTATATCATAAACTACAACTTGTTCTTTTTAACATATATGATTATCGGTTCTTTTTAACTTATTTGGTAATTGTTGGAATGCCTGTATGTTTCATTTCTCGACATTTACCATATCAAACATGATATTTTTATAGGTTTCATTCTGTCATCTTATTACATAAGATATTAACATTATGTATCTTTTAACTTTTCTTTAAAATACCCGTGAATTTCACGGGTCTTTTAGCTAGTAGTTAAATATAGCGCTTACATGATTGACCTCCACATCAATTCAACATTAGTATTTTTTTCTCTTCAAAATCTTTTCCTTAATCAATTCAACATCTTATATCTCTTTTATTATATATATATATATTTTATTTTTTATCATTTAAAAATACTCAAAAAAACACAAATACCCAATCACAATACACAAACAACAAATTAAATAATTATTCTCTCTTTTTTTTATATATCATGGGACCTAAGTCCCCAACGAGACATATTTTCCTGGAAACTCTAATCACAAGCTTTTACGCTCCTGATACTTAACACGCCAAGTTAACTTTTGATTTTCATTGATAAAGAATGCTGTAATATTTATAAACTAGATTTATGGTGATGTTATAGAACAATACTGATGTAAAACTATTTTTTTCCACTATTTTGAATCTTATAATAAACATACATAAACGATCGATAATGATTTGGGCGATTAACCAATAGTCCAATATGCACTACACGAATAATTATAATTGATCATTCTTGTCGTTCTAGCTCTTTTAAACGAGTCTAATGAAAAATGGCCTTATTTTTTAGGGTAAAAATAAAAAATGATAAACATGCTTTTTCAAATGTATCAATATGATAAGCATGGTCATTTATGTATCAATATGATAAACCAAAGATCAAGTTATGTACAATAATAGGTAATTATTCACATCTTCATCTCTCACATCTGCATCGTTAGTCCTTTATACTAACGGCTGTTAGTGAATAACTTAAAACCTGGTTTTCTTAGGTTTTCGTCCGATTTTTTACGTTTTCGTCTGTGTTTTTACGTTTTCGTCTGTTTTTTTACGTTTTCGTCCATTTTTTTACGTTTTCGTCCACTTTTTTACATTTTTTTACGGACGACAACTTAAAAAAACGGACGACAAGTTAAAAAAATGGACGAAAACGTAAAAAACAGACGAAAACGTAAAAAAACGAACGATAACGTAAAAAATCGGACGAAAACGTAAAAAAACAGACGAAAACGTAAAAAAACAGACGAAAACGTAAAAAAACTGATGAAAACGTAAAAAATCGGAAGAAAACGTAAAAAATGGACGAAAACGTAAAAAAACTAACGAAAACGTAAAAAAACAGACGAAAACGTAAAAATACGGACGAAAACGTAAAAAAACAGACGAAAACGTAAAAAATGGACGAAAACGTAAAAAAACAGACGAAAACGTAAAAAATCGGACGAAAAAGTAAAAATACAGACGAAAACGTAAAAAATAGACGAAAACGTAAAAAAACAGACGAAAACTTTAAAAATGGAGGAAAACGTAAAACATCGGATGAAAACGTAAAAAAAACAGGTTTTAAGTTATTCTGAACGGCCGTTAGTATAAAGGACTTGTAGGACCTTATATCTATCAACCTTATCACAAACCAATACCCACGTTATGCTTATAAACACGTTAAACCAAACACTTATATGTATAAGAAGGAAAGATTGAGATGTTGGTGACTTGAATGATATGTTATGCGTATGTATGTGAAGAGAATGATAAACACAATATGTTGTATTACTTCAAAGGAAAAACACACACACACACACTTTCAAGCACACCCCTCAAATGACCATTTGAGGGGTATTTATAGTCCAAGGGACTTGATGCCCTAAAGGCTTTCCATGGGCTTTTCGTGGACTTGGATTGGGCTTGGGATGCTTAAGCTTATACACGGCTTAGCATACCTTAACATTTAACCAATTAGCTTCGCCCAGTCCACGAGCCCGTTGACTATTCTATCACGATATCTAACACACGTTACAAAGTTCCTAATCGTGAATGACCATCACTTCTAATAAAACTATTAAGGCTAACAATCTCCCCCTAAGAGGTGGTCATTCAAATGATGCTCCACTTGATTAGGTCTCTACCTTTCTTGAGCTAGGACTTTGTGTGTAGATATTGAATAGTCTTGATTCTTTGTTCCTTCATGCTTTGTAATCAGATAATGTGGTTGTTTGCCGTTGTCAACTTCGTTGGTTAGGTGTCTCCACGTCATTCTCCATTTCTTTCTCCACCATGCTCACACTTCTATTTGTCTTTTGGTTACCAATGATGTAGTTCTCGAGTCTTTAAACTTTGTAGATTCTTTGACATTGACGAAGAATCATCTCCTTTGATTATGATGAGAACTTTCATGTGTTGTTGGTATGAGCATGTGGCGAGTCTGCACGATCCATCCGCTCCGGAGCTTCCATAAGAAGAAAACATAAAACAGGTTAGTAACTTATAAGTTTGAATTTCGAGGGTGTTAACAGCATAGTGTGAAAACACATCTCTAATTCTCACAAAGGCCGTTCCTGAACTGGAGTCCCACAAGTGAGATAACGCGATATACCGAAGTACATCTACAGTTGAGATGAGTCATGAGGTACACCGAAGTGTCACCTCACGACTGTAGACCGTTTGAGACACACTAAGCGTAATCCACGGAGAATTACCGAAGTGACCTACTGTCAGGGCTGCTTGATGTTGACCCTGGCAGGAGTTTCCATTCAATCACTGAAGATCACAGATGTGAAACTTCTCATAAATGTTCTGGCAGATTGCTAAGACCTGCGTAGGACTCTAGAATATATCACTTGTGTCCTTATTGATGAACAACAAGCGATGTCATGTCATGTGTTCCTATGAGATCTTTTGATGAATCTCGTGGCTCTAGACTCAATTAGTGCATTTTGGTTTTCCTGAGCGAAGACTAGGGAGAGGGTCTCCTTCTTCAATACCAACGATCTCTAAGAGAAAGTCGATAGATTATGTAGGGTTCCCGTGAGAATGAAACAAATCCTTTTAAGAGGAATTGAGTGGCTAGAAGGTTTAGTGCAGGGCGTCACTGGGTCCATGACGTCTTTGTCTTCAATACCAGTGTCATCTAGTGACAACCAGTAGCATATGTATTGAACCCGGTTTCTGCCCTAAGGTTGAATATGGAGGGCTATTTCTTTTCACCCTTTCTTCACATTTCTTTTTAATTCTTCAACCCCTTCTTTCTCCTTTCTCACATTACTCCTTTTTTCAATCATACCTAAGGACTTCTAATACTAACTATGGGTAATGTCCTTGGGTAGATCCCTCCGGCTCTGGCGGATCATAGGACGAGTTTCCTATCCTTAGTCACCTTATGACTCCATGACTGTCCTATTGTTGCCATAAAACCATTTTTCTTGAAAATCTCTCAGAGTGTTTATGATAGAAAACATGTTTGAAACACTCCGTGAGTTTTATATTTTCAGAAACACTCCCCCTTCACATGTGCTCATAAGTTTTAACAAAAATCTGCACATCGAGGGTAGAGTTCGCACATTTTGAATTGATCGGCTCATGATAGACAATTCCCCACGAGACACGGTTACGTTGCCTAGTTAAAGAGTTCCATTGTCAGTTTTTAGGTGACAACTAGCTCTAATAACTAACTTGAAGATGTAAACACTTCTTGAAAAGAAGGTTAGACCCATGTAAGTTCATGTTTATCACGAGTTTCTCGAGATGGTACATTTACTGACTTTGATTCCCGTCAATTCATTGGTTCCGTCTGAGTCGAGCTCATTGTGAGATTCAAACACCGATCATAAAACATTTTTGATCACCTTTTAATCACGTCTCCTCCCCCTCAAAAATAGCATATTCGTGATATTTTTGATATCAATGGATTAAAAACATTTTAGAATCTTTTGGGGAGACAAACGGATTTGATTTAAGCATGAATTTGGAACATTTTGTTTTATACTCCCCCTTTAATAAAGCATAATCAATTAAAGGGTTTTAGAGGGAGTTATCTTGAGCACAAAGTATTTTGAAAGATTTTGAAAAATCTTTTTGAACAATCTTGAAAAAGTGCTCAAGATGATGATGATTTCTCACCATTTTTAAATGTACAATCTTTTAGAGTACACTACATTTTTCTTTGAAAACACGAGTTTTGATCTGAAATAATCAAAAGTCATCATTTTAGTCCGGGTTTCGTACTGAAGTATACGAAAGCCATTATTTGAAGAAATTTGAGAAACGACATGTTTTAGAAAACAAATAAAGAACTCTCGCTCAAGCATCTGTACATGCCCGTATCATTGTTGAATGACATTTCTAGATACGTACAGAATATCGATTATACGAGAGACATGTCGTGAGAAGAATATTTTTGGATTTTTGATTTTATATTGTTTTTGTATTTTTGAAAGTTTTATATTTTTATATTTTGCTTTTGTTGGTTTTTCAAATTTTGTATTTTGTTTTTCAAAAATATTTACAACGAAGCTTTTTGGAAAAATCATTTTCAAGAAGATTCGAGAAGACGTTCTAACTCCTCAGGGGTTAGGCTTCGCATTCCAATTCGTCGAACTAAATACTCAAACCTTTCTTTTGGAAGGGCTTTAGTTAATAGATCGGCGAGTTGGTAATCTGTCTTCACGAAGAATAATTCAACAGTACCATTTTCGACGTACTCTTTGATGAAGTGATAGCGGACACGGATATGCTTAGTCTTTGAGTGATGAACAGGATTGCATGATATGGCTATGGCACTTTTCGAGTCACAATACATAGGTATTTTATCGAAAGTAAAGCCATAATCTGTGAGTTGCGTTCTCATCCATAGAACTTGAGCACAACACGCAGATAGAGACACATACTCAGCCGGCGGTTGAAGTGCAGTGCAATCTAGTTTCTTTGAAGACCAGCTGACTAACTTTTCACCCAAAAATTGTGCTCCTCCGGATGTACTTTTGCTGTAACTTGATCACCTGCGTGGTCCGCATCTGAAAAAGCAATTAGATCAAATCCGGATTCCTTCGGATACCAAAGTCCCATGTGAATGGATGTCTTCAGGTACCGAAAGATCCGTTTAACCTCTTTGAGGTGCAGGTTGGTAGGCTTTGCCTGAAACCGTGCTAATAAGCAAACGCAAAATGAATATCCGTCGACTAGCAGTGAGATACATGAGAGAACCAATCATGCTCCGATATTTCTTCGGATCAATAGGTTTCCCAAACAAATCGGCTCCAATTTTTGGTGAAGTTACCATTGGTGTTCCGACCGAGTCACAATTGTCCATACCATGATTTTTCAAAATCTCAGTAGTGTATTTAGCTTGATTTATAAAAATTCCATGAGGGGATTGATGTATTTGTAAACCAAGAAAGAATTTTAGTTCCCCCATCATGGACATTTCAAATTTACTTTTCATGAGATTTTCAAAATGTTTTGAAAGATTCGGATTAGTGGACCCAAAGATGATGTCGTCCACGTAAATCTGAACAATCAAAATATCGTTTTTGCATTTTTGTGTAAACAAGGTAGGATCAACTGTTCCTTTGGTGAAATTGTTATGGATCAGGAAAGAGGACAGTTCGTCATGCCACGCTCTCGGAGCTTGTTTTAAACCATAGATTGCCTTTTTGAGTTTGTAGACGTAGTCTGGATGATTCATGTCTATGAAGCCTTCTGGCTGACTCACGTACACTTCTTCTTTCAGAGTTCCATTCAAGAACGCGGTCTTAATGTCCATCGGATAAACCGTGATGTTTTTGTGAGCGGCATAGGCTAAGAAAATCCTTACTGCTTCTAGTCTAGCTACCGGCGCGAATGACTCTTCAAAGTCTATCCCTTCCTCTTGTCTGTATCCTTTGGCCACAAGACGAGCTTTGTTGCGAATGACAGTCATCTCTTCATCCCTTTTGTTCTTCCATAACCATTTGAGATCGATGACGCGAACGTCAATTGGTCTTGGAACCATTTCCCAAGAGTCATGTAGACGGTATTGTAGAAGTTCCTCCTGCATCGCTTCTATCCATGCGGGATCTGCCATTGCCTCACGAATGTTCTTTGGTTCTAGATTGCTAATTGAGCAAAGGTAAATGCACAAGTCGCAATCGGTGGCAAGTTGGCGTCTCGTCTTAATTGGCCTTGAAGGTTCACCAATAACTTGTTCAATCGGATGGTCTTTAGTCCACTTCAGAGTAGAAGGATACCGTTGGTTATACGTATGCGAATTAGATGGTTCTCGTAAGCTTGAAGATGATTCAGCTGATTCCGTAGCAAACGGGTTTTCAAATAAGTCGTCATCTAACGTTGCATCGTTTTGGTTTTGGTTTTGCTCATCAACTGCTGGTAGAACGGGTGCAATAACTGTAGTAGATGTAGATGATGTAGATGGAGTTGGTGCATTGGTTTCGACCGTTGTAGATGCATCTTCTGTTGGTGGTGGAGGATGATGTTGAGCGGGTGCAGCGGAATGATGGTTTGATGCATTTGTCGAAGTTCCACCATAGTATTCATCGAACATTAACTCGAAGAAATTCTCCCATTCTTGTTCTTTAGGATTATCATACGAAGTTGATTGAGCTCTTTGAGGTACGAGTCCTGAACTGATGTGTCCAGAAGTCTGTCGGTTTAGTGCGGGTTCTTGAGCGAGTCTCTCAGAAGCCATCTGTGTAAGTTCGTCAAACTTCACATTCATCGTCTCCATGATCCTCCTTAGCCTTCTGTTATACACCCTGAATGCCCTCGAGTTATCTGAATATCCAATGAAGATTCCAATATCACCTTTTGCTTTCAGTTTTCCAAGATCTTCTCTATCGTTCGTAGGATAGCACAAAGCGCCAAACACGTGAAAGTAAGAGATATCCGGTTTTCTGTTGTTCACAAGTTCATATGGGGTTTTATTGAATCTTGGATGAATAAGGGATCGGTTCTGAGTGAAACAAGCAGTGGCAACAGCATCAGCCCATAGAAATAACGGTGCACTAGAATAGATTAGCATCGTGCGAGCAGCTTCCACAAGAGTACGATTTCTTCTTTCAACTACCCCATTCTGCTGTGGAGTTCTAACAGCTGATGTCTGATGAGTAATTCCAACATCTTCAAAATAAGTTCGTAACTCCTGATTCGTGAATTCAGTGCCGTTGTCTGTTCTTACAACCCTTACTGGAGCTTGAAGAAGTACTTGAATTCGTTTCAGAAAGGTGATGATGATGCCTGGTGCTTCGTCTTTTGATCTCAGAAACTTAACCCATGTATATCTCGAATAGTCATCGATGATAACAAGAATATAGTTTTTCCCATTAATGCTTTCAACTCTCATTGGGCCACATAAGTCCATGTGCAACATATGCAACCTTGCTTCGAACTAGGTACGGTTTTGGGTTTATATGATGCTCTTTTGCTTTTCCTTGTTCGCATGATGGACATAAGTGATCCTTGGTGTATTTGAACTTTGGAAGTCCGTTGACGATGTTGTCTTTGGCAATTTTGTTGATGGTGTCGAAATTGAGATGGGATAACCGTCTGTGCCACAACCAGACTGTGTTCCGGATGCACGTGTCATAAGACATATTGGTGATGAAGAGGCCATTTGATTGATGTCGATAGCATACAAGTTTGTATCACGATTCCCGTTAAAGAGATCAGTGCCATCCAAGTTTCTAACGAAGCAAGCATTTTTCCTAAAAGCAACCTCTAAATCGCATCACGAACTGCCCGAATGAAAACAAATTTTGTCCCAACCCTTCGACATAGTAAACTCGAGTGATCAAATAATTTCCAAAAGGTAGATCTCCATAACCCATGATAGCTGCTACATGATCATTTCCGAACCGTACGGTTCCCATGAATTTCCAGACGAAATTGATCAGCAGCTTCAGATTCCCGGTCATGTGCTTGGAGCAACCCGAGTCGACTATCCAAAGACAAATTTCGATAACCTGCCAGTAATAGAAAAAGAATATTGTGGAAACCGTTTTGATTTTGGTTCCTTTGGGTTAGAGGTAAAATCCTGATCACACTCAGAGAGGTTTTCTACAGGGAAGTCTGGTTTATCACTCATTGTACCATTCTGGAGTGTGTAAGTTCTACCTGTGGGTTTCCAAATATCATCCCTAAAGTATACACGTTGGTTCCTGTCAGTAGTGTAAAGCCTAAGTTTTGCAACTAGTCTTCCTACTCTTTTAGCGTAATTACTTTTTGGGGCGTTCTTCTTAACAGGCTTATCATTCACATTCTTAGAAACACAATCATCTTGAACATTTAAAGATTTCTTGCAGTTTAAACAAAGAGATTCAACACATTCATTAGACTTAGCAAGTTTCATAGGTTCAGTACATTCAGATGAAATGTCTTTCTTATTCAAAAGCTGTAAATTCCTAGGGTGTTCTTCTACTTTCTTCTCTTTATTCAAGCTACTACTCCTAGAGGCAGTCGAGACTCTATTGTTCCTTGTATTGCTCTTAGGCTTTAGTCTGCTGCTCCTAGAGGTGCTTTCTAGTCCTGTAGAAGGTGAGACACACGCATTAGGATTCACATTTTTATGAAGGGAGGTGGTTTCAGCTATCCTAGTCTCTTTAGATGTGGAGGCAGACGCATTAGTGGTACTCATCTTAAAAAGGCCAGGTGCTAAAACTTTTGGTTTCTCGATAACCGCTTTTCCCTTATCAACATTTTGTTTAGGTAGGGCAGGTGGAGTGACTGGTTTTGATGAAACATTTTTCTCATTGACTTTTGGAGGAGGCATAGAAACAGACATTTTTGGTTTTGAAACCGGTTTGGAAACATTTGCTTTCTCCTCAGTCAATGGTTTTTTAATCACAGTTTCCACTGCCTTTCCTTTTTGACATTCCAGCTGAGCCCTCAAAAGATCATTTTTCGCTTTCATGTCATTGTAGGCACGCTCATACGACAATTTGTCATATTTGCATTCCTCAGTTTTTCGATCAATTTGTCAATGGTTTTTTAAACACAAACACTCCTAAACCATTGTTAGGCGATTGATACCAATTGTAGGACCTTATATCTATCAACCTTATCACAAACCAATACCCACGTTATGCTTATAAACACGTTAAACCAAACACTTATATGTATAAGAAGGAAAGATTGAGATGTTGGTGACTTGAATGATATGTTATGCGTATGTATGTGAAGAGAATGATAAACACAATATGTTGTATTACTTCAAAGGAAAAACACACACACACACACTTTCAAGCACACCCCTCAAATGACCATTTGAGGGGTATTTATAGTCCAAGGGACTTGATGCCCTAAAGGCTTTCCATGGGCTTTTCGTGGACTTGGATTGGGCTTGGGATGCTTAAGCTTATACACGGCTTAGCATACCTTAACATTTAACCAATTAGCTTCGCCCAGTCCACGAGCCCGTTGACTATTCTATCACGATATCTAACACACGTTACAAAGTTCCTAATCGTGAATGACCATAACTTCTAATAAAACTATTAAGGCTAACAGGACTAACGATGCAGATGTGAGAGATGAAGATGTGAATGATTACCCATTATTGTACATAACTTGATTTTTGGTTTATCATATTGGTACATAAATGATCATGTTTATCATATTGATACATTTGAGAAAACATCTTTATCATTTTAGACTTTTACCCTGATTGTGACTGAAATTCACATGAACATTATTGGGATACACTTTTTTATGAAGCAGGTCATGGGTCGCATTCGAATACGATGTTTCTTTAATTATATGAATGATGGAGGAATATATAATATATTATCACATCATCGTGTAACATGTTTTTTTTGTTAGTTTTGAGGGTTCAAATATTTGCGTTATCTTGATCGCGTGATCTGCGAAGATAAAGATATCATGGATTTAATTTGATTGGAAAGAATACGTCTGAGTGATAATGATGATCCATGAAAAACTCCTCAATTATATTTGGGGATGCTAACAGTAGGTGCTTTAAAAGATATTGTTTGTTAAACGGGTTATGTTAGTCACGTTAAGCCCGCTTGTACGTATAGGTATGTTGTATTTTACAAATAGTAATAATAATACAAAGTAACCTACGAAGATTCTGTATCTAACATGGTATCGAAGCTTTAGGTCTAATCGTCAGACCTAGTAGACCACCTTGAGCCGCCACCACTAAACCACTCTTTCAAACCTAGTTGTCGCCGTATCTATAATTTTAAAAAGAGAAATAAAAAAACACAGCTCACTGTTTAGACCATAGCTGCCAAACCGTAAGAAGTTAATTGAAGTCGTCAACGGTATTGGCTTCGTAACTAAGTCCGAAGAACAACATATCGGGATCGCAATTGTAGCCTTGGCGGCGCTCCGTAACAAGCCGCCAGCTTCAAGAAATGCGATTGGCTCACTATTTTCCTTATAACTCTCAAACCGTTTAGAGTTAGTTGACGCTGTCAGCGCCGTCACACGACATTATAAGTCTCGAAAGCACTCCTTTTTAGATTATGTTTCTGCCCATTGCGACTGGTATCAAAGTCTTGATTATAACTTTCTTTTCCTTTGTTTTTCTTTTTAGTTTCTACTTTTTCCATGATTATGGTTTTATTCTCCGGTTCAAAATTTCGCAATTACGCTAATGTTTGATGGGTTATTTTAGTCGGGCCAAGCCCGATTTAGGTCTTCTGGGTTTTAAGTGTCTTGTTCTTAATAAGTAGTGAATCAATAACAAAATGTAACTTACGAGAAATCTATCATCAATCATTGTTAACAACCATTTTGTTAAAAAATACTTACTTATGTTAAAACATGCATCATCATCATCATCATCATCATCATCATCAAACGGTGATCCACAAACCAACTATAAAATGGATACATAGTGTATTTCTTTAATAGTATACGAAAACATTAGCAAAGTACTAAGATTACAAATACCCAAACGTCTAAAAACTAGCCTCGAAGTTTTCTTTTCGAAACGAGTCAAATGACAAATCCATTAAGCTATCTAGAAGGTAGCCCCGAAAGTAAACCACAACCATCAACCTAAAGCCTCGAGATCCAAAAAGAAACAAACCAAATCTTAATCACAAAATAAAAACAGTGAAAAAGTCAAATTAAAGGTATATCTATATCTATAATCTATAATATAAGTATAAAGAATCAATAACTCATTATGTGTAATAGATTTTGCTATATATGACTATTTTTAAAAGTTGTTCTTGCTTTTACAACTTAACGATTATGTACATTATCTTAGTTTTTAAATAGAAGTAGTATCACAAAATAAGTTGCCATAAAATTTGGTATCAAACTTATCTACACAAACAATACTAAGAGAGTTAGAGACTACTTGGTTTTTTGATCTCTAAGTTTCTAATTGAGTGACCTGGGATGAGCATTTGGACTCGAATTCTGACATCAAACCAAAATCGTATTGGTATTGTACTAAAACGGTACAGACTCTCAATACACAGTATGAGACCGTTACAATGAATCTAGCAAAAAAAATCGAGATCATAATACGATATCTATACAAAAGCGGGATATTACCGAAAAATTATTGGAATTGGAGTAGTCATGTTTTTGAATTAAACAACTTATCCAAACACCCAGTTGACTGTTTCATGCCAAATAATAGTCATGTAAACATAAAGAAAGAAACCAAACGCTTAAAAACCTATTGTTTATATCTTTAAGTCATCAAGTTAACATCTTTAAATCATCTGTCATTATTATTGAAAAAAATGAAGGTATGTTTATTTTTATTTTTGTTTATATTTTACATATGTTTGTCCGTATGTAAAGCTTAAAATTGAATGTAGAGACACAACTTCAACGTATATCCCATGTGAATGCATGAATGCACATTAGTTTATTTAATTCGCATATGTTAGCATGTCAGTATGTAATTCACATATGTTAGCATGCGAGTATGTAATTCCTACATTATATAAATTCACATGATATTAGTAGATGGGATTGTCAAGCAAAACGCTAAAGAAAAAGGGAAGGGAGTTACACAAGATTAATTATTTTTTTGTCGAAAATGGTTTTGTTTGTTTATTTTTTGTATAATTTTCGTGGAATTTTATATTGGAACATTTGTAAGTTACGACTATCTTGGTGATGTGTTTATTTAATTGTTGGTTGTGTTTTCTGACATAGTGAGGTTCGTCACTCGAAAATGTACGTTTTATCCTGTTTTTTGTTGTTGTCATAGAAAGTTACTAGCATGAAATCTAGAATTTCTTTTGGTTTAAAAAATGGGAAGAACCGGATAGGTTCCGATTTTACGGTACCAGAATCTCGTCCGGTACGGTAGCGGTACCCCCTTTCATGCTCGAAAAAAAAACGGTATCACCAATTCGGTACAGGTTCGGTACCAGTCTGATACCGTGCGATGTTGTTGGTCTGAAACCTTTAAAGTAAGTGACTATTATTTGGTCTCTAACCTTTTAAGTAAGTGACCACCATGTTTTTTTGTCTCTAAGTTTATATTTTAGTGACCACCTTGGGTTGTTCGTCACTAATTTTATTCAATTGCTAATTTGCTATTAGGGTCACTAATTGATGTTATTAGAGAGGAAATTTAAGTTCGTCACTGAAAATTTAGTCACTAAAAGTAATTTTTCTTGTAGTGAAGTGATTTAAATCCTACAGGCTTTTGTGGTTATTTCACGTTTGCAGCTCATCTGTATACATGGAGCTAGTAGATAGTGAAGTGCGAAGTCTTTGTGTGTTACATTTCTTTTTTCTTTTTTTCTTTTTCTATTGGTGCCTTGTTAAATAACATGATTGTATCATGAATAAAATGATGTGGAAAATGGTATATGAAAAAACTGGGACTTTCATGGCAAGTAGGAGTCGATACGAGACCAAGTGTTTGTACAAACGACGAAAGGAAATGAAAGATGATGATCCATAGGATGATGATGTTGAGTACACTCCTCATGATTTATATGAAGACCAATCGGCTTTCTCTGATGCTTGGGATATCAAGATTCGTGGTCAAAAGAAGTCGTAGGTTATGTTTGGAGTCGTTTGAGGAAAATGTAATCTAGTTATAGTCGTTACTTCATTCTTAGAAGTAGATTTGCTTGTTATGTTGCTTTACCGCCTATGTATTGGGCTGTGATGTGGGATTTCACCCATATCCGTTGTACTTAAATATTTTTTGGATTAATACATTTACCGGAGAAAGCCTTTACCAAAAAAAAAACCCAAAACCCATAAGGGATTAATGGATCAGCCGAATCCCAACAGGGATTAAGTTTGACAAGTTGTCAAACTTAATACACTTAAGGTTAACTAAAAGGTTTCCTAATTGTATTAGGATTATCTCATGAAAGCCTATAAATACAAAGACATTCTAAGGAATTTATAATCAATCCTTTAAACCACAAAAATCCATCCCCTCTCCCTCTCCTTGTTCGATCAATCGATCGAAGCCAAAAGGGTACCGAAACCCTTTTGAGCCAATCTAATATCGACTCCAGTCAGGGACGGAGCTAGGGGGGTGCCCGCGGGTGCACGTGCACCCCATGGAATTTTTCGATATAGTGTTAATTTTTGAAAAAATTATCGATTTTTTAAAAATGTATCTTAAATCCACCCGGTGCATCAAAATGTGTTTCTAGTATTATTTAGTTGGTTTAATTACAAATAAAAAAAAAATATAGAATTTTGTAAAAGCCCCAATATGACAAAAGCCCAAAGATAAAACAAATTTAATAAATTAAAGCACAAAAGCCCATAGATGAAATAGGTTTATCAATGAAACAAGTTTATTCATTATCCAGTTAGTAGTTGTGGCTGTTGCAAAAAACCACAAGAGTGTTAGAGACTTCTTTGATGTTCTATCCACGGTGACAAATGCTATTTGTGGCTCTTGTAAACGAAAAGATATGATGCGAGAAAGTCACAAAGAAAGAATAGTAAAAGAAATAGAGAAAGGTGAAATTGAAACAGGGAGATGGAAAAACCAAGAAGTTACCATTGCATGAGCTGGAGATACAAGATGGGGTTCTCATCATAGAACTATCACTAGATTGATACAAATGTTTCCGGAGGTTCTTAAGGTTCTTCACTATGTTGAGGAAGAGGGTGATATAAAGTATTTTAAAACACTTGATTTTGTGTTTTTATTGTACTTGTTGTTGCATATAATGGGGCTTACTAATACATTGTCACAACATCTTCAGAAGAGCGATCAAACGATCTTAGAGGCCGTTTCATTGGTAAAAGGAACCAAAAGAGCATTGAAAGAGTATAGGGCAACGGGTTTTCCTTCACTTTTGAAGAATGTAACTTCATTTTGTGGTAAACATGATATTGAAATGGTAAATATGGTTGACTTTCATTCAAGAGGCCGAAAGGATAGGATTACAAATCAACATCATTTCGAGGTTGATATATTCAACACTGTTATGGATATGCAAATTCAAGAGTTTGGAAATCGTTTTAGTGAGGGAAGCACCGATTTACTTGATTATATGGCGGCGTTGAGCCCACATGATTCATTTACAGAATTTAGTATATCAAAGTTAGTGAAACTTAGTGAGATGTATCCGCGTGATTTTACTTATATGGAAATGTTAAGTCTTCCTACAGAACTTGGTGTCTATTATCAGATCATGCATAAAAATAAAGATTTTGCTAACTTGGAGAGTATTGCCAAACTTACTGAGAAGATGGTGGATAAGAAAAAGCATACATCTTATCCTTTGGTTTATCGGTTGTTGAAGTTGGCTTTAGTCTTGCCTGTTGCTACTGCTACGGTTGAAAGATGTTTTTCTAAAATAAAGCTCATTAAAATTGATTTGCGTAATCGGATGGGTGATGATTATTATAACGGCGCTTTAACTTGTGCCATAGAGAAAGAAGAACTTATTAATGTTAAAAATAAGGGTGTACGTAAGCTTTTTTTTTGCTATGGGAGATCGTAGAATCACTAATTAGAAGGCAATATCTTCATTTATTTATCGTTTTTATGAAATCTTCGTTTTATTCCACTTTTTAACTCTATTATATTATGGTTCAAAAAAATTTGTGCACCCAGTCATATTTGTTCCTGGCTCCGTCCCTGACTCCAGTCGATCCTAGGTCAATTCCTAAATAGACTTGGTTACCCACTTACGTACTCTCATAACTTTCATAGCTTCGTAGCCTTAGTTCTACTGTGCAATATCGTGGATACCTGACACAGTCCAAGTGGTGATTCTTCCCTAAGAAACCCTAACTGTTTGATTGAAGCATTAAGAAGAAGATGAAGAAGTTGATTCCTTGCTGATCAAGGAGGTTGTCGAGCTTATGCAATTGAAGGGATACAAGTAATGCAAAACACCCTTTATACGTGTTAGTATGTTATATCAATGATTAGGTGATATGTTATTATGTGTTTTAGTCTTGCATGACCTTTATGTGTTTATTTTATCATTGTGCATGTTGTATAGGCTATATGGGTGACCACAAAACCTTACATTGGTATCATAGCCACCATAATCATATATAACCTAACTTGGATTTTTAGTAATTGTTTCTTTTGTAATAAAAGTTAAATCTTTAATTTGGTTATGATAGTTTGGTCGATTTGTGCATGTTAGGGTCTTTAGGGTATTTGATTTTTATTGACAACTAGGATTTAATCGCTATGGTGATCAAATTAGGGTTTATGTGTTTGGATCACATAGGATCGATCTATTAAGGTTTCATAAACCCTAGTGTACTCAACATTATGAGAATACAAGGGTATCCAAGATCAAACGTGAAAACCCTAATTCGTGTTGTCATGTAAATCACAAAAACTAGGTTTACCTAGATTGTTTTTCTTGTATGCAAGCAGTTTTGTTTCTCGTATATGATTTAGGGTTTAAGATATTTTTGGTAAGGTGCAAACTTTACTAAAACTATGTGTGGAAAACTATAAGGGAGGGTTGAATAGTTTACCACTTTTTAATTTAGTTATCAAAGTTTACTTGTGAAATACTTCGATTGAATCCTTTGTGAAATCAAACCACAACAATATGAATCTTACTTAATAAGACTATAATAAATACACTACAACAATTGAAAGTAAGTAATGAAAGTAAAGAGTAAGAGATGGAAAGATCAAACCGAGACAACGAGATTTATAGTGGTTCGATCACGAAGCTTTTCTTCGCCCTACTCCACTCCCCGAGTACCCAACTCGAGAGTTCTAAGCACTATCTCAACAAACTCCTTTGAGGCGGAGAAAACCGTACAACGTCACTTATCACAATTTTTGACACTAAGCTAAATGTCGAGTACTAATCTAGCTAGTACCAATCTCACTCATGATCTACCCGATCCTTACTAAAACTATGTGTGGAAAACTAGAAGGGAGGGTTGAATAGTTTACCACTTTTTAATTTAGTTATCAAAGTTTACTTGTGAAAAACTTCGATTGAATCCTTTGTGAAATCAAACCACAACAATATGAATCTTACTTAATAAGACTATAGTAAATACACTACAACAATTGAAAGTAAAGAGTAAGAGATGGAAAGATCAAACCGAGACAACGAGATTTATAGTGGTTCGATCACGAAGCTTTTCTTCGCCCTACTCCACTCCCCGAGTACCCAACTCGAGAGTTCTAAGCACTATCTCAACAAACTCCTTTGAGGCGGAGAAAACCGTACAACGTCACTTATCACAATTTTTGACACTAAGCTAAATGTCGAGTACTAATCTAGCTAGTATCAATCTCACTCATGATCTACCCGATCCTTACTAATCACAAAAACTACTAGATCACCACGATTTAGACTTGATCCACTTGATCAACACACTAACTCACAAACAACAAGAAAACTCCAAGATCTCAACAAGATCACAATGATCCACACAAGTTATCTAAATAAGACTCAAGAATACTTGGTGTATATCAAAATACAACAAGTATGTAACAAGTGTTACAAGTGCACACTACTATGACTACAACACTAAGTATCTTATTGATACAATGTGTTCTTCTCTTGCACTAGGAGAGGAATGAAGGTGATCACTTGGTTGGAAGAAATGATCACTCCAAAACAAAAGAAAACTAACTAAATGATCAAAGGAGTGTGTGTGTGTTAGGAGAATTAAACTCAGAAAGTTTTGTGTGAAAAAGGATGCCCAAAAACTGTGAAGTGGACTGCTATTTATAGGGGCAAAAATTTTGACCGTTACAGTGCACAGTACCACTAAATACCCGACGGTACCACTAAATTTAGTGGTACCGTAGTACCGTCCCAGACAAAGACACTCCTAATTCTATTTTTAGTGGTGAAAGTTTATTTGGGGAAGTTAGGTGTTGTTTGGGGGGGCGTGGGGATAGCTGTTGGGAGTTTTAAACTTATTTTTCTAATTAAAACATTTCTTTATTATTCAAAAATAATTTGTAAAATGTATTTTTGAAAAAATATTTTGTCACATTAAAAATGTGAAGCTTGAAACAAAAATTCACTTCTTTGATCATTTGTAAATTTGTAAATTTGTTTGTTCTTACCTAGAGTGATATGTAGAAACGAGATATTTCGATTAAAAACTTGTTTACGTTAATTTTTACGTAACGTGTTTTTACATTTTGTTATCATCAAAACGTAGAGATATCAAAAGATAGCAATAAAGTTTTTAGACATTATTTGCATCAACAATCTCCCCTTTTTTGATGATGACAAAACATAAACTCGTTTTAGGTGAAAATTAATTGTAACAAATTTTTAATTTGAGTTTATATCCCACTTCTCCCCCTTTTTGTCGAAGCAAAAAGATTGTCGAAACGACACTAAGGCTCCCCCTTGATTTATACTCCCCCTCGCTTGGAGGGCACCAAGGAATCGAGCAATGGTTGTTGCTACAAAACAAAGTTAGATGACACAAATAAAATATCTAACATATAGCAACTTAGACAAATATCCAACCATAAATAAAGAGGCTAAGTAGCCTTAAAAAACAATCAAACCATAAATAAAAAAAAAGAAAAAAAAACATTCATTCATAGATTAAACAAGATACACACTTAAAAATGTGACAACAAGACAATAAAAAGAAAGCTACAAGAAGCACACAATAATCTTTAATGACTTGAGAGAACCAAAGATTTTCTTCAATCACAAAAAGGATCCTAAATGTTTATTCTTGAAAACTAAACATAAAAATGTTTAGTTGGTTGGGCTATTAGTTGGTGGAGGAGGTGGTATGGTAGGCCCTTGTGGTGGTGTCAAGGGGTGTTCAAGGTAGGAGAACATAAAGTTCAATTCATCCCTAAGGTTTAAGATGAGATTTATATTGTGATGACAACATGGACAACTTTGGCTATGTGGTTCAAGTGGGTAAAGAATGGGGTAACCCATGAGTGGTTGCGGTGATGGAGAGATGGAGAATGATGTTGTAGTGTAAGCAAACTCAAGTAGAGTTGTTGGTGATAATGTGAATGTCAATGCCAAAGGTTGAAGTGGACTAGAAGGTGGTAAGGATGTGGTTGTCCTAATTGTGGATGAAGAGGATGAAGGTGCTCTAGTGGAGATTGTTTTTGAAGAAGCATTAGGTGTGAAAGTAGAGTAAGTTGAGTTGGTGGAAGGTGGTGTATGCATCTCTTCATCATCATCTAAAGTGAGATCAATGAAAGTGATATATTTTTGGTGGTTTGATGTTAAGTCTAGGTTTCTTGGCTTGGTGAGAGGTGGTTTCAATGTTGGAAGACATGGTTGGTGTGTGATGGATGATTGAAGAGGTGATGAGGATGAATTCATGGGAAATGCTTAAATAGCCAAATTAAAAGCATGCAAGGTTTGTAGGTTGCTAAAGATAATAGAGTGGGATGAGTTTAGGAAATTGATGAATGTTGGAATCAGCTAATGTTGGCAGAATCCAAGGGAAAATGGGTCAAAAAGTGGAAGAAAATTGTAAAAATCGGTTTTCCAGGGGACGGTACCACTAAATCACCCATGGTACCACTAAATTTAGTGGTGCCATGGCACATTTAATGGTGCTGTTACCTGCTGGAAGCGTTTTTACCATTCCTGTAGGTTTAGGCTGCCTAAATGGGTAATTATAGGGGTACTATTTGCTGCAAATCCTATTGCCTCAAGTCACTAAAGAATAATCACAAGAATTTATGCACTTTGGCTACATCTAGTGCTAAGCAAAACATGTGATCAGCAAATTATTAGGCTACTATTGAGCATGCAAGTATGGCAAGTAGCATAATAAGTATGCATGAATAAAAACCAAATAATGTAAAGAAGCTAAATTATAATCAAGAGCTAAGCTTGATAAGAAAAATATCATTGGGTGGTAAAATTGAATGACACACCCAAATCTACCCATGCTAGAGTTAGTGCAACCAAGTTGCAATTGTTATGAGGCCATAGCCAATACCTCATAAAATGTTAGATTAATAAACTAATAATACTTCTTAATAAATAGTTTAATGTTGTTTATGTCCCTCAACCTCACTTGTTAAACCCCTTGTTTATCGCCTTGACAAGCCCCTTGATAGCATTTCCTATTGACTTGAACCCTCCAATTGTTTGCTCGTGCATTGACACTTGTCGATTATACATCACCGTTTGCCTTCGTATTACGGAAGTTAGATTGGTGTTGTTGAATGGAAGGTCGATTGTTTGGGTGAAAGATGATGTATCAAGATTACAAAGGAAAGTGTCGGGAGACGGAGTACGAGCACGAGATGTTCCTTCATCATGCATTTCGACATCATCATCATCGGGTTGTGATGACGATCCACGATGGTAGGAGGATGAAGTAGCATCGGAAGTCGATTTACGACTACGTTTTAGACCCTTTGTCTGTATTTTGCTTTGTGCGACATTGTGGTCCACCAACAGGTTTCATTATGGGTTGGACAAGATAGTAATCAACATTTTGGAGATGTGGATAATTGGCATATACCCAACAAAAGAGACGAGTAAGCAAGGACCGACCATGAATGTTGACAATGCGCTTAGCCATGTAGTATGCAAGATTGTATGGGGTTTCGGTGCTATGACAATAGAGCATGTGGGCACAACTTGCCGGGACATGATCCCGATTGCCCGCGAGAGACAAGACATTCTCTCGTAGAAGGAGTTCCCAATTTTTAAGATCGGGAAGGATTTCTTTGAGATAGATCTTGTTTGGGTCGAGGTAGACAATGGAGCCATCACGTACGTGTGGGAGAGACGAGGGGTTTGGATATGTTGCTTGATGTTTTGTGCATCAGGCATTTCGGTTAGATACGAACCTTGGTTTTCTAGATTAAAGAAAAGAGACTCTAAGGAATGGTATTCCGTGTAAGCACATTGACCATGGGAATGAACGCCAAGGATGTCTCCAAACTCGGAGACGGAGAATATGATGTTCTCATTTTGGATCCAAAAGTCAAGATAGAAATTCTTTCAAGATCATTGAAGGTACGCACACGACTATAGAATTCAAGGACGAAGCAAGGACAAATTTGATCATTTATTTTGTATAAACAATCAAAAGCAATTGTTGGAAAGCATACATTGATGCCATTCAACGGAACAAAGTTAGCATCGACTACACGACTTTCGTGTATGTAAAGATGTTGGACCTTTTGGAGATGAGCTTTTATGTCAAGAGGAATGTTTGGATCATCGATTAGGAGAGGGATGTAGGATTTTGTGTCTTGATAATCATTTCGAGGCATTGTTACATACCAAAAAAATATATAAGTATATATATGTTAACTTTTATATATTTGACGAACACATTTCTAGTGTGTGCCTATATGCATACGGTGTGGAGGTGCAGTAATCTCGACTCTAAAATGAAAATAATGAGATTACCCAAACGCTCCGAATTTACTATTGCTCATTCGAATGTGTCGAAAAATACATATTAATTATGTAATTCGACCCACATTCTTGAGATCATGTATGCATGAGAAAACATTTTTATCTTGTATCAACAATGCACAAAAAATGTTTTATGATCCTAGTTATGTGAATTTTTCGAAAAACAATGGAATTGGGGGGGTGTTTGGCTAGTTCAACAATTCTTGGCGCCATAATTTTTAAAGTTGAGAAACTTAAGTATTAATCACTCCTAAACCAATTTCAAGTATCCTAGACATGATTCCACTAAAAATTTTAATCTTTTACGAATTTTGATACAAAATTCGGAGCGAAAACAAATGGGTTTATGCAAATTCTATGTTTAGGGAATCATGATAGGTATACATTGTCTAATCCTAGTCCTAAATCTATAAGAAATCAATCAAAATTGAAAAGCCCCAATTCAATTTTATATGCATGAACAAAACCTAGACTCAAAATTAAAGAAAATAAGAGTTAATTGACTTACAATTAATGTTAGGAAAAGTGCAGTGGTTGATAATCTTAAAATCTAATGCCTTGAATTGATTAAAAATGAGTGGAATTGAGGTTTATGGTTATGGTTTTCAGTTTGAAAGCACTTGTAGAAGTTGTGTTTT
>OU343223.1:302649668-302700356 GCA_910596185.1 Chrysanthemum makinoi
CCTATTTAAGTCCGCATATCAATATTCGTGGGTACCCTTTCCTAACACCCTAAGTCGAACACTGATAGCCTCTCTTCTCCTCTGATCACAAAAGAATTTCTTAAGGTGATTACAAGCACATATCATGTTACCATTTCAAGAAAACAAAAAGTAAGTTGTTATGTATTTTGATGTATAGTTTCGAAGTTGAATTAAATTTGGGTAAGCTATTAGATGACCTCTTTAATTAACTATGCTCACATTATTGTTTTATCAGCGTGAGCTCTATTACCATTAAATATGGACATTGAGATGATAGTTTAGCCATTATGTTAGACCTACATTGTCATATTGTATATTTGTATCGCATAGAACCAAATTACCATCTTTCCTGTTGGAAGTTTATGAGTTTTTCTCATAGTAATGTCACCTTATCAGCCTTTTGTAGAAAGCTTATCAAAGTGCCCGAAACATGGTCTACACAACCTGTTCAAATCCCCATAGAGGTCTTTGTTTATCTTGCCTGTAGGTATCCAGATCATTGGTGATCTTAGATGATTGATGCCAAACACCGTTTATAGGTCCTTTCGTATAGAGATATATATGCAAAAGGAGGCTATATACCAGTAATTATGATTAGATAATGATATATTCAAAAACCCACGTTAATAAATCTTTTATTAATAATTGTATTCATACCCCTATTGAATTGTGTTCTGCAGATCCTGGATATGTAGGCTTGTTGAGCAGACTTACGTCAGTTCGAGCATCCTTTTTTTCTGTTGATATGCAAACAGTTGAATAGCGGAGAACCACTTGCTCACAAAGGGTTTGGACTCCAAATCTTCATGCACCAAACCAAACATAGTTGAAAGGAAACACGAGAATGAATTACCAGGAAACTTACAAAAGGTTGATTCTTCGGACCCATGGAACTCAGTTAGCATTTAAGGAGGCACTAAGTACGGAGGAAACAATTTAAATACAGATGAAATGATGATAAGATATTAAACATTGGCAATGATAGTTCTATCTCATTCCCATCAAGCCACACTAACCATGGTTCTACACTCAAGGAAGATGAAGGTTTGATAGGGTCTGAATCACGCCTTGCAACAAGAGTCTAAGAACCTGCATCATAACGGTATTGATAACAACTTGAACCGAAAGAGAATCGCACTGTCTTAGGATCGATTCCACTTCTCATTCCATAATTTTTTGTCTGATAGACCTCACAGCACAGGTTGCACTTTGTTTCGAGAGCCTACATTGTCCCAAAATGCATGTTATCAGAATGATCTGAAACTGGCAACCAAGGAACACAAAGACTCACCCATCCCGAGGTATCCTTTTTATATTCCCAATTTTATAAGTTCTCGCATTGTGTTTGCTAATTATTATATCCTCATCATATATAATCCACCAATTCTTTGGATGGCGCAGTAGTTACAGAAGTGGAAGGCCAAGGTTAGCTGTTGACGTATTCCAACATTTTTATGATACAATAGAATCTCATGATATAATATCTTATGTTTTGTAGCTTCTTTTCTGTTTATTAAAAGCGTATTTATATTAGAAATTCCTATTCTCTGATAAACTTTGAACTTGAATTCTCTTTTAATTAGACTATCGTGATGGTGGATCGGGCACCCTTCTATGGTAATTCCAGGAAATTATCTGATCAATATAGAGATTTAAGACTAGACGTCGAAAACATGAACTACGAGGTATGATAAACATCAATTGTACAGCCCTTTTATTGGTTGCTTTCTTTTCTTTACTATCGTATTTCATTTCTTATCTATCTGATTTACGTGAAGTTAAATCTAACGATCTGGCAGATTTTGGTTCAGATGACACAGGTTTTGGACAACATGAAATTGAAGAAAATGATGTGAAAAATGAATCATTTACAGAAGTTGATGATGTAGCACTATGCATCGCATGAAGTTAGAGGAAGAAGAATGTAATAGCCAAGTGCCCCATTGAAATACCCAACAATGAAAGTACTAAATTTAAAGCATCTCAAGAACCTATGAATGAGACAGCTAAGGAAGATCAAATAAATGAAAGTGAAAAAGATTACTCTAGAAGGATTACCAAGATGACTGGCAAGAGGAATAGATTAGCAGTTAAGAGATCAGTTCGTGAAGCTCGATAGCAGGCTTTTTCTGAAGCCCGTGAAAGAGTTAAACGTGAACGTGCTGCTGTTGAAAAAGCTACTGAGGAAATTCGACAAGGAATGATGGATGATGCCTTAGAAAAGGCCACAAAAGCTTCTACTGGGACTCGATCATCATCTGATCGAAGTTCTGAATGGTCGATGTGTAGAGCAGAAGCATAGATCAGAACGTGCTGCAGTTGAAAGAGCCACTTTAGAGGCTCAACAATGAGCTTTAGAAAAGGCAGTGTCTCAGAAGACTGTTGTGTAAGTAGTATATTCTTGCTATCAAAGTTATTACATTATCATCTGTCCCGTGTTTGTCATAATACTCTTATGTATATCTGAGTTGTCAGAAGATGCTTAAGTGTCCTGATTTGGTCATTTTGCGACTAAAAATCCTTGAAACCGGCTTTCAAAAAATGATAATTTTATTATGAATGTTAGATTTATAGCAATGTTAGGATTAGTAGTTTCAAAATGGCCTCAAATAGGACAAAACCATCTACCAGTAGATGTACAAAAGCAAAAGTACATTGGTTATATAATGTTATTTATATTCTTGCATGATTTAAACAGTCCCGAATCCGCGAATCCGCTTTGAGAGCTAAAGCAAAGTTAGAAAAGCACAACGGGATCATGGAACGACCTGTATGTGTTGCGTTTTCTCAATTAATAAATAACTGGTTTATAAACATGCTAGATAACTACTCATTATATTGGTGTTTTCTTTTAGGCTAAAGCGCTTGCAGAAAAAGAGAAGTGAAATCTACTTGCAGCGAAGGAAGAAGCTGAGAGAAATATAATGATCCTTAGTAAAAATAATTCATTATTGATTTTTGATACTTTCATTTTTGTCTCTTACGATTTTGTATCCGTTTTTTATTTCAGCGGTTGGCTTGAATCATGTTTGTATAATAATTGCGTTCCATGTAATGGTCCGATAACCCCAGTTCATGATATACTTTGTTAGGCACTAGATTCGGGCTCGGGTTTTCTCAATGCCTAACCAGTTGTGTTTGGGCTTTAAGCTCTTTGGTATGGTGCGAAATTGATTAGCGAAGGCCAACTTGATGCAAAAGCGTTTTACCGTACGTATTTGATCTTATTAAGCCTTTGGAAGAGTCATTGTGGAAGCTGGAACCATGAAGAATGATCTATACAAAGGGTTTGATGCATGAAGTCTGTGTTTTGCCATATTGGACCGTTACACATGTATAGAACTTGAAGAATCGATGGTATCAAACCCCATCATTCACAGACCATGTGGCGATATCGGATGTTCACTTTGCGTACCCTGCTTGGCATCACTGAGATATTTATTATTGCTCTTTATGTATTGAAAGCATCTACTTTAACATAGTAAATGGTAATTTGATTCTCAGGTCTTCTTCTTCAAGTTCCGAAAGTGTTACTTATTGCTGTTTCATCCACCAAGTTCAAAGGTAACTAGAATTGCTTGAAGCAGTTTTGTTGTTTTTTAAATTATTGCTTATTTCTCAATTTTATACGACATCCACATATGCAGCTCACGTGGAACCATTGCTGAGTGCAATTAGGGTGTGCTATAATATTGCTCTTAACAGGTAAATTTCACTCATTACTTATCTGATTGTATATTCTGCTTTGGTAAATTGTATTTTATTTTTTTATTTACTCTCTGAAATGAAATGCACGAAGTTTTGACATGGAAGAATATGACAAAACTGCTTTGTTTGGTTGGTGTGCACAATGTAGAGCCAATGTTTTAGGTTACACTAAATGTTTGTTATCTGTAGCTACTATAGGTGTTAGGAAACTGTCGATAAAAGTAAATAGTCACTAAATGAGACGATGATGGCCACCGGTACCAAAGACCCCAAGGTACGTGAATTTATTGGCGCTCGAATATTTATAAAAGAGGCAAAAAAATCTGGTCTTGATCGACTAATATAAAGGGGTGTTAACATTCTTATTATATATAATATATAATTATTGTATGCTGAAAAAGTTCAGGTGGTTAGAGAAATTATTGGGCTTGAACCACGGGAGACTTGACATGTTGAAATATCAAATACTTTGTGTTAGTATTTGGAAAAGCTCACGTTGTTTGTCTGGGCGTGACAAAGCTCGGGTAGTTTGTGTGAGTATTTGGAAAGAAATTTCCGATATCATATGCGTTTAAAGAAGGGTACCTCAACCAGGCAAGTGTTTTATGTATCAAGAATTGAGTCCCAATATTTATTTTTTGTAGAAGGTACTAATGTAGAAAAGAGTACAACCACTTCTGGATGGTGTTCTTCAATATATACCTTGTCCGTTTGAAGTTGTGAATGAAGCCCATGACAAATATTAGGAGGAAGAGAAGGTATCAATCCAATTATTTGTTTGCTTCACAAATTTGTATATAAATTCAGTTACTCTCTTATGGAACTAATGCTCATCACTTGGACTGTTGACAGGTTAAGTTGGATGGAACTCCAGCTGGATATATGGTTGCATTAGCTTTAAAAGTATAAGAACGCCCATGTGGTCAGTTGACATATTTAAGGTACTTAATGTTTAACGTTGTCCACTTCAGTTATTATGTCCATCTATACTGAACTGACTAATAATATTTCATTTGAATGAAGGATCTGTGAAGGTGTGCTCAAGAAAGGTGAAATTTATAACCAACATTATCAGGGAATAAAATCAAAATAAAATGTAACTCTTATAAAGGACATGTAGTCTATTAATGCTTTTTTCATATTTTCACCAAAGCTTGATGGAGTATTGCTGCTTAACATTAGATCATATCTGGAGAGTTGCATTTGGAAGTTTACGTGGAGCGCATTTAGAGGGATTATAAGGTACCATTTTTAGTTTTGTTGAAAAACACTATTAGGATAATTACCACCATGTTTATTAATGATCTACCCATTCCAAGGTTGATGCAACTGTTGAAAATGCTCGTGCCAATTTCGATATAGACTATTCACACGTGGAGCAAATTTAGAGGGATTATAAGGTACCATTTTTAGTTTTTGTTGAAAACAACACTATTAGAATAATTACCACCATGTTTATTAATGATCTACCCATTCCAAGGTTGATGCAACTGTGAAAGGCTCGTGCCTATTTCGATTGACTATTACACGGTGTGTATCATTTGATTATCTACCTAAGAAACAAAGCGTAGGTCAAGGTCCATATGGAAGAGTGTATGGGTAGGACATTATCACACGTATATATTCACTTCAAGCTTTATGAATATTTTTTAAATGACCGTTTTTTAATTATTTTAACAACGGTATATGGAACCACTTCCAGCGGATCAGACCCTAAGTGAGAATTTGAGAACAATATAATAGGACAAGCTATTCAGTCTAATTTTATCCCACATATTGATTAGGGAAGCTGCCAATTCATAAGTATCTGTTTTGTTTAACCTTAAAGCTTACCAATTATACATCAAACAAAATTTGACTAATCTGTTTGTGCATGCTTAGGGGTTCTGCGATTGGAATCGCAGTTTGAAAATATCGTGTTGTTATCACGGATGGTGCATCTCATGCTGTGGATTCCAGTGAAGTCATAAAAGTGCCCAATCAAGTGATGTTCAAAACCATCGCCATCGCATGAGGGAATATTCTTTAGGTCTACGAGTGATACGTCTACAAATAAGGCCATTGTTTGTAGAACTGCAAATAGTAAAGTTAAGGATCAACAACCATTGTCTTCAACTAATGTTGATGAACTTCGACACCATCCAATGCACGATACGATTACGCTTCTCTTGACAATCAAATTGCCCAATATACATGTAAGTACACATTTGTTTTACTATTTAGTCTTATATATGTTTCCAGTAATTTTTATTCTTACTTTCTTCTTCATGTTGCGCCAATATATAACCATGATACACAATTCTGTGGGAGGCTGCCATTAGTTTGTGGCAATGATCTATCGATGGATTACATATGTACAACTCCTACTTGTCCAACAAAAAATAGTAAAGTCTCGATCATAGGTCCAATCTAGGTTATCCTTGGTGAATTGGTCCATTTACGGCCCCCAAACTTTACTATCCTTGGTGAATTGGTCAATCGGCCTTTTCACTAGGCAATGTTATTAATGGTATTGGCATGGCAACAAGTGGGTTGCGTTGACAGCCGTTAGTGAGAGTCGACGCAACCTACCAGTATACCAGACACTTGCGGTCATGATGTGTTCCCACATAGAGCCCCAATATGTATTAATCAAATGGATTAGGGTCATCCTTTTTATGTGGTGATGGTTTCAGTTATACCACTCCTTTCCAATGTGTTATTGTCACAGGTATTATCGAAGGGCTAAAAAATGGTGCCACCAGCGCGTGAAGAACGTTGCTACCGAATAAGAGGCCCTTTTTTAGGCCAATATATCTGCAAATAACATCATCTTCTTTAAGTATTCAACTGGTACAGCTAAACTTAAAATTGCCTATCGGGTAAGAAAGTAGTATATAGTCAACCAGAACTCATAACTAATGCCAAACATATTTTATCAAACTAATTCCATTTTTAATGTGCTATAGCTTTCAGCCTGCAAGAAGCGTAAGAGCCTGGAAAACCTCAAATATGAGGAATGGGTATCGACTGTTGAAGAGTCCAGTAAGCAAACACGTTAAAAAGGTAAAAATAACTCATATGGCATTGTGGCAATAACGGGTCGACCAGTTATTTGGTTATAAAGGTTTGGCTAGCGAGCTTGCGTTGATCTAAATTCATGATATACTCATCAAACTTTACAATATTCCCCAAACCCATGTTAACGCATCATTGACAAGTTTAAACATATTGAATGGTATGACTTCAATTGATAAAAGTCAATTTTGGATAGTGTCAATTTCTCAGTAGCAAAGTGTTACCTATCTAATTAGTTACCTTAGAATTTTACAACTGTTACCACAAGTCATACACTTTTTTGGATTTCAAAATTAACTCATTAATATTGAACTCTCATTACCTACTTTCTGTTACGTTCATATGGTTCATTATAAGCTGAAAACATGTAATACCAAACACCCCTTAAATGTTTGGATTTGCCTTTTTACAGTTTCTGATGCTTAGAGAATCGGGCAAATTTTTGGAACTTGATGCCGCCAGCCAAGTTTATTATCCAGTAGCAGGCTTGCGGTGGAATAGAAGGTGTTTTGGTTTTCGACCCGTAGGAGAATGTAATGCCTAACATTGTGATCACGGATCGTGAAAGTCACATACCAGAAGGTTCGTGTCCAATTAGGATACATTTGTTGTAGCAAATATAAGCATCAAATCAAACTAAAATTGCAATTTTTGTTACTTCAAATTTGCATATATTGTGTTTTCTTTTAATGTAGAGAAACAATTTTTTGCAATACATGGATAAATTTAAGCCCCGTTAGTTATAATATTATCTTTTACTTCATCTAAAACTCTCCCCAACTCTGCCATAAGGTTTTTCGTCACTTTGGTAATTTGCATAGTTCTAGCCTTCTGCATTGTTAACATGATATCATACAATCTATATAAACTCTCATTGATGTCACAAACTCCCAATTTAGATGCTCATCTATTATGATCTAAAAGTATGCGGAAATAACTCAAAAAATATCCAAAAGTTAATAAATATCTCTAAAAGACTAAAACTTATCAACTTGATGATGAATGATAGAATGCAACAAGTTTAGTCAAGTCATGTAACAAAAGATTCTTGCCTCTGTTCCAAAAACATAAATTTGGACGTACTAAAAAAATTACAATCACTCTTTTAGGAGGAAAAAAATTCAACATCTATATTATTGTTTCAGAAGCTAAGTAAATTTATAAGTCGGTGAAATTGTATCTTCATGCTTCTCCATTCGAATGTGCTGCAATTAAGGTATTGTAGTCTTGCTTAAATGATAATATATCAATATGCTAAACACAAATTACTTTAGTGTTGAACTCATGAATGAGTCGTATCTTTGGAGTCTAGAAAATAGAGACAAAGAAATACAAAAGGATGTTGATTTATTGTGATCTGGGTAAAAATGGGGATATTAGGATGCCTAAACATGTCAATGATGTCTAAGTGGTTCATATGCTTCTTAATTTTCAATACGATTGAGAAGTCATCAAGTCTAGCCGGAAGGGACCAATAGTGAGCCGACCTCGCATTGCTTATCTCTGTAATTACATCTTCTTTTCTCTAATACTTCATTTCATACTTAGATCCAATCTCTTAAATCACAATTACAAATATAACTGTTTTGTAAAGTTGCTGCGTTGTATTTTAGTCATTTTGTTGTTGCCTTGACTAGAGTAGCAAGATCGACTTATTATCTTCAGTAGAGTTATGGTGAAATAGATTCTCAGAGATCGATTAAGCAACTATTTGGTGCTTGAAGTATATGGGAGCCTTTTTTCCAGTGGAATGAATAGAATTTAGTTTCTTTGATGGACGTCGTAGACAAGGTGCTCATTTGGGCATTATTACATGTTGGACGTTAGGTGGAAACCATGGATGCCTCATCCTCCTTTGCACCTATTGGGTCCTGTATCCATACATAATTTAAGGCTTACTTTCGGGTTATCTTGGTAGTTGGCTTCACTTGTGTCATGTTGTTGTTGGTGGCAGGTAGTGGATCAAGCGTGTGTTGATAATGCTCTTTGTAGTTTCCACGTAGAGTGAAAATATTTTGGATACGTAAATGCCTAGGCGAGGTCGTATCATGAACCATATACACACTCGGTGTCATCAGAGCTGTTGTTGCTACTTGCTAAAGAATCAATGTTAATGTTTGAAGTATCGACCATCGAGGTATGTTTCATAAAGTGTTTGATGCTTCCCCTTCATTTGAATTAGTGTGTTTGATATCCATGTTTTTTATTTTCTAAGCTGCCATCTTGCTTTTGTGTACGTAAATTTCAGGGTTTGAAGCATAATGGCAGTCTATTTGCTCATGTCTTCTTTGCACGTTAGGGTTTCCAGAAGACCCAAATGAACCTAAGTATCCAGCCTTTGGCGGTCTTTGCACTGAAACATCGTAATACTTTGTGCCTCATCAACTCAAATTCAAATTTCCTTTTTAAACTTAAAGCTACATTATCATCACTACAAATCATATTCTATATTATATAACTAAAGAAACTTATTTCCATCTGCAGCTGTGGTGACATACTTGCCTAAGTCAAAAGCAAACAAAAAGAAGAGCCTTTTGAGGAACTCCAAAGGCACTAATAGAGATGAAGCAGTTTCTGAGGTTTGTGATCCACAAGAGTTTGATTGATTTTATTACTGAGTCTATACAGAAGCCTCACAACTTCTGTAATTATTATGGGTATTTTAGAAGTGTGGCTGAACAAATGCTTCTTTTAACATGAATGTTTAGTTGTGGTTTGTTTTTAGGTACAATACGCCCAGATGGTTTTAAGTTTAATGACTTTAGGAATTAACACCTGTACACTCTTCCTTTGAAGTATCATCCATATGAGGTATCTTTTTTATACCTAATTTCTAAATAACAAAAGGTTAATTTGTTTAATGATACATAATAGCCAAATGATCACAAACCTAACACACTGGTACACACATTAAAGATATATAAAAATTTTGTTAGAGTAATGGTTAAATTAGATATATATCGGGTTTCCTACTTTTGACTGTGTTTTTTTCTTTTGAACCTGGGTGAGGGGTATTTGATCTCACTTAACTATGATGGTTAAATTAGAACGAGAATAGCAAAAGAAAAAAAGGAATGGAAAAACAGAAGAAAGAAAAGAAAATCATTGAAGTTTTTTACAAGTTGGAAAGAAGTATTCCTTTACAAGGAATTACTCTAATATTCTTCGCTTGCCATGGCAAAAGGGCGTCTGAGTTTTCTTTCTTTCGCATTTATATGTTAATGCTACATACAAAGTTGGTATTATAATTTAATAAAGTATTTTACATCACTACTTTTGCTTACGTTTCATAATAGAGAGAAACCATGTATGTTTACAAGATGTGGATTAACGATTTTCATTTTTAACAATTATAATTTTTTTTTGTTTTTAAGCTTATTGTAGATGACAGTTGAGAATGAAGACCCGTAGAGATCTCAGATTCATAAAGTAAAGGCTCATACTGGCTCATACTTTGTACGTGTTTCTGTTCTACGTTTACTAATTCTTCATGTGTTTTACACTCACTTATGATATATGTTTTGCTTCTCATTTCTATTGTTGTTGTAGCTTGCAGCCGACTACAAAACAAACATGGCATGGTTTTGAGAAATGGCTACATTTTCGTCCCAGTTTTAAAAGTAAATGAAATAACAAGTTTAGCTCTTTTTTTTCCCTAAGTTATTAGACCGTCACTCGGACAGGAAGTCCTTGAATATACGACCAAGATCTTAGATTGATTAGTTGTCGCCAAGTTTATCGTGTAATTACAGGCATGACGAATGTGTTGGATCTTGGGTCAAGATTGGCAAGTTCTTAAAGCATGTCAAAAAAGAGTGGGCAACCCCCACTAAGGGACCACATCATTCAAGAACACCACCACCTAAACCCACAAACAAAATGCAGAAAGTCAAGGTATGTAAATACATTCCCTTTAGTTTTAGTGTTTATCTATTACTGAAATATAAACAAATTTTATGTTTTTAACATGTTAAGGCGGGTGAACCCTACAACCTCCATGGTTCTGATTTTATGGAGTGTGAATTCTTAAAAGTAAATCATCCTTATCACATATATTTCATCATAGAGCCGATTAAAGGAAAAAATGTGGCACCTACATGGTTTGAAATCGTGTCGTGATTGGATGAGGCCTTACATAATGGGATATCCGGATTAGTTAAGTGAGGGTGTATATACTATTTTGATTTGGATGGTACTATTCAATTTCACGGATTTATAGTCCTTTACTTATAGTTTTCCTTATCTTAGAGGTTATTTTATTAGAAGATGATATAATGAATAAGTATCAGTACATTAAAAAACAATGGGTTTCTCATATGTAGTGAAAGTTGTATTGTGTGGATAAAAAAAATTGTATTTGTTTGGGGAAGTATATATGTGTAGTCATAAAACATTGTATTTGGAAACTTTTTTTCCGTTTCTTCCATAGATGTTGCACTCCAAATTGTTAAGGACCATCCAGATGTCTCAACGGATATGTCCATAGGAGTTCTGGCTCGAAAGCCTGATGCTTTCAAAAGAGTAAAAAGAATTTGATCAGAAGAATTATCCATTCAAGTAAGCATAATTAAAAAATTAACTATTTTGAAATCATTTTGGGGCGTGTACAATTCATTAACTGATTATGGGTGTTTGCTACATTATGAGTATTAAATCTGCTCATGAAGAGGATACAAATGAACTCGAATTACTAAAATCATTATGGCGTCGGACTCTCGGACAAAGGGAAAAGTCCGAAATTGATCATATACTCAATGGGCCTCCTCACCCGACTGATGAAGGGATATTATATCGTTTCAGAATATTATTTGTAGCTACAAAAATGGGCAACACCATATTTGTAGTGACCTCCTCGAGCCTATCGATCTAATATAGGAAAGAATGATGATGAGCACATTATTTCATATAGTCTTTATGCACTTGTCATCAAGGAATCTACAACTTTGTATGAGATAGGATCGAGGAAGGATCGGATAACCGAAATAGAAGACAGAGATAACAATAACATGCTCCATTTACTTGCATTGACTACGGTGAAAACGAGATTCCATACTACAGTAGCATCTCTACTTATGCAACGAGAGTTATTGTGGTTCAAGGTATGTCTTTATCAATCTTGTCTTTGCTACATGAAAGTTTCATATGTGATGATAGAAATGTACAGTGCAATTCATCGATAATAGTATAGGCCTCCTAATCAACAGGTGCATTAGACTTTTAAAAACAAAGCGTAGATGAAGCTTGAGCGTGTGTGTCCCACTATGTATGTATTGTCTTCTTAAATATATACTTATAAAGTAGGTCCAGTATGTAGCATATCTTAATCAATGAAATGAGACCAAAAAGCTTTCTTACACAAAAGAACGTTTCTAAATTTCAATGATCAATCAAAAAATAATTTAGTATGAAGCTATGACTGTTTTAGAAAAACAACCTCTCATATTCAAACTCCAACTTTAGGTGAAAAGTTAACTTTTTTATAATTTTTTTGAGGGTGGAGCAATTAACTCAGGAATGCCCATCATACCAATTCCATTAATATTGTTGTTTACGTTAGTTTATGTCACTGGGATTTGATAAAATATAAGTTTATACAAAAGATATGTGCCTCTAAGGCAAAATTACATTTTCAAAATCGTTCGGCCTTTCAAGGTAAATGTGATCTTGAGTTTTTTTATTAGTATTTCAAGCCTGTCAACATGTAACTAGAACTCACTTGAGTGGATTTGTTTGTATTCTAATTAATGTGTATTCAATTGAATTGTTATCAAACTTTTACTGGATTTTTTTTGCTTTAAATTTGTTGAATAAATCCATTTTCATCAAGGAAATTGTTTGGAGGGAGGGCAATGGAAAAGGGTGGCGGTTTAAGTTTAAAATTCTTGGTTCAGATGCAAGGTAACTACTACTTTCTCACTTTTGGTTCTCTGCATACTGGGTCACTAGGCTTCAGTATTTTGCTTACTATTTTGTTGCACTTACACTTTTCGGAGGGATTGGGTATTGTTGTTGTTGATCATTATTATTATTTTTTTATTTCGAGTTCAAGGTTGCACCTCCTAAAAAAAAGTATCAACTATAAGCACAAATTCTAATGTGTAGTTTTTATCGCAAATTGGGCAGCGAAAAGCCATATGATGACCACGTTTTTTTAAGGTCAGACTTTTGCTTGTGTTGCATTAATCGATGTAAACTTATGTAAAATTACGCATTTGGCACTTGATTGGGAATGATTGATCTGAGAAATAACGTGAAGTTAGTAAGTATACATGTTTTATTTGAGGTGGGCCAATATTTTAAAATGTTCGTAATTTATTAACCGTCGCTTAATTTATTCATTGGACACTTTTTCAGCCATTTTTACCCGTCTATAAATTATGTTGCATATTATAATCTATAAATGCTGTTTTTTATTTTAAATAAGAATATGATAATTTTGGTACCATAAATTGTCCACCTAATCAACATGCCACATATTTTTTTTAATTTAATAAAATTTCGGTTTTCGTTAATTTAATTTAATTGATTTTCGAGTTTTTTTGCACAAAAAATATGTACCAAGATTCGAACATGGGTGTCGCATATATTAAACATACATCTTAACCAATACACCACCATATTACTTTGTGATTGTTTTGCAAACTTATAATTTATAAATCTATGTATGTATACCATGTTTCATATTAGGATAAGTTTAGAAATGATTTTGTGATATATTTTATGACTTATAATAGGATAAGTTTGGAATGATTTTGTGATTTAAAGTATCACGATCCTGATTATTGGTAAGCTAATTTTTCACTATATATACATACCGAATAATATGTTGAGCTCATGACTGCATCCAAGATACGCCGCAAAGAGAGCTCAAAATAATTTACCTTGGGGAATGGGGTCAACTAGCAGTTTGTCAAAGCATCACAAGCAATATGTCCAATTTTACAAGTGCTTCAAGAGGTATAATTTTAATTTATTAATGAGTATACATAGTGTTTTGAATTCAGTTGTTAAGTATAACATGTTAAATTGATAGGATTTAATCAGCATCCAAATAAAAGTTATGGAAAGCAACCAACATACATGGCCGAAGATGATACACTTTTTAAACCAACTTCTTCGGGTGCACATTCATCACGAGAAAAACACGGAAACTGATACTTCGTATTATGAATCTGTCTCAACAGGTTAATTTTTTTTGCAATATTACGTAGATAACCAAATTTTTTTAAAAATAAAATGTAAATTAAAAACCATCAAATTGTTTATATATTTATAGGTACAAAAGGATGTCAAAACAGAAACCCAAGAATGATCGAACCTTGGGTGGTTTGTAACATTAACAAACTTGATAACCACTAAACCAACATCTTTTTTTGATTATATTTTGAAACACTAAGTCTATAAACCTTTGCAATTAATTATTTATGCTAATCGACATATATCTAATAGATTTATGCATTTATAAACATTTGCAATTAATTATTTCTCAAAACCCTAGAAAAAACTGTCCGGCTTTTGATCTTAGAAAACCCTCATTCGATCTTTCTTTCCAAGCAAAGATCGATATCTTACCAACCCATCATCATCTTTCATAAATTAAGAGTAAGATTCTTTGTAGTTATAATATTTCGATTAACATCATTAGTTTTAATTATGTTTGAACATACATGAGTATTAACTTTGTACGTAATGTTTTGTTGCAATTTTATGGTTTTTTCTTGAAACATTGCATGGTTTGGACTTAGGTTTCATCTTAATTGTTTATTTTTCATTCTATAGATGACATACCGGTGGATGAAAGCAACGATCAGGTATGACCAAATAAATAGTTTAGGAATTAGTTTGAATTGCTCATACAAATATATAATTTTTTTCATGAACCTGTCATAATTAAAATAATGATGATATTTTGATGCAACATATCATTTGTCTTCTAGGATTTTTTGGTTTGGTTTGACGTATGATATGCCGATTGCCCTGCATGGGCATGGCATGATTCACTGATACAAGTAATAAGGTATGAAAGAGATTAACCCCTCCCTCTCCTTTTTGGTATAAACTAAGAGTAGCTTCTAATACATCCGAATATGTCGTAAAACATGTTATATTGTTTTGATAATTATTTTCAGTTTTGTTTTAATATGATTTTATTAGAAAGCAAAGGCCAAAGCACGTTGTAAGGCACAAACTGAGAAGTTACAAGATGATGGAGATGAATTTTGAACGATGATCATAGGAAATCAGGTTCAAATTATTAAAACTAAATTTTATATGTTATATGCTTTATGTTAGTTATACCATGAAGGAAGATCTAAAAGCTATTAAATAATGATTTTTTATTTTGATTCTTTGAATAGGCAATTTTGGTGAAAATTTAGATGTTCACTTGGCAATGGATCCCACTGTAAGTTACATCAACTTTTTAGGTTTATAGACACTTTTAATATGTTAGAAGGATTACACTGTTATTAGTTTGTGTGTCGTGTTTGATTGAAACTGTTACTTAATCAGCTCCAAACACAAATGCAAACACCCTAAATTTCTTGATGCTAACTTCAATGGTTGTGTGGATCTTGCAGTCCATCTCTAAAAGTGTTCATGAAACAAATGACAAAAAGGTATGGTTATGATAAATTCTTCGCCTTATTCTGGTCTTTTTTCTCAGGCCTAAATTACTAAAAGAACTATATTTTTTAGTCTGAGATTTTTTTTCTTTTTTCAGAAGGTAACCACTATTACACCATGTATGTGGAATGGTGTGCACATACCATGTTACTTATTTGCAAGAAAATTCTTACCCGAGACTTTTGGCTGCACCATTAGACCATTACGTATATTGTCAAGTCTACCCATCTTAACATTTGAAATCCCTCTTCGTAATATTGATAATTTTCAATCAGAACTAACTCCAGAAGCTAAAGTAACTCCATCTGCAGGTACATTCTTGATAATAAACTTTATTTTTGTCAATAAAATTCATAACTTTGTTACATACAAAATTAAATGATTCATGGTCCTATGTTTAGGTTTGATTGTTATTAAAAGACAAGAAGTTCATGGACAACAAATGGTAAAACACACTACATATACTTAGTTACACTGACTAACAAATCAAACAAGACAATTAAGAATGTTAACACGTCAGTATCAAAGCTCTATGGTTCACTGTGGGTCTTACCAAGACTTGAAGCGGTTCATACGGGTACCCAACATTTGGGTTCCCACCACTGACAAACAAAATTTTGACTTAAAACCTTTTTCAGCCGTTATTTAAGTTAGCATCACTTTCTTCGAGTATTTATCTTATGTTTTCTATTGTTTCAATAAATATAATATGGATCTAGATCAGCTCACAAACAAATGATATACATCTTAACCATTTCATTTAACTTTTAATTACTTTTTAGTATATATTTGATCCACAAAATCATAAAAATAAAAACCAGAAGTCATACCCGTCCATCGGACGGGTTTTGACACTAGTATATATATATATATATATATATATATATATATATATATATATATATATATATATATATATATATATATATATATATATATATATATATATATATATATATATAATCTAGATCAAATAAGATCAACCTTAAAGTTGTTAAAATGAGATCCAACTAAAATTTGACAAGCGACAATCTCCTTACAACAAAATTAAATTTTTTATTAACTACAACTAAAATTGTTAAAGTTTCGATAGATTTCTTTTTAAAATTTACGAAACCTAGGTGATACACTTTGATTAGAAGTGTAATGTGTATCAGGTTTTTGTATGTGTATCAGATTTTGGAATATTTATTAGTGTAATGTGTATCAGGTGTATCACTAATCAAACTCATGTATTTGGTTATTAGTTGCTAAAATGTTAATTTGTATAAAAATATTATTTTTATGTGTATTATTGCTAATATTGTTATTTATAAATGTTTTAGTGGTTTTTTAGACTTGATCTTATTTTTACAACTTTAAGTTTGATCTCGCGTTAACTCTCCGGTATATCTATATATATATATATATATATATATATATATATATATATATATATATATATAACGTTAAATGAGTCCAACTAAATATATTTTTATAAATCTCATTTTGAATGAGTTAATAACATACTAATTGGTGGTTGAAAACAATGACAAAAATCATATAGATATACACTTATATACCAAGGACATATAAATGTTTTCAAAATAACTACAACTCGAATTCTCATATGAAGCTTGACATGTTTTGTTTAGTGAATCAATTATGAATATATTTTATAAAAATAAATATTTATACATATATTTTCTCCACATGAAACATTATATAAACGAAACTTTCTTGTTTGATCAAACGTAATATTTTTCATAAAATGTTCGTCAACACATCATTTGTAACCCATTTTAAGCCAAAATATATACTTTTCAATATCGTTTTCAAAACAAGTTCTACTAGCCGAAATATACCCTTTAATTTGAAAATGACATTTTTAAAACCTAACAACAACAACAACAACACTTGTAAATTAAACATAAAGTAAAGTAGACTTTATCTGACAAGAAATCAGGAACTAAGACTTGCCGTACTAATCTAGGTCGCGTGTCGGTGCCACACACTTTTGACTTCGCTCTGGACTACGTTATTGAGGTGAGTTTCACAGCCCCCTTTTATCGCTTTATTTATTTGGGGTGAAATGCATGCTTATAAACTTAAATTGTTTTCTTTCAACTATTTGATATATTTTGAACCCTTAGACTTAATTATAAATTTATGACTTGTTTGAACCTGATGGACCGTACGTCCTTGACCTAAAGTCTCCCATGTTTGGAGCAATGCCGAGTCTCCCATATTCGGGGCAGTCTTAATTGATAGTATATAATAGTTGTTATAATGTATTGTTCGTACATTCGCATTGTTAGTCCCCTATTGGTTTGCCGTTCGCACTCCAATTATACGTACCGTTCGTACGGATCCCTTGTGTGGAGCAGTAGGTAGTATGAATAGTGCTATTAGAGGTCGGCCAACCTCTCATTCCCCAGTCTACGGAACGCATATTATTTATTTTATGGGCTTTGCCGCATAATTTATTATATACGAGGCGTATTGTGACCTTTTATGCATTGTTTACTAGACTTGAAATATGGAAGTGTATGTGAACTTATGTATTACAAGTCTTGTATGGGCGGGATTTGTAACATAGTGAGTTGACAGGACATTTCCCAGGCAGACCTTCTAAAAATAGTTTCCATAAAACATGTGTACTCACCAACTATTTTCATAGTTGACCCGTTTTCTCATGCATTTCAGGTGATCGTTGATTAGCATATTTTATGAAGAATTTAAATAAAGGAGTCGTCACAAGTCAACTGTGTCGTTATGTATTAAAGTGTCATCTTTTAAATGTCGAACTCTAAGTTTCAATTGCCAAGGTCGGCTAGAATCTTGTTGTAATGTTACAATATTTCTTTAAATTTAAATTATGGTATTGTACTATATCTCTTTGCGATGTATATTGATTATGTTACACCTCGAGTTTCTGCCTCTGGCGGGGTGTGACAGATTGCTATCAGAGCCTAAGGTTATAGTGAATACGGATTTTTATAAAATAAAAATCGAAACCATAACCCAAAATAAAATTTTCTTAAAACACTGAACATCATAAGAGTCGACTAGCACCAGCATTGCATCGTTACTCCTAAATTATGCGTTGCCTGTACACCTATGCATAATTCAGGAAGAATCATACAATGATGGGATTAGTAGCCTCGGATCATGTCGGTCAAGTCTTAAAGAGTCTGATCACCTAGAACTGCATTAGTCGCGTAAGTATGCATGACATGTTTAAGTGTTCACTATACCTTATATATATTTTATATGTGCCTTCTTTTTCGATAAATTATGATCCGATAGGCTAAGCACGTTCTTGTCCCCGTCACATTACACTCGCTACCTGTCGTCGTCCCGCGCATCATCCGCCATCGTCCCTGTATGACTCACTCAACCAAATGTTTTGGCGTATTGTAGAATCATGACTACAAGGAACACCCGTTCAGGAAGCATCAACAATGAAGCCCCAAGAGACGTCTGCTGCTGAATTGGCGGATCTCCTCACTCGCTTGTCGCACATTGAGGCAGACAAGCCAATGAGGGAGCTGGTACCTCGACCAATGGCCACATATGCAGCTATAAGACCTTCATGTCATGCAGGCCAAAGGAATTTCATGGCACCGAGGGTGCCATTGGCCTGCTATCATGGTTTGAGAATGTGGAGTCGAAACTTAGCATCACTAAATGTGCTGTAGGAGGTAAGGTTGAGTTCTCTGCGGGTCTACTTCAGGGTCGAGCTACTGACCTGGTGGAACAACCAGCTACAGGCCAGAGGGAGAGAAGCTGCAAATGGATTATCTTGGGAAGAATTTAAGAAGCTACTAACCGAGGAATACTGCAGGAAGGATGAAGTGCAGAAACTGGAACCAGAATTATGGAACCATTTGATGGTAGGAGTAGAAGTTGACAAGTACACAATTCGCTTTCATGAGCTGACCAGAATGGTTCCACACATTGTCTCTACTGTGGAGAAGCTAATTGATCGATACATTTGGGGTTTGATCCTTGAGATCAGGAGAGATGTCACCTCATCTAACCCAACTACTCTGCAAGCTGCCGTGGGAATGGCATACCGCTTGACTAATGATGTGGTTAGATCTGGAGAACTAGCAAAGGCAAACGACAATGGACGAAAGCGACAGGAGGATCACCAGGGAAGCCGAGACCAGGACCAGCAAGACAAGAGGCAACGAGTGACCAGGAACTATGGAGCGACGACTCAGGAGCGCAGAGGATATGCAGGTCCACATCCTAAGTTTACTCGATGCAACCTCCATCACATAGGAAACTAAACTAAGTGTAACGTGTGCCAGAAGACAGGCCATCTTAGTCGAAATTGCTCCACCAGAAATGGGAACCAAGGACGAAGGCTAACTTGTTATGAGTGTGGAAGTCCGGATCACCTCCAAAACACGTGTCCTAAGTTGAATATGGCACAGAAGCCAGAGCATGGTAACATGACTCTCGCCTTAGCAATTTATGGAGATAACCTAAACCGTGGAGGCAATATTAGCCCAGCTCGGGGTCGAGCATTCTTCTTGGGCACTAAGGAAGCTCGCTAAGACACAAGCACCGTGACGGGTACATTCTTTTGATCACCTACTCTATTTCAGTATCTTTTGGCATTGATTAGTATAGAACCTTGCATCATGAGCCTTAGTTTAATTTTGCCTTCTCACTAATCTGAGCACCCCACTGTTAGTTGAATTGATTAGTTTAAATGATTTCAAACTCAAGCAAAACTTTCAAAAGGTCTCTTACAAAGATGAGAAACCTTCTCTTTCTGACAACTTGTTTCCTAACTTGAGCTAGTGACATTTCTTGTTGATGAGTTGCGAAAATCGAGTTAGAATAAAGTTTTTACTCAACCTACACAACTTAAACACATGACCGGTTAGGTCGACAAGTTGTGAAAATTCACCAACTAAGACTCTTTTGAGGGCAATGTTCGAGAATGAGCAACTCTGAACCATGAGAGCGTACGCCTGTAGGGTAGACAGACTGAATCTCGAGGACGAGATTCTTTTTAAGGTTGGCAGACTGTGACAATCCGTAAATTTTCCGGCTATTATTTATATCAGAATATGCGAGTTATTTATTTTCTGATCATTATAACTCAAAAACGAGAAGTTATCTCGTGTTTTCCGAAGTCCCGGCACCACACACGTACTGACACCATAATAGTATTGGCACGAAATTTATTTTCTAATGTCAAGATAATAATAATACCATATTAATCCACTCGTCAAAACGTCTCCGAAAATATAAAATTTATAAAATACGGATACCCGAAAAATATTCTACATAAAGAAACGTTATCATTTACAGAACAATTTATACAGTACGAGGTACACATAATACACTTAAAAATAAAATAAAATAAAATCTATCCTAACTCACGCCTAACTCACACGTCCCTTTATCCTTTCTTCTCTCCTACCTGTGAACGCACAAACAGCAATATCATCACCAAAATGGATCAAAATTCATCCTTTTTTACTTCTCCCCATGAAAACACCTTTGACACCTTCCCAAACTCATCCAAACTACTCCCTAATCGGCTTTATAGGTGCCATACGTGGCTGGGATAGATGTGAAGAAAGCTTAAATTAGGTAGAAACATGTTTTGAAGATTCAAAAGGGTCACAATCATTCTCCTAGTCTCCCATCTATAAAAGGGGTTAATTTTCACAAGAACTTTCATCCATCTCAATCAAATCCGAAATTAGGGTTTTCCAAATCAAAGGGGTTTCAAAAATTGGTGTAGGGGTTTTGTTAATCAAAGCATAAGGAAGTTCCTCCAAGCACTTTATTGTATCAATTCGTTTCGGGTCTCTTCCAATCGAATTTCTTGGCGATTCGGTGTTCCTAGCAACTCGACCCAATTTTTATATCGTAAGAAACATACTCTTTTATTGTTTGGTTTATGATTTAAATTGTTAATTTAAATTTTGTATACCTTCAAAACTGTATGTCGAAATATGGGGTGATGTCAAATGAAATTGTGAATTTGTGAAAATGTTGTTGTCAGGTTGTTGTTGTCATTAACAGTAAATCGAAGGAATGGTGACCAAACGAACTAGAATGAAACCTTGAAAGTTAACTGTAATAATTTAGAATAAGACTCGCAATATTTAATTGTCACTTTTCTTAATTTTGGCTTAGTTTACGTTGTATAACAGATTGTTGTTTTGGCTTATATCCCGTTAACTTGAACACATTAGTTTGTCTAGATCTTCCGTAAGTTGAGTCATTAGTTCATGATGGTCTAGACGAGACGTAAGGCTTGTAGCCGATAGTCTAGACATCGTGTTCCGTGTTCAAGCCATGAACATGCTTTGATAAAAAGATTTTGACAAGAAATCAGGAACTAAGACTTGCCGTACTAATCTAGGTCGCGTGTCGGTGCCACACACTTTTGACTTCACTCTGGACTGCGTTATTGAGGTGAGTTTCACAGCCCCCTTTTACCACTTTATTTATTTGGGGTGAAATGCATGTTTATAAACTTAAATTGTTTTCTTTGAACTATTTGATATATTTTGGACCCTTAGACTTAATTATAAATTTATGACTTGTTTGAACCTGATGGACCGTACGTCCTTGACCTAAAGTCTCCCATGTTCGGAGCAATTCCGAGTCTCTCATGTTCGGAGCAGTCTTAATTGATAGTATATAATAGTTGTTATGATGTACTATTCGTACATTCGCATTGTTAGTCCCCTATTGGTTTGCCGTTCGTACTCCAATTATACGTACCGTTCGTACGGCTCCCTTGTGAGGAAGCGATAGGTAGTATGAATAGCGCTATTAGAGGTCGGCCAACCTCTCGTTCCCCTGTACACGGAACGCATATTATTTATTTTAGGGGCTTTGCCGCATACTTTATTATATACGAGGCGTATTGTGACCTTTTATGCATTGTTTACTAGACTTGAAATATGGAAGTGTATGTGAACTTATGTGTTACAAGTCTTGTATGGGCGGGATTTGTAACATAGTGAGTTGACAGGACATTTGCCAGGCAGACCTTTTAAAAATAGTTTCCGTAAAACATGTGTACTCACCAACTATTTTCATAGTTGACCCGTTTTCTCATGCATTTCAGGTGATCGTTTATTAGCATATTTTATGTAGAATTTAAATAAAGGAGTCGTCACAAGTCAACTGTGTCATTATGTATTAAAGTGTCATCTTTTAAATGTCGAACTCTAAGTTTCAATTGCCAAGGTCGGCTAGAACCTTGTTGTAATGTTACAATATTTCTTTAAATTTAAATTATGGTATTGTACTATATCTCTTTGCGATGTATATTGATTATGTTACACCTCGCGTTTCCGCCTCTGGCGGGGTGTGACATTAATGTCAAGATAAGTATGTCAAGGAGATTCCGATGAAGTTTGGCTATGAAAATACACAGATTGCAAGCACTCCTATGGAGCATAATAAGCCACTACTTCTAGATGTTGATGGTGAAGAGGTTGATCAGTACCTCTATAGGTCAATGATTGGTTCATTGATGTACTTGACTGCCTCTAGACCAGATATTATGTTTACAGTGTGTGCCTATGCAAGATTCCAAGTCTCTCCAAAGGTCTCTCATATGCATGCAGTTAAAAGGATCTTTAGATATCTGAAAGGCCATGCTCACCTAGGTCTTTGGTATCCTAAAGACTCTCCTTTTGATATGGTAGCTTACTCTGACAGTGTTATGCAGGGGCAAGTCTTGATAGGAAGTCAACCATAGGAGGATGTCATTTTCTTGGTGATAGTTTGATTTCATGGCAGTACAAGAAACAAAGCATAGTGGCAAATTCTACAACTGAAGCTGAATATGTAGCTGCTGCAAGTTGTTGTGGTCAAGTTCTTTGGATTCAGAATCAGATGCTTGATTATGGGTGCAATTTTATGGGCACTGTCATTTACATTGATAACAACAGTACTATATGCATTATTAAAAATCCAGTTGCACATTCTAAAACTAAACATATAGAGATAAGACATCATTTTATAAGAGACTGTAATAAAAAGAAGCTCCTCCAGGTTGATAGGATTGATACTGAGCTTAATGTTGCAGATCTTTTAACAAAAGCTTTTGAATTGGGAAGGTTTTAGTACTTGGTCACAAGCATTGGAATGCTTCATCCATAATATGTCTTAATCTCTCTCTAATTTGTAAAGTTTTGTGAACTGGTTAGTACTATTAGTTATCTAGTTAATACTGCTAGTGTAAAGTTAATACGGATTGGCAAGAAAATAGCTTGGATTGTGTTTTCTTGGTTTTGCACTAACTTTGTAGGCATAGCACAATCAGTATGGATGTGTTTTGGTGATTAAGTGATGCGGCTAATGTGGTTCACTCCTTTTGAACATACTTCTGCAACCACATGATGGAAATTGCTGCAAAACTAAATTTTGTGATGTAAAAGCATAATGTGGAATCTGGTGGTATAATGAACATGAATTGATAGTTTCAGTTAGTCAGATTCATTCTGCACTAACCCACTTTTTGCCATTCTATCTGTTCTTAGATAGTGTGACTAGCCCAAGGGCATCTGGCATAGAGAACAGCGAGCAAACGTGAATCCAACACTTGTGTTGGGGGCAACACCTGCCATGAGCTGGAAACCCTATCAGGATGGCCCTTTTAATGGGACGATCCATCACATGCAGTGCTTAGCACTGAAACCATTGGTTTTCACCAAACCAGAGGCCATATGAGGCCGAGCTTTGATTAAGTGTTTTTCACTAAACTTAATCCCTTGAAAATGGGGTTACAGTATTATGATTTAAAACTATAAGATAATACTGATGGGTAAACTTAATATTGAGGGTTATAAGTTAGTACTGATAAGAAAATTTTAGTACTGATGACTAGCCGTTAGTACTTTTGGCTAATCTTTACTTTTTACCGTCGGTTTCTTTATTTAAAGGTTTCCTATTTGGCTAATCTTTACTTTTTACCAACAATATACTCATAGTGGTCCAATCAAATTCTTACTATATATGCATAACTTCTCAATTGCAATCAACCACAATTCTCTAAAGACTTTTGCGAACTAAACCCACATTCATAATCCTAACTCTTATTGCTAATGGCTCATATTGATTTTGTTGAAAAGCACAACATGGTGGCATGCTTGCAATTACCAGAAGGCAATACAGAGTTCTCAGAGATAGTAGCTTTTCTAAACAGAAGCTACATAAGGTTTGCTCTACTTTTTAACCCTACTATCTTATGTACTCCTGTCAGAAAGTTTTGGCAAACTGCTATTGGCTCAACATCTAATGAAGGGGTACAATAATTAACTGGTACAGTGGATGGCATTCCAATTGTTATTAGTGCAGCATCTCTAAGAGAACATCTTCATCTTAGAGATGCTCAAGGTATTAATACTTTTCCTGCCTCTGAAATTCTTGAACAACTTTCATTGATGGGGTATAGACATGATAATACTTTTAATTTTAAGAAAAACCAGTTTTCCCCACAATGGAGATTTCTCATTCATACCCTCTTGCATTCTTTGAGTTACAAAAGGACTGGATGGGATGCTTTCCCTACTAACATAGCCACAGCCTTGATCTGCCTTGCAATAGGCAGGGTATTCAACTTTTCAAACTATATTTTTGAGGGTATGATTAAAAATGCTGGTAATGAAAACATGTTTTTGATGTATCCCAGGTTTATTCAATTAGTTTTGTATCTTCAAAAAAAAAACTTGCAGTCTCACAAAAATGTTTATCCACCAAAAATCCTCACATCCAAAGTTTTCTCAAATATGTCAAGGGATGTGAAGGGGTATAGTGGGACTGTAGTGCCTTTGTTTTCCTCAATGTTACTTACAGAGGGTGAAGGACCATCGAGCACAGATGGATCCCAACACACACCCACAGATGGAGCTCAATCCGACACCAACCAACCTTCATCAACCAGTAGGCATACCAGACAGGGGAGTAGGCCAGCTCAGACCCATTTTCCTACTAACACTGAACCAGATGAGCCAACCTCAGGTGATGCAGGAGGTAGAATGGTTAGGGATGCCACTACTTCACCAAGCTTACAAGCTGGTGAGGCCAGTGGTAACATCAGTAAGACCCAACCCATGCCAACACCTAGTGAGCCAGCCTTACAGGGTGGACCCAGGAAACGGCTAAAAAGGGGGGTTGCTTCTGCTCAGGCTAGGCCTGGGAGGGCATCTCAATTGCCCCATGACCCACCTCTATCAGCAGGTAACACAACTGGAAGTGGTGAGGGCAGATTGACACTTCATGAATTGACGAATTTGTACAGGTCTTTATCTCAGAAGGTGAAACAGCTGGAAAGTGATTTGGAGGAGACCAAGAAGAATGCCTCCAAAGTCCATACTAAGATGCTTCTCAGGATGAAAAGGTTGGAGCATCAAGTCAAAATTCTTTCATAGCCTTCTGCAGCAACCACTCCAGCTACTACATCAAAGAAAAGAAAGACCAAGTTCATGGTGTCTAGTACTTCCAGTGAGGATTCTACCAAACAGGAGAGGAGTTCAGACATTCAGGGAAGACAGGAGTTTGGTAAATGGCAAGGAGGGGCATATGAAATTTGTTTTTATGAAGAAGAGGAGGTTCAAGTTCAGGTTGATACTGAGGCCAAGAAAGATGATGAAGAAGTACTTAGTACTCCTCTAAGCACTATCAGTACTATCCCTGTTAGTACTGTTAGTGTTGTAATTAGTACTGATAGTACTACAGTTAGTACTCCTGAGGTTCCTGTCTTAGTATTAACTCCTCTGTTCCAAGTAGCTGCAGAATTGCAAGATCTAACCACTACAGAAGCTACAACTATCACTACAACACCACATGATGATAGTGATGATGAAGAAAAGGAGAAACATGCTGTTTTGGGGCTACAAAGCTTAAAGAAATCAGTTCCTATCTCACCTGTCTACAAGAAACCTCTTGTCCTATACTTGAGAAAGAAGCCAAAGTCAGCATCCAAACCAAAAGAAAAAGGATTTGTGATCAAAGAAGGAGGTATCTTAGAACCAACCATTTCAGCTCCAATAATTGATCCCAAAGACAAAGGCAAGGGCATTCTACAAGAAAAACCAAAGAAGAAGAAATTATTGATGATGTACCCTCCGAGTAGCTCGAAGGACACTCCTCCGAGACGTGTCGAAGCCCTTCCATACGAAGGCCCAAGTTAGGATTCCAAAATATCCATAGGCGTCAAACCATTCGTTGGCACGAAGGTTACCTAAGGGGAATTCGCCATTCGCAGCCCTAAGCCCTTCGGGGTATGGTTGACGAAGGAATAGTGGATAAGGAACCTCCTGACTTGGTCAAACCCACGATCTCCCTCTCTCTCTTGGCTTCCCCGCCAAGTCGGAGAACGTGGGTCACTAAGCCCTAGCGGTTACCCACAATCATGGGACGCCCCATGATCTCCGACATTCATGCAAGAGTGCCTCTAACCGTATTTCTTCCATTATAAATAGGTTGGACGGGCAATGGATTATGGTATGCTCATTTCACACTCAACTCTTTACTTACACACACTTATACAACCATAACTTATACTTACTCTCACGCCGGAGGTGGTTCGCAGGGTCCTACCCCTGCGTAATCACTTAACGTAGTGTCTTAGTATTTCTTATTCTCAGGTTACAGGCGAGTCTTGGCTGGAACATACACCCCTCATTACTTTGATCCTTATCGAAGCCTGGTAGTACAATCTTTTGTACAATCAGTGGCGCCATCTGTGGGACCACTACAATTAGTCCCGTGATCACCCAGTCCTAATACCCTAACCGACTACACTACTTTTCCGGCATGGAACCAGGAAGAGAAGATACACCTCCACCAGGTTTCTCTACCCTAATCCCACTCAACACAACTGACACCGATAATCTCGCCCCCCATAACAGCCTCAACCTTTACCACACGATCTCGTTTGGAAACTACTCCCATACATCACGCCTCAACATCCGCTAACCCTATTCCAGATATCAGTCCCGCCTTCGTTGAGGCAAACTTTGAGGCCTTATATTCTTTGCTAAGGGCTCATAAGAGATAGGTTCGCAACACTGAAATGCGGAGGGAGTTGGAATACTCCAGTGAGGAGTATGACGAGGAGATTGAAGCAGAGGATAGGCCTCAACCTGTTAGCAGGGGGCGCTCGGCCCTACGAAATGGTTCTCCTTCCATCAGAAAGCCAAATGGGAGGACGGTAGGTTTTGAAGAAGGACCCAGAGGAAATCCGGGAAGAAGGGAAAGAATGCATGGTGAAAGGAGGAGCGAGAACTCCAACGAAGGAAGCAACCCAGTAGGAAACGGGGGGGTGAACTTACCACCTCTTCTAGCTGCCCATTTAGGAAGAGAAGGGACGGGGGCTCCAGTACCCCCCCCCTCTTATGTTTCGAGTGTCGGAGACCCACCTCCATACTCCAGCATGAATCAATTACCCCCTCCGGGAATGAACCCCTACCTACCTGCTCAAACCTACAACACTTACCCTCCGAATGGTTCACTCCCCAACCAGAATTACCAGCAAATGCCCTATGGACAGGTTCCTACGCAATCGATGGGTGTGAACCCTTCGTACCAACTCGCTACTGTTTACCCTACCTACACACAGCCATTTCCTAACCCGTATAATCCAACACCTGTTTATCCACCTTCATACAACCCTTACTATGCCGAAGCCTCTGGAGCTTGCACACCCTTCGTGAAGTGGATTGAAGACTACCCCCTACCTGACAGTGTAAAGATGCCTACTCACATAGGCACCTACGATGGGAAAGGCGATCCTGATAACTTCCTCCACTTATTCGAAGGCGCTATCAAGATGCAAAAGTGGGTCATGCCCGTAGCATGCCACATGTTCACTTACACGTTCAGAGACTCCGCAAGAATATGGTGGAATGGACAGAAGTTGGGGAGCATTATAAGTCTGGACGATCTCAAGGCTAAGTTCCGTTTACACTTAGCCAGCAGAAGAAGTACACCAAGACTCACTTAACTGTGCACACCATCAAGCAGAGGGACAACGAAAGCAGAAGGGCCTTCGTTACCAGATATATTGATGAAACTTTGCAAATTCTTGGGTTGCACGAAGATCAGAGGATCTCTGGTTTCATACATGGCCTTCGAAATCGAAGCTTAGTGGAATTCCTGTCCACCGATCTTCCCAACACTTACAAGGCCTTGATCGAGAAGGCTTACACTTGGATTGAGTCCAAAGAAGTAGCAGCAAATGGGGCTCCGATAGAGCAAAAGAAAGCATCTGACAAATTCTCTAGAGGGTCCTCCTGGGAAGGATCCAAAAACAAGAAGAAGAATAGAGAGCGCTTCACCCCCTACAACAAAGGTTCGAACCATGGACTCTTGGCGAACTTGGTCAAATCCCCCCGAGAGATCCTAGCTACCGAGAAAGCCGCAAAGTCTTTCGATCCACCACCTCGGATGATAGCACGAAGCAAGGCCAGAGACATGTCCAAGTATTGACATTTCCATGAAGATCATGGACATGACACGAACAACTGCAGGGAACTAAAGAAGCAGATCGAAGAGGCGATACGGTCCGGACAGTTATCACATCTAGTCAAAGGCATCAAGAAGGGAAAGGACAAGTTCTCCGACACTCAACTGGGTGAATGGAAGGGGAACAAGAAGGAAACTACGCCCGCAGAAGCTCCTATACTAATGGTACACAGACACGATGTAGCCTTGAAAAGGAAGGAAGCGATGGGGAGCGGGGAAGCGTAGGGGAAATAACCTTCCCTTACATGTTGGGGCAGACACCTTCGACTGATCCCGTGATCATCAAGGTACGAATCTCAAACAGGGAGGTAAACCGAGCATATATGGATTGTGGAAGCTCCTGCGAAATCATCTATGAGCATTGTTCTCTAAAGCTCAAGTCGTCCATACGCTCATGGAGGGTAGACTCGAAAGCACCGCTGGTAAGGTTCTCCGGTGAACACTCATAGCCTCTAGAAGAAGTACCGTTGGAAATCACCATAGGCGAAGGCCCCTTATCCCGCACGGAAACACTCATCTTCATCATAGTAAGGGGTACCAAGAACATTGCTGATAGACAGACAGTCCTTCGGAACGGAGCATAAACTCAATGAGTACAAACACATTGAGCCAATAAAGCAGAAAAGGAGAAGCCTTGCCCCCGAGAGAAACACTGCAGCCTGCAAAGAAGTTGACGAACTCACACAAGCAGGCATCCTGAGGGAGGTCAAGTACCAAACTTGGGTGGCCAACCCAGTGCTGGTCAAAAAGAGTGATGGAGGGTGGCGCATGTGCGTTGACTTCACTGACATCAACAAAGCATGCCCGAAGGATTGCTACCCCCTACCAGAAATTGACTGGAAGGTAGAGTCCTTGGCAGGTTTTCGGTTAAAATGCTTCTTAGATGCCTATAAAGGGTATCATCAGATCCAGATGGCAAAGGAGGACGAGGAAAAGATAGCCTTCTACACTAGCAAAGGCGTCTACTGTTACAGAAAGATGCCCTTCGGTTTAAAGAATGCAGGGGCGACTTATCAACGTCTCGTAGATAAAGCCTTCAACAAACAGATAGGCAGAAATCTCGAAGCCTATGTTGATGACATGGTTATCAAGAGCAAGACGGAGGAGGACCTACTCCTCGATGTACAGGAAACATTTGACCAGCTGCGGGCGATTAACATGAAGCTGAACCCTAAGAAATGCTCCTTCGGTGTCGAAGAGGGGCAATTCCTAGGGCATTTAATCACCAAGCAGGGAATAAAAGCTAATCCTTCCAAGGTCAAGGCCATTTCCGATCTCCAAGCCCCTAAGTGTCTAAAAGATGTGTAGAGCCTAAATGGGAAGCTAGCAGCCTTAAGCCGGTTTTTGTCGAAGGGGGCTAACAGGTCCCTACCATTCTTCAAAACACTCAAGGGATGCGTGGACAAGAAAACTTTCCAATGGAGCCAGGATGCTGAAGCTGCCTTTCAGAAGATGAAGGAGTTCATTGAAATCCTTCCAACACTTACAGCCCCAATCAAAGGCGAAGTGTTATTCATGTATTTAGCATCCTCAACAGAGAGTATTAGCGCAGTCCTCATGGCAGAACGAGACAAGCGAAAAATCCCCATTTACTTTGTTAGCAGGGTCCTACAGGGGGCAGAGATCAACTATCCAACATTGGAGAAGTTAATACTCGCCTTAATCTACGCAGCAAGGAGGCTCCGACGCTATTTCCAGGCTCATCCTGTCACGGTCTTAACAGACAAGCCACTAAAACAGATCTTGTCAAAACCTGAAAAGTCTGAGAGGGTGGCTAAATGGGCTATTGAGCTTGGAGAACATGAAATAGAGTTCAAAGGACGAAACTCTATTAAAGGGAAAATTCTCGCAGACTTCTTGGCAGAAACACCTTCCGAGTCTGACGCAGGAGGAGAAGAACCAAAAACCAATCTCACTCAAGTGCAGGCTGAATGGAAACTTTACACAGATGGAGCATCCAGCTCTGACGGCTCTGGAGCAGGTCTAATGTTGATCAGTCCTGAAGGGAAGGAGCATACATATGCTCTTCGGTTCGAGTTCGAAGCCACAAACAACGAAGCGGAATACGAAGCATTGCTAGCAGGACTCCGATTGGCTAAAGATATGGAGGTCAAAGCTCTCGCTGTTTTCGTAGACTCCCAGTTGGTTGCAAACCAAGTAACAGGCTCCTATGAAGCAAGGCAGCCCGTCATCAAACATTACTTGGAAAAAACAAAGGAGATGTTGGAAAACTTCAACTCCTACACCATTCAGCATGTTCGTAGGAATCAGAATAAGAAGGCAGACGCACTAAGCAAGCTAGCTTCAATGGCCTTCCCTCATCTCACTAAAGAAGTACTCGTGGAAGTCCTTCCTAAAAAATCCATCGTTCGCAAAGAAGTTGCTGATGTGATTCACGAAGAAGGAGAGACATGGATGACTCCCATAAGAGAATATTTGATAAGTGGTCTTCTTCCCGAAGATCCCAAGCTAGCAAGGAAGGTTCGGGTTATGTCCCTGCAATATCGGCTAATAGGGGAAACCCTATATAGGAGGTCATTTTTGTCACCCTGGTTACGATGTGTGGGCCCCAAGCAAGCTTCGAGCATCATCTCTGAAGTCCACGAAGGATCCTGCGGTCTTCATGCAGGACCCCGCTCAGTTGTCTCGAAGATTATGAAATTGGGCTATTATTGGCCTTCGATGCACAGGGACGCAACCAAAATCATTCTCAAATGTGAAGCTTGTCAGATACACTCAAACGTTCCAAAAATGCCGAAGCAAGACATGAAAAGTGTGACATCCGCATGGCCCTTCTCCCAGTGGGGCATCGATATCATAGGGCCTATGCCTGTAACGCCCGGAGGGGTCAAATTCTTGCTGGTAGCAATCGATTACTTCACTAAGTGGGTGGAAGCTAAACCCCTAGCCTCCGTCACAGGGAGACAGATCGAGAAGTTTGTATGGGAGTACATTGTATTCAGATTCAGAGTGCCTCATATAATCATATCTGACAACGGGAAGCAGTTTGCCGAAGGAGTCTTCTACGACTTCTGTCAAGGGCTCAACATAAAGCAATCCTGGACATCCGTCTACCATCCGCAGGGTAATGGACAAGTGGAGGTTACAAACAGAGACATCGTCAAAGGGATCGAGAAAAGGCTGGGGTGAACTCATCATGGATGGGTGGACGAGCTCCCTCAAGTCTTATGGGCTCACAGGACGCATCCTAAGTCAAGCAATGGTGAAACTCCCTTCAGCCTAACATACGGAACAGAAGCGGTCATCCCTTCGGAACTAATTGTACACATGGAGCTTGTGGCAACGTATGATGCCTCCCAAAATGACGGAAGAATCAGGGAAAACCTTGATCTACTAGAAGAAAGACGAGAAATAGCCTCCATCCGAGAAGCAATGCACAAACATAAAATCGAAGGCTACTATAACAAAAGGGTCAGACCTTCCACTTTCAAACCTGGAGAATATGTGCTACGCCTCAACAGTGCAAGCAAAGTAGAGTATCAGGGAAAGCTGGGACCAACTTGGGAAGGACCCTACATGGTAGCTGAGGCCTACGGCAATGGAGCCTACAAACTAGCCACTCTTCTCGGAGAGCCCATCGACAAGACATGGAATGGTACGAACCTTCGAAAGTTCTATGTTTAAAAAGTATTTTTACTTTTTTCTTATAATTAGAAGCTTCTCAAGGGAAAGCACACATTATTGGTAGTTGTCTTAGTTTTCATTTCAAGAATGATGTAATCCTCCCTACCAATTCAATGATAAATAAGACATTTCCCACAAATCTCTTGCTTCGTTTCTTAAACACAAAGATTTGTTCAGCCAAGTCGTTAATGAGTTTCAATGTCGAATGGCTTGAGGTGTAATACATGCCTTATCATTTAAGCCAACTTAAACATTCACATTAACTCTCCTAGTAGTTTTTGGCACTTGTAAAAATTTTTTTTTTTACAAAGTCATACTATGTAAAGGATTTGAGATAGAGTGGGTCGCGACCCTCTGTCAATGATCAGGTTGGTCATTATATTCTTGGTGTTGCAATTTACACACAATGAGGTTGTTTAACCTTAGGTTGTAAAATTTAAGTGTCGGAAAAATGGCGTACGAGAAGTTAACAAAACGAACATAAACCAAGTGTGTAGAGGTATCTCCCCTACACCATCACATTCAAAATGAGGGCTAATGCCCTTATACCTGCATGAGGAGCCTAAGCTCCAGTTAAATTATTCTTGGCCCATGGCCATACATCAAAAGCATTTAAATTGTTTGGAGAACAAGACAAACATTGTTACATAAGATAAATTGTCTTAAGGGTACATGCCACCCTTTGGAACCAAATTACTGCCAACATGGCAGCCTTCATTCTTTCTTTTTTGGAGATGGAGTGGGGGATGGTTGCACTGAGATAGGCTTGGTAGACATGGTCTTCTTGGTTGGAGTGGTAGGCTTTAACTTCCGAGGCTTCTTGGAAAGGAGGTCTTCGAGGGGTGCCATAGGATCTTTGGTAGCCTCAGCAAGGAAGGAGTACTCTGTAGTTGCGAATGCATTTCCTGCCTCATCATATTCATCCTTCGAAGTGGGACGGTAGCATTCAATCTTGGAGAGGTCCACGGGCTTACCTGTTTTGGCAGCCTCCACCAGCGCCAAGCACCATCTATGAAATATGGCTGATTTGATGACCTTCCACATCTGAGCTCCCAATTCATCACTGTGATAGAGCTCCATATCTATGTAAGGCACCACCTTCGAAACAACTTCCACACGATCCTTTTGCAGCATCTTATCTTATTACCTCATTTGAAGCATCAATCTCCTCTCTCTCCTCACCTCTACCTCTCCGAGCCTAGCCTTCTCACTTTCCAACCCAGCACATTTTGCCTCAAGAGCAGCATTTTGACCTGTGAGAGTGATGACCTTGGCTTCTTCCAAATTAAGATTGCAACGTTCAACGGTTAGCTGGGCTACCTTTTCTCGAAGGTCTTGGACGACGGGGTTCTTCTCAACATTCCCCTCAATCTCGTCACACTTAGCCTCCAGTTTGGCCACAGTTCTGAGCAACTCTCTGGTCTTGGCATTCAAATGATTATCCATTACCGCCTGCCTCGCAACCCCATTGTCATGCATGTCACAGAACCTTTCAATGGACAGGTTTTCTAGCATACTCTTCCATTGCGGAGGGGTCACATGGTCAACAATCCGGTGACAGGCCAAAGCATTGGGGAGCTCCTTAGTCTCTGGAAGGCCTGCGTTCAACACAATGTATAAAGGTTAACATAATAGTGACATTTATGACTTCACATGTTTCATAGGGAAAAACTACTTACCATGAACCTCAACGGATTCATCGGGTAATTCGAAGGCAGACTTCACAAACTTTCTGCCCTCGGCACTCTTCTGCTTCACAACTCTACTCCCAGAGGCAGGCAGGGGATTCTTCCTTTTGTTGGTAGACTTCACAGTCTTGGCTGCTGCTCCTTTTCTACTCTTCAACCTGTCAGCTATCCTTGTTGAACCTATGACGGGGACATCCTCATCCGCAGGATCGTCCAAGTCAGCAACATTCTCCACCAGTTGGGATGGGCCCTCCAACGCAAGTTGCGGGGATGCTGATGCAATAGGCTCCGGCTTTGGAATGTCCACCTCGTTGTTGTTCACAGATGTCGAAGGAGAGCCAGCACCATAAGACTCTTCAGCCTTCTCCGCAGGCATGAAACTTAAATCTTCATCCAAGTCTTGGAACATGAAGTTTCTGAATGACATCTCTGCACAATTGTCACACCCTCGCCGGAGGCGGAAACACGAGGTGTAACGGAAGAGAACATAAGCACAAGATAATAGAACATACCAACGTTAAGATTTAAAAGAAAGAGTACACCTTTACAATACTAGTTTAGCCGTCATCGGCAAATATATTACAAAGTTTAGATTCCAAATATTTCGTTTTATTACATAACGATTTGTAGTGACAAGTGAAAACTTCATTATGCAAGACCTGGTAGAAAAAGCTTACTAACGATCACCTGAAATGCATGAGAGAAAAACGGGTCAACTATGAAAATAGTTGGTGAGTAAACATGTTTAGAAAAAAAAAATAAGAAAACTCGTAAGAAAGAGTCAAAGGTTTCGGTCATCGTAAATAGTCCGCAAAGCAAAGGCATTGTATATCCACTCAGTTCCAAGTTCCGCCCATACAAACTTGCAACCGTGTGTACACAACCCATTGCACAAAATATAGCGTATCAAGTAGTCAAGTATAAGTGGTCATAAAAGTTCACAATATAGTACCAAGTATAAAATAATTCAGGGATGCTCCAAACATGGGAGACTTTGCACTGCTCCAACAAGGGAGACTTTGTAATGATGCTTCTGATGAAACCAAATTATGTTGAGTGCCACTACCCAAAGTTATGTTGGGTGCCCCTTCCCAAAGATATACTGGGTGCCTTTTCCCAAAGATATATTGGGTGCCTCTTCCCAAAGATGTACTGGGTGCCTCTTCCCAAAGATATACTGGGTGCCTCTTCCTAAAGATATACTCCGAACATAGGAGACTTTATAGTGATGCTCCGAACATAGGAGACTTTATAGTGATGCTCCGACCATGGGAGACTTTAGGTCAAGGTCATAACATGTATGGTTCAATAAGTTCAAGTAAGGCATTATTTCATAATTAAGTTCAAGGATTTGATTCAAGTTCACAAGTTCTAGTCAAACTAGTTAATAAAAGTAGTAAACAATTTAGCTCAAGAATGGTTCATGCATTTCGCCCCAAAATATAGTAAAACGGTAAAAAGAGGATGTGATTACTCACCTGTTGCAATAGTTATGGTGACAAAAGTAGATACACTGAAATGAGGTGCGATCTCTATCCGCAACCTAATATGAATGATATGCTCTAATATAAGTCATGAAACAATGTCGTGCATGCAAACTCATATGATATCCATACCACTTGTACATTTAGGAAAATAAAGTTTATCGTCGAAATATATGTTTATGACATATTGCCCAGTTACCAAGTACTTTACAAGTACTTACGTTGAAATGATATCCTACGATAATCATTTAGTGATTTATTATGAAAATATAACTTTTCGTCGTAAAATAATGTCGTTGAAATTTTCATGAAAGTGACTAAACGGCCTCGAAAAGCTAGTCGTAAAAATGGTGCCGTCGGCGTTAGGAAACAAACTCATTGGGAAGCTCGTACCATTATCTCAAAGTTTTAGTACATGCATTTCCATCCTAGAGGTCTCGAACATAAAGAAAAATAGAGGTTAAGTATGGTACTTATGTCCCAAAATATAGTTTAAGGATGGTTTTCGACCAAGTTTGAGTGACCATAATTTATTTATTACAACTCCGCTAATCAAACGGTCGGACATTTTGATAAATATACTTGGCGAACTTACTTTTATTAGAAGACATCTCTTTATAAAAAGTTCTAATTCGATGTTAAAAACAACCTTTAACTTGGTCTCTAGTTTTGCCGTAAAACTTGCCTATTAGAAATAATATAGTTTTTCTTATATAATAAAATTACGGCAACTTTTGTAAACATGTATAATTTAATCGTTGCAAATCCGTTTTCTACGTTTTAAAGGTCCTTAGCTTTGTATCAAAGTATACCAACATATTTTTGACAAGTCGACATAATTTACAACGTCAAGCTTCATTTTGACTCATACAAAATAAACAATGTTTGCTGAAATTCCAGAAAATTTATAGTTTTCGGCGCCAACTTGAAAAATTCATAACTTCTTCGTTATAGCTCCGTTTTAATCCGTTCAAGCGGCCACGGTTTCGTTTTAACGTATATTTTCTAAATATCAAGGCCAAAAATTTTTACCTACTGTCGGATTTTCCAGATTTCGAAAATAAGGACAGACCCTTTTCCAAACTTGTCGAAATGAGTTTTTCTCGCGCCAAACCTATTCTAACCAATTCAAAACAACTCCGAAGCTATTCTAATCCTACCATACACCTTCTTAGGGTGTCATGGGTTCCTAGACATCACCAAAACTAATATATAACAAGGAGTAATTATAGGATGGATTATATATATTTAACACTTAAAAACCTTAAAAAGTGGTATAAACATCACATAACTTGCATGTTTCTCAAATAAAATGATATGACCATAATAATGAATATGAAATAAAAACATGAATATGAATGCTTACAAGAAATATGATGAGGTTTAAGGACAAAGGGTTTTTCCAAATCACCTTAGGTTTTTATTGCAAACCTATACAACAAGTGATACTAGAGTTTAAAAATCTTGTCTATTAAAATTTTGAAGCTTCCTTCTTCTTGGTCTTGTGGCTGCCGAATTTTGGAGAGAAAGAGAGAAAGAGTTTTTGATCTTGTATATGTGAAATGAAGTGAAATGAAATGTGTTATCTAGTATAATACATTTTACTTAAGAGATATTTGCAAGTTTAGATGAATCACCCTAAATGACTCACCCTCCCTTGTCGACAAGGGAGGTTTGTCATTCATTTATATGTATTTTTTTTTATTATAAGTATAATGTAAGATTTTGTAAGTTAAATGAATTTAAGTGGTAAGTTGTAGTCACTTTTGAATATTTAGGGTAGCGTTGGATAAAAATAAATTTTCACGGGTCAAGATAAAATATATTTAGGTCATAAAAATTATAAAAATACATTTCTTGCAAAATTTGAGTGATATAATAATAATCGTGTCGAATTTAAGAAAACCGTCGTAGTTATATAAATATAACAATTTATATAAAAAATAAATTTAAAACACTGGGTAAACTCATAATATTATTTTATAAACTTAATATGAATATAAAAATATATCGGGATAATTTTTGAAAGTAACGGATCAATTGTTCAAAATAATTAGTTACGCGATAACGTTTATTTAATATGAAATTATACGTTTAATGTAAAATGCAAAACCATGCATGAACTAATATGATGAATATTGAGTTTGAGAAATGACCGGAAATTGAGAATTGTGACAACAATAGAAACAAGAGAAAATAAATATCAGTGCTACATTGGTCCTACATAAATAAAAATAGATAAACATACTTTGTCCTTGGTATATGATCACAGGCTTCTTGGGAGACCCCTCCCAGCTCTGGGCAATCCCAGCAATGTATAAGATGTCTTCAGGGAACACTTTCACATCCACAGGATATTTGACCAAACGCTGATAACAGGGATCCCTTCGCACCTCGTAGGGCAGGGGGTCATTATACCGTTTAGCATTAAACCTATTCTCCTTATTCAGCAGCTCTGAATATTTAGGGGGAACAATAGTGTCTTGCACGTAGAAAAAGCTACCCTTCCAACCTGTTATGTTTGTGTACACCTTCCCAAACAGGTTGGGAACATCTGCCTCAGGTCTTTTTGCTAGAGTTAACCAATTGCCCCCAGGGTACAAGTTCAAAAATCCTCTTAAAACCGTTAATGTTGGTTCATAGCCGTATGCTTTGCACATCACTATGAATGTGGTCAGCTTGGCAAAACCAAAGGGGTTGAACCTAGAGATGTGAACCTTGTAGTATTGCATAAACTCTAATATCAATGGGTGCAGGGGAATCCTAAGGTTCGAATGACTAAAAGCATGTGTGTACAGTCCTACGAAACCTGGAGGTGCATCAAAGATACCCTGGGTAGGTTTGGGTAACATCACTTTGTGTTCTAGTGGGATGGGATAATCGGCTAAGTGATCATGAAGATCTTTTGCAGACAATGTACACTTTTGCTGCTTTATAATAAACTTGGAATCCATTTTTTAAAGAAAAAACAACAAGCTATCAGTGAGAAAGAAGGAGTACCTTTGTTTTCGGAGTGATGGCGATGGCGTTTTACTGCGTGTAAAAATAGACGGAGAGAGTAAAATGAGTTAGGGTTTCATCTACCCTCTTTTTATACTCTCTTTGACATCTACTAAGCACCGCACACGTGTCCCAACAATTACTCTTATCGGGTGTAAATTTTTAAATTTTAAAATAAAAAAGACTTTTGGTCTCCGGGAATTATGGGAAGTTGTGATTCCTGTAGCGGGCAACGGTAATAATTAATTAGCATTAAATACGCCTAGTTAGTTGCGTATTTCTCTCCCAACTAGTTTGTTTAGCAGCAGGATGATATTTTTTCACAGCATGAAGTCGAAAGCAATGTCTCCTCGCTCATATACATCACTTTCGACTGGGGGGCTTGATGATGTACCCTCCGAGTATCTCGAAGGACACTCCTCCGAGACGTGTCGAAGACCTTCCATACGAAGGCCCAAGTTAGGATTCCAAAATATCCATAGGCGTCAAACCATTCATTGGCACGAAGGTTACCTAAGGGGAATTCGCCATTCGCAGCCCTAAGCCCTTCGGGGTATGGTTGACGAAGGAACAATGGATAAGGAACCTCCTGACTTGGTCAAACCCACGATCTCCCTCTCTCTCTTAGCTTCCCCGCCAAGTCTGAGAACGTGGGTCACTAAGCCCTAGCGGTTACCCACAATCATGGGACGCCCCATGATCTCCGACATTCATGCAAGAGTGCCTCTAACCGTATTTCTTCCACTATAAATAGGTTGGACGGGCAATGGATTATGGTATGCTCATTTCACACTCAACTCTTTACTTACACACACTTATACAACCATAACTCATACTTACTCTCACGCCGGAGGTGGTTCACAGGGTCCTAACCCTGCGTAATCACTTAACGTAGTGTCTTAGTATTTCTTATTCTCAGGTTACAGGCGAGTCTTGGCTGGAACATACACCCCTCATTACTTTGATCCTTATCGAATCCTGGTAGTGCAATCTTTTGTACAATCAATTATCTAAAGCAGAATTGGATAGAATCAATGAAGAGGCTGCAAAGGCTCTAGCAGAACAGTGGGATGAGGAAGATAGACAGAGAGAAGCTACAAATATGGAAAAATAGAAGGTTGCTAAGCTTGCAGAGGATTGGTAGACATGGGATGATATGAGAGAAAAAGTGGAAGCTACAAATGAAATACAACATAAGCTACATCAAGATGAAGGAACAAGTATTAATGAAGCAGCTTTGCTGTTCATTGAAATCCTTGCAAGAAGACAAAGCTAATTCAGACAGCAAAGGGAGATTGAAGATCTGCACAAACCCCCTACCAAAGGTCAGCAGAAGATGTATCTGGTCAAGTTTATTAAGCATCAAGGTGAAGATAAGAGGACATTGAAGCAGTTGAATCAGCTTTCTTGTTAGACTCTTCAAAGAACTGTTGATAGAATCCAGAGAAGAATTCTTAACCTCACTCTTATGCAACCATATGATACACTTAAAAGGTCACAGCCTATAGGAAGCTACAAAAGGCCAGCTGAAGAAGGTGCTTCCTCCACTGTTACAAAAAGGCTGAAATCTGTCACACCCCCAAATTACCTGTTTTGCAGCGGAATGGAATACTGGGGGATGACTGTCATAGCATCAAAGTTACAGTTATATCTGTCACACCCCCAATTTACCTGTTTTGCAGCGGAATGGAATTCCTGGGGGATTGACTGTCATAGCACCACATCACAGTTATATGGAACGACCTAAAGTGCCGTTTTAAAAACACATCGTTGGATATTTCATAAAAACATTCAGAGTACAACATCGGTCCCAAAAGGTTTACAAAGTTTGCGGAAATACAAATATGTTACAATTCCAAACGATGTTTTGAAATAAAGTGCCATAATGTACATAATGTAAGTCGACACGCCATGACTTAAAATGTAGGTCCCTTAAACCATGTCATGATGATAATGCCTCAGTTACCTGAAAATACATTGCTAAAAACGGTCAACAATAATGTTGGTGAGAAATCATAGGTTTATGTAAATGTTTTATACGACTACACAAGTATAGAATATGCATGACAATCCAGTCACGTAAAAATAATGTTACAATTGCCTTAAGCCCATGACCCCGAAACTAGACTGATCAATTATGTATGCCCCTCCACGGAATGTTTGTTGCGGACAACTCCGTAATGTGATCCAATGAAATGCATCCGTTTTCCTGGTTGGGATTCACCAACCCGGATGGAGGCGTCACCCTCGATAGATCTATCCACTCATCCTCGCTTCAAAGATTAACGGTTCATGGTTCAGGAAATGGGGACTTTCAATATTGGCAAATGAGGTAACTTAAGCAATGTAATGAATTTAACATACTTGGTATCGTACAAAGAAAAATGTAGTGCAATGTATTCTCCCCGTGGGTTTGAAAATAATCGAAAGCATGTAAAAACGGGGCTATGAAAACTCACTTGGATAAACTGGAATAACGGCAAAAGTGAGTACACTGAGGTTTAATGTAATGCGTCAACCGGGACCTATTATCAATGATATGATATGTCATGAATTGCAATGTAATGTTATGCATGCACTTGATATGTTATTTATACCATTTACGACCTTTTGAAAATATTACTCGTCGTCGAAAAATACTCTTTTGACGTCTTGACCAATCAAAAATCACTTTACATGTTTTTACGTCAAAATGTCATCCTACAATAGTTTTATAATGATTTTTAGAGAAATTACCACTTTTCGTCGCAAAACAATGTCGTTGGAAAAATCATGAAATTACCAAAAATGGCTCCGGAAAAACAATCGTAAAACAGTACGCCGATCGTTAGAGAACGACATCGACGGTTTTGGAAAGTTTGTATCCATATCTAAAAGTTTCAGTTCAGGAGTTTTCGTTCAAAAGGTCTCGATCATAAAGATAATAAGGGTTAAAGTTGGTGGTTTTTGGCCAATTGAGTGCAGAAAATTAGTTACGGCAAGTTTATGAAAAAGGTGCATATCTTTGTCGTTTCAAATCCGTTTTCTACGTTTAATATGTCCTTAGCTTCGTATCAAAGTAAACTAATATATTTTTGAGAAGTCGAAATAATTTGTGAAGCTTAAGGCTCGTTTTTGACCCGTACAAGATAAAAACATGTTGCTGAAATTTCTGAAAAATATAATTTTCGTCGTCAAACTTGTAAAATCCATAACTTCTTCGTTATAAGTCCGTTTTATTCCGTTCAAGCGGCCACGGATTCGTTTTAAAGTATATTTTCTAAAAATCAAGGCCAAAGTTTAGTACCAACTGTCGGATTTTCCAGAAAATCAAAACAAGGACAGAACACAAAATATACTTATCGAAAATAGTTTTTCTCGGACAAAACCTATTCTAATCCCTTCAAATCAACTCCAAAACTAATCTAATCCTACCATACACCTTCTTAGGGTGTCATGGGTTCCTAATCACCATCAAGACCAACCAATACCAAGGGGATAATTATAGGATGACCAATATGTATATATAACTTCTAAAATCATGAAATAAATGGTATAAATCACATATCATGCATATAAGCTCCAAAAATGAAAAGAATCATATGAAAATGAAAAGGAAATATGAAAATGATAAAAATATGCTTACTAGTGATTATGATGAGGTGAAAGTAACAAGGATTAACTTAAATATCCTTGGTTTTTATTTCAAAACCTTAAAAAGGATATAACTAGGTTGTTATAACACTTGAAGTTGCAAAAATCTCTTGATCCCTTGGGTTTCTTGATGAGGCCGGTTCTTGAGCCAAAGGAAGAAGAGAGGAAATTTTTGTTGCTAACACTTTGATAAATGAGAAGTATGTGAAATTTTTGTCAAATAAGACTTTATGTAGCACTGTGAATTATTAGAGACAAATAGCCATGCCACAATTAAGACTCACCCTCCCCCATGGCCGGTTTTTGGGGAGGGTTGTCTTCCAAATTATATATTTTTTTTTTTTTAAACTTTGCAACTTGAATATTTTGTGTTTAATTTGTATTATTTACAAAATGTAAAGAAAATGTAAGTTAAACAAATTGTAGGTAATTGGGACAAAATTTTTGGTAAAAGTAAGTTTTTAGTAATTCAAAATAGATTGTAATGAGGTAATATAAATTGTAAAAATACTTTCCTTGTGAAATTTGAGTGATTTAAAATTATCGTAGATAGTTTTAAGAAAAACGACGTAATAATTAAATTTTAACGATTAATATACCAAATAAATTTGAAACACTAGGAAAACTAAAAATATAGTTTTTATAGGCTAAATGTAAGTTTAAAAATACCTTGGGATCATTTTTGAAAGTAACGGGTTAAATTTTAAAATAAAACTCACATGCGATAAAGATTATTAAAATATAAAAATTACGCGTAAAATATGAAATGAAATGTCGTGAATGAATTTATGAGATGCACATGATGTCCATGGAATGTAGACTAATCATAGTCCATATGAAATGTACGTGATGTCATGATCATGAATTCGCCGCTAAACCTCCAAGGTTACGCGAATTTGAAACAAGTAAACCAAGTTTACTATAAATGTTGAAATAATGAGACATGAACTATGTCGAGAAATGACCTGAAAGTACGGGTTGTCACATTCGCCCATCCAAAAAGGAATTCAGTCCCTGAATTCAGTCGTTGTTAGGTCTATCGAATTTTTGAGTTTGTGATGAATATCGAAGGAAGAAAACATGGAGAAGTGTCGTTACGGTTGTCGATGATTGAGAGTGTACAAAACATCGTATTGGGCAATTCTCGCATGAGTAATACTTTGACCTCTGAACATGTGAAGATTTTGCTTGCACTAAGATTTATAAATAACCGCTCCCAACCTAACATGATCCCTCCAGAATTAGACATAGTTAGCTAGGCTATGTATAATTAAGGAACGATGATGTGACGTTCGGTTTAGTTGTTATAACTCTCGATGCTTACAAAGATTTAAACCGTGTCGTTAAAATGGTCGATAAAGTAAAAAGAAGTAACATTCTCGAAAGTGATATCGAATCGAAAGGAAATAGAGTACGATAGATGAGAATATTTTACAACGAGTGGTTTATCAAAAGTAGTACATCTTAGGTTATAAAGATTCGGATACGATGAAAACATAAACTTAGTACGACATAATACATAAGGAGAAATAAGACTGCTAGTTTCCGATCTTCTTCAGTCTTTCGCGTCGTTGGTACCTTGACGAGCTTCTCCTTTTCCTAATCCATGAGCACCTTCAACTTGCTGACCTTGGTTTTTGAGGACATTGATTCCGATAGTGTCCTTGCTCTCCACATCTGAAACATGTAATTATAGTTTTGCCTTTACAATCCCTGGCTAGATGTCCCGGTTTTTGGCATTCGCGGCACTTGGCAGGGCAAGGACCCGTGTGATGATACTTACATCGATTACATAGTGGTTTAGCCCCAACATATCTTTTCCCTTGCGTCCTTAGCAAGGTGTCCCACTGCTTGACAGATAAAGCATATACCACATGGACCATTATGATGTAGAGTGCATTGATGGCATCGTGGCAAGTTCCCAGTATAAGTTCTTTCCTTTGTTGGTGCAAGAACTGAACCCCGACGGCTTCTTGTCTTCTACTTTGTTGTTGGTGATGGTTAGTGTTACAGCTTTGGTTGTTGTCGTTATAACCTCCCTGGTCATTTTCCCATTTCCTTTTGTTGTTGTTAGTTTGGTTGTTGTTATTGTTGTGGTGGTTACTGTTGATAATGGTTTCCCTTTTCACAACTTGAACCATGAGTAATTGAGTTATCTTGATGGTCTCTTCAATTGTTCGCAAATCGAAAGAGGCTACCTCTCCTTGAATGCATTTTGGAAGTCCTCCAATGAATCTTTCCAGTAGTTTCTCATTGTCCATAACCATATATGGACGTAAAACAGCCAACTCTTGAAACCTTCTGATGTAGGTCTCAATGTCATATCCAATGGTCACTAGCCCAATAAATTCCACTATCAATTTCTTCATCTCCTTGGGCGGACAATACTTCTTAGTCATCAACCTCTTGAATTGGTCCCATGAGAGTTTATAAGCATTTTCCATACCAATGGGCTGTGCATAATGATTCCACCATAACATTGCCTCATCCAAGAGTGTACTAGTAGCAAATTTCACCTTGCAGTCATCTGGGCAATCGCATATAAGAAATAACAACTCGATCCTTTCCAACCAACGGATCATAGTAATGGCTCCTTCTGTGCCTCTGAACTTCGGGGGGTCACTGCTCTTAAAGTCTATGTATGTACCACTTCGAACTCTCGAATCTCCTGCAACTCCTGTAGTAGTAGCATGTCTAGTAGCTTCAGTACCAGCCATGGTCTTGACAACGGCAAGCAAGCAGCAGCAGCAACAACTATCGTTGCCCGTTCTTTCTCTAGTTCCCTAGCTATACAATCCTTTATATACTTTTGAATATCGGCTTGTGTCATAGCTGGTGGAGCTCTCTTCGGCGCCATAACTCTTCAAATAAAAGGAAAATGAGACGTGTCAAATCCTATGTTAATAAGAAGCGCTCTAAACGAAGTGATAGAAGGTGGTAAGTTTGAGGGTATTTTTCAAAATGATCGACGGGTTCCGAAAAGATGGGTTATGAGGTGTTGTAATTGCTTCAAATGTAGTTCATCCCTAATATTGCTATCATGCTAGCAAGAAGATAGGTATCATCTCAAACTATGCCGAAGAATGTTTGTTCTAGTTTCACTTGTAGATGGGGAGTCATTGATAGCCCGACATGTTTAAACCTGTGACATCTCTTGATATGGAAATGAGGTTACTTGTAATTTCTAGAGAACACAATGCCTTAGGGGAAGTTTATATCGATAGCCTTAATTTAACCAAATTTTCCTTTAAGGGATACTCATTGTAGGGAAGTTCACATATTGTTGAGGCCATGCTTAATAGGATGTTCTATAGCCTCAGATAGAAGACTTGGTATATCCCTATAGTGTTGCTTCATGGGTATTTGCTTCGTATTAAATCTCGTAACTCGGTCTGGCTAGTACTTATGGAATGATAGAGTTTGGATTCTAATTCAAAATAGTGGTTCGGAATGTCTCGTGATGTCTTAAGATTTTTGTTGAGTTTTGAATCATCCTACCACCTAGTTCTAGTCCTTGTTGGAAATTCCAAAATCCTTCCATTGTTTTCCTGTATCAAGGAATCCTCCTCATAGATGGTATAGGAAGTCTTTCCTAAAAGGTCAATCGTCAAATCCTAACTTATCGGTTGAGTGAGAGATAAATGGCGTAAGCATCTATAGAGTGTTAACAGAAGGAAATGTTTATGCACGGTATATCTGATTATAGAACTTTGTTTTCAAACAAGAATAAATAGTTTGTAAGAAAATTACAGTAAAGTTTATGAAAAGGTTTGTAAAACCACTTTATTGAGTAACAAAGGAACATTTTTATCATTTACAGTTTGATAATAAATCTTAGTTGTGGCTTGGTGTAAAAGTAACAACTTGTTAAGGTGATTTTAAAATAGCTTATATAGTGATAGAAAACGGCTTAACAATGGTAGTGAAATATTTTGGTAAGACACAATTCAGTTTATAACATAACTCGTGAAATGATTTGTAAGATAGCTTACAAGAAAAACAATTTATCGTTTGTCAAATAATAGGAAATTTCGTAATTCAATTAATATTAATATGGTTTAGAGGTTGGTAATATAATAGTCATTTAAAGTAAAGGCGAATAGTCTGGGAGGTAAACGTACCAAGTTTTATGATTTTTAAATCAGACAGTGGCTAAAATAGCTCACCAAAAGGGTAAAATAGTTTATAAGACCGCAATATTACTTGCAGGAAAAAATTTGTAATATAGTTTGTAACTTGCTATTGCAATTGTTTGTTGTTTTATAAAATAATAGCAGATTAATCGGTTTATCATAATATGGGAAAATAGTTTGCAAGGTATCAGTAAGGTCATTGTTTATAAAGTGTTATTAAAGTCGTAAATTTTGGGTTTAATGGTACAGGAGTAAGATGAAATGATCGGTAAAATATTTGAAAGCAGTTTGTGTTAGATAACGATGAAGTTTATTATCTCATAAGAGGGAATGTAGGACAAATAGTTGGTGTTCAACGTTTTGTTTTGTAAGATAATAGCTTGATGATTTTTTTTCAGAGTAACATGAAAATCATTTCGCATGAGGATATTAAATAGTTGATAAAATGACTGAAACTAATTAATAAGTTGGTAGTAAAACAACTTGCGTTAAAACTTTATGAAACAACGTTTCTAAGATGGTGATAAAATAGTTCGAAATAAAATCAAGTGAAATAATTTCATGAAATAGTAGCAGGATAATTTGGAATAAAATTTGTGGGATGGTTTGTAGGATACATAGGAGAACCTTATCGAGTAGTAATAGTCTACTAATTGGTCGAGAATAAAGTTGGCCTAACCCCTAGTAAGATAGTGATGTATTGTCGTGAAATGATGGAAAATTGGGCAATTGGAGTAAGGAATGAAATAAACAAGGTGGTGATTATCGTAGAGATAATAAATGATAAGGATTACATTAGCTAGGAAGGTACTTATTATCTGCTCCTGTTGGTGGTCTAATCGTGTTTCAAGTGTAGGAGTAGTAGGCGGTCTAGCAACCATAGCCCTAAAATTCTCGTAGTCCTCAAACCTATGAGATGGTGTAGTGTCTATAATCTTAGTGGTAGATGGTAATGGTGTGTCAAATCATGCACGCTTCCCAAGCCGCAAGTCAGGTGTATGAGTATCGAGTATGAGATGTAATGGTACGGATGGTGCTCGAAATGATAATGATGATGAAAATAATGACAATGATGATAATGGAATCCTTGTGGCGAGTTAAGAAAATAGGTTCATTAGGACTAAGCCCAAAAATTCTACCCATTGGTATGATCTGTCCCAACCGAAAGTGATAAAATTGTCCTGATTCTATAGTGAATCGATAGTGATCGTGATGGTGTAGGTGTAACTTCGTCCTCCCAAAAGGGTTTATCTCAGTATACAACGTTATCGATGATGAGTCAATTGATGTGAAAATTGCGATAGGGAATGCCAAGGAATTCTCCACGTTAGAGTATGAGAAAAAGATAATAGGATGGGTATTTAAGGGCATCCATGTGACAATCGTTTTGAAATGAAAATAAATAACTCGTAAAATGTGCGTACAAAACCGTATGCAAAGTGAACATGTACTTATGATGAAATGATGAGATGCTATGATAATGTAGTTATAGTCTAGGGTCAATGATGCAACCTAGTTCTCTATAACTGTAGCTCTGTACCAATCATGTCACACCCCCAATTTACCTGTTTTGCAGCGGAATGGAATTCCTGGGGCATTGACTGTCATAGCACCACATCACAGTTATATTGAACGACCAAAAGTGTCGTTTTAAAAATCACATCGTTGGATATTTCATAAAAACATAATCAGAGTACAACATCGGTCCCAAAAGGTTTACAAAGTTTGCGGAAATACAAGTATGTTACAAGTCCAAACGATGTTTTGAAATAAAGTGCCATAATGTACATAATGTAAGTCGACACCGCGACTCAAAATGTAGGTCCCTAAACCATGTCATGATGCGAATGCCTCAGTTACCTGAAAATACATTGCTAAAAACGTCAACAATAATGTTGGTGAGAAATCATAGGTTTATGTAAATGGTTTATACGACTACACAAGTATAGAATATGCATGACAATCCATCACGTAAAATAACGTTACAATTGCCTTAAGCCCATGACCCCGAAACTAGACTGATCAATTATGTATGCCCCTCCACGGAATGTTTGCCAGACAACTCCGTAATGAAATCAAATGAAATGCATCCGTTTTCCTGGTTGGGATTCACCAACCCGGATGGAGGCGTCACCCTCGATAGATCTATCCACTCATCCTCGCCTCAAAGATTAACGGTTCATGGTTCAGGAAATGGGTACTTTCAAATTGGCATATGAGGTAACTTAAGCAATGTAATGAATTTAACATACTTGGTATCGTACAAAGAAAAATGTAGTGCAATGTATTCTCCCCGTGGGTTTGAAAATAATCGAAAGCATGTAAAACGGGGCTATGAAAACTCACTTGGATAAACTGGAATAACGGCAAAAGTGAGTACACCGAGGTTTAATGTAATGCGTCAACCGGGACCTATTATCAATGATATGATATGTCATGAATTGCAATGTAATGTTATGCATGCACTTGATATGTTATTTATACCATTTACGAGTTTTGAAAATATTACTCAACGTCGAAAAATACTCTTTTGACGCCTTGACCAATCAAAAATGACTTTACATGTTTTTACGTCAAAATGTCATCCTACAATGGTTTTATAATGATTTTTAGAGAAATTACCATTTTTCGTCGCAAAACAATGTCGTTGGAAAAATCATGAAATTACCAAAAATGGCTCCGGAAAAACAGTCGTAAAATGGTGTACGTCGATCGTTAGAGAACGAACTCAACTGTTTTGGAAAGTTTGTATCGATATCTAAAAGTTTCAGTTCAGGAGTTTTCGTCCAAAAAGTCTCGATCATAAAGATATTAAGGGTTAAAGTGGGTGGTTTTTGGCTAATTGAGTGCAGAAAATTAGTTACCGCAAGTTTATGAAAAAGTGCATATCTTTGTCGTTTCAAATCCGTTTTCTACGTTTAATATGTCCTTAGCTTCGTATCAAAGTAAACTAATATATTTTTGACAAGTCGAAATAATTTGTGAAGCTTAAGGCTCGTTTTTGACTTGAAATAACTAAAAACAGAAAGCTGAAATTTCCAGAAACTATATATTTCGTCGCCAAACTTTAAAAATTCACCACGGCTTCGTTATAAGTCCGTTTTTATCCGTTCAAGCGGCCACGGATTCGTTTTTAAGTATATTTTCCAAAAATCAAGGCCAAACTTTCGTACCATCAGCTGATTTTTCCAGAAATTCGGATTAAGGACAGAACACAAAATATAGTTATCGAAAATAGTTTTTCTCGGACAAAACCTATTCTAATCCCTTCAAATCAACTCCAAAACTAATCTAATCCTACCATACACCTTCTTAGGGTGTCATGGGTTCCTAATCACCATCAAGACCAACCAATACCAAGGGGATAATTATAGGATGACCATTTATATATATATACTCTAAAATCATGAAATAAATGGTATAAATCACATATCATGCATATAAGCTCCAAAAATGAAAAGAGACATATGAAAATGAAAAGGAAATATGAAAATGATAAAAACATGCTTACTAGTGATAATGAAGAGGTGAAAGTAACAAGGATTAGCCTAAATATCCTTGGTTTTTATTTCAAAACCATAAAAAGGATATAAACTAGGTTGATTATACACTTGATTTTGCAAAAACTTGATCCCTTGGCACCTTGGTGCTTGGCCGGTTTGTGAAGAACCAAAAGAGGAGAGAAACTTGTTTTCTTAACACTTGTGAAATAATAGAGATACATGTATGAGATAGTTGATAGTGTAAGACTTATGTAGAGTGAAAATCATAAAAATCAAGGAACCATACCAATATTAATTGTCACCCCTCCCCCTTGGCCGGTTTTAGGGGAGGGTTGTCCCTCAAAATATTTTTTTTTTTTTTTTTTACATTTACTTGCATGTATATATATATGTAAGACTTGTACAAATTGTAAAGAAAATGTAAGTTAAATAAATCTTGTAGGGTAAATGGAAATTTTTGGTGCAAGTAAGTTTTTAGTAATTCAAAATAGATTGTAATGAGGTAATATAAATTGTAAAAATACTTTCCTTGTGAAATTTGAGTGATTTAAAAATTATCGAGTAGTTTTTAAGAAAAACGACGTAATAATTAAATTTTTAACGATTAATATACCAAATAAATTTGAAACACTAGGAAAACTAAAAATATAGTTTTTATAGGCTAAATGTAAGTTTAAAAATACCTTGG
>OU343223.1:302700456-302951326 GCA_910596185.1 Chrysanthemum makinoi
TTGGAAGTAGTTCCATATACATTGTTAAAATAATTAAAAACGGTCATTTAAAAAATATTCATAAAGCTTGAAGTGAATATATACGTGTGATAATGTCCTACCCATACACTCTTCCATATGGACCTTGACCTACAGTTTGTTTCTTAGGTAGATAATCAAATGATACACCTTTGTGTAATAGTCAATCTGAAATAGGCACGAGCCTTTTCAACAGTTGCATCAACCTTGGAATGGGTAGATCATTAATAAACATGGTGGTAATTATTCTAATAGTGTTGTTTTCAACAAAAACTAAAAATGGTACCTTATAATCCCTCTAAATTTGCTCCACGTGTGAATAGTCTATCTGAAATTGGCACGAGCATTTTCAAATGTTGCATCAACCTTGGAATGGGTAGATCATTAATAAACATGGTGGTAATTATCCTAATAGTGTTTTTTTCAACAAAAACTAAAAATGGTACCTTATAATCCCTCTAAATGCGCTCCACGTAAACTTCCAAATGCAACTCTCCAGATATGATCTAATGTTAAGCAAGCAATACCTCCATCAAGCTTTGGTGAAAATATGAAAAAAGCATTAATAGACTACATGTCCTTTATAAGAGTTACATTTTATTTTGATTTTATTCCCTGTATTAATGTTGGTTATAAATTTCACCTTTCTTGAGCACACCTTCACAGATCCTTCATTCAAATGAAATATTATTAGTCAGTTCAGTATAGATGGACATAATAACTGAAGTGGACAACGTTAAACATTAAGTACCTTAAATATGTCAACCGACCACATGGGTTCTTATACTTTTAAAGCTAATGCAACCATATATCCATTTGGAGTTCCATCCAACTTAACAACACATCAGTCAAGTGATGAGCATTAGTTCCATAAGAGAGTAACTGAATTTATATACAAATTTGTGAAGCAAACAAATAATTGGATTGATACCTTCTCTTCCTCCTAATATTTGTCATGGGCTTCATTCACAACTTCAAACGGACAAGGTATATATTGAAGAACACCATCCAGAAGTGGTTGTACTCTTTTCTACATTAGTACCTTCTACAAAAAATAAATATTGGGACTCAATTCTTGATACATAAAACACTTGCCGGTTGGTACCCTCTTCTTTAAAGCATATGATATAAATTTCTTTCCAAATACTCACACAAACTACCCGAGCTTTGTCACGCCAGGACAAACAACGTGAGCTTTTCCAAATACTAACACAAAGTATTTGATATTTCAACATGTCAAGTCTCCCGTGGTTCAAGCCCAATAATTTCTCTAACCACCTGAACTTTTTCAGCATACAATAATTATATATTATATATAATAAGAATGTTAACACCCCTTTATATTAGTCGATCAAGACCAGATTTTTTTGCCTCTTTTATAAATATTCGAGCGCCAATAAATTCACGTACCTTGGGGGTCTTTGGTACCGGTGGCCATCATCGTTCAGCGATTTAGTGACTTTTATCCGACAGTTTCCTAACACCTATAGTAGCTACAGATAACAAACATTTAGTGTAACCTAAAACATTGGCTCTACATTGTGCACACCAACCAAACAAAGCAGTTTGGTCATATTCTTCCATGTCAAAACTTCGTGCATTTCATTTCAGAGAGTAAATAAAAAAATAAAATACAATTTACCAAAGCAGAATATACAATCAGATAAGTAATGAGTGAAATTTACCTGTTAAGAGCAATATTATAGCACACCCTAATTGCACTCAACAATGGTTCCACGTGAGCTGCATATGTGGATGTCGTATAAAATTGAGAAATAAGCAATAATTTAAAAAACAAAAGCTGCTTCAAGCAATTCTAGTTACCTTTGAACTTGGTGGATGAAACAGCAATAAAGTAGCACTTTCGACGAAGAAGAAGACACGAGAATCAAATTACCATTTACTATGTTAAAGTAGATGCTTTCAATACATAAAGAGCAATAATAAATATCTCAGTGATGCCAAGCAGGGTACGCAAAGTGAACATCCGATATCGCCACATGGCCTGTAATGATGTGGGGTTTGATACCATCAGATTCTTCAAGTTCTATACAGGTGTAACGGTCCAATATGGCAAACACAGACTTCACTGCATCAAACCCTTTGTATAGATCATTCTTCATGGTTCCAGCTTCCACAATGACTCTTCCAGTGCTTAATAAGATCAAATCGTCACGGTAAAACGCTTTTGCATCAAGTTGGCCTTCGCTAATCAATTTAAGCACCATACCAGTAGCTTAAAGCCCAAACACAACTGGTTAGGCATTGAGAAACTCGAGCGAATCTAGTGCCTAACAAAGTATATCATGGCTGGGGTTATCGGACCATTACATGGAGCATATTATATACAAACATGATTCAAGCCAACCGCTAATAAAAAACGGATACAAAATCGTAAGAGACAAAATGAAAGTATCAAAATCAATAATGAATTATTTTACTAAGGATCATTATATTTCTCTCGACTTCTTCCTTTTATGAAGTAGATTTCACTTCTCTTTTACTTAGCGCTTTAGCCTAAAACACCAATATAATGAGTAGTTATCTAGCATGTTTATAAACCGGTTATTTATTGATTGAGAAAGCAAACATCACAATTCATTCCATGATCCCGTTGTGCTTTTCTAACTTTGCTTTAGCTCTCAAAGCGGATTCGCGGATTCGAATTTATTTAAATCATGCAAGAATATAAATAACATTATATAACCAATGTACTTTTGCTTTTGTACATCTACTGGTAGATGGTTTTGTCCTATTTGAGGCCATTTTGAAACTACTAATCCTAACATTGCTATAAATCTAACATTCATAATAAAATTATCATTTTTTGAAAGCCGGTTTCAAGGATTTTTAGTCGCAAAATGACCAAATCAGGACACTTAAGCATCTTCGACAACTTCGAGATATACATAAGAGTATTATGAAAACACGGGACCGGATGATAATGTAATAACTTTGATAGCAAGAATATACTACTTACACAACAGTCTTCAGGACACCTGCCTTTTCTAAAGCTCATTGTTGAGCCTCTAAAGTGGCTCTTTCAAGCTGCACGCGTTCGATCTATGTTCGCTCTACACATCGACCATTGAACTTCGATCGGATGATGATCGAGTCCCAATAGAAGCTTTTGTGGCCTTTTCTAGGCATCATCCATCATTCCTTGTCGAATTTCCTCGGTAGCTTTTTCCAGCGGCAACGTTACGTTTAACTCTTTCACGGGCTTGAGAAAAAGCACGCTATCGAGCTTCCGGACCGATCTCTTAGCTGCTAATCTATTCCTCTTGCCAGTCATCTTGGTAATCCTTCTAGAGTAATCTTTTTCACTTTCATTTATTTGATCTTCCTTAGCTGTCTCATTCATAGGTTCTTGAGATGCTTTAAATTTAGTACTTTCATTGTTGGGTATTTCAATGGGGCACTTGGCTATTACATTCTTCTTCCTCTAACTTCATGCGATGCATAGTGCTACATCATCAACTTCTGTAAATGATTCATTTTTCACATCATTTTCTTCAATTTCATGTTGTCCAAAACCTGTGTCATCTGAACCAAAATCTGCCAGATCGTTAGATTTAACTTCACGTAAATCAGATAGATAAGAAATGAAATACGATAGTAAAGAAAAGAAAGCAACCAATAAAAGGGCTGTACAATTGATGTTTATCATACCTAGTAGCTCATGTTTTTGACGTCTAGTCTTAAATCTCTATATTGATCAGATAATTTCTTGGAATTACCATAGAAGGGTGCCCGATCCACCATCACGATAGTCTACTTAAAAGAGAATTCAAGTTCAAAGTTTATCAGAGAATAGGAATTTCTAATATAAATACGCTTTTAATAAACAGAAAAGAAGCTACAAAACATAAGATATTATATCATGAGATTCTATTGTATCATAAAAATGTTGGAATACGTCAACAGCTAACCTTGGCCTTCCACTTCTGTAACTACTGCGCCATCCAGCAATTGGTGGATTATATATGATGAGGATATAATAATTAGCAAACACAATGCGAGAACTTATAAAATTGGGAATATAAAAAGGATACCTCGGGATGGGTGAGTCTTTGTGTTCCTTGGTTGCCAGTTTCAGATCATTCTGATAACATGCATTTTGGGACAATGTAGGCTCTCGAAATGAAGTGCAACTTGTGCGAGGTCTATCAAGTACAAAAATTATGGAATGAGAAGTGGAATCAGATCCTAAGACAGTGCGATTCTCTTTACGGTTGAAGTTGTTATCAATACCTGTATATGATGCAGGCTTCTTAGACTCTTGTTGCAAGGCGGATTCGGACCTATCAAACCTTCATCTTCCTTGAGTGTAGAACCATGGTTAGTGTGGCTTGATGGGAATGAGATAGAACTATCATTGCCAATGTTTAATATCTTATCATCATTTACTGTATTTAAATTGTTTCCCTCCGTACTTAGTGCCTCCTTAAATGCTAAACTGAGTTCCATGGGTCCGAAAGAATCAACCTTTTGTAAGTTTCCGGTAATTCATTCTCGGTGTTTCCTTCGAACTATGTTTGGTTTGGCTGCATGAAGATTTGGAGTCCAAACCCTTTGTGAGCAGTGGTTCTCCGCTATTACCAACTGTTTGCATATCAACACAAAAGGATGCTCGAACGGCGAAGTTTTCTGCTCAACCATACATATCCAGGATCTGCAGAACACAATTCAATAGCGGTATGAATATAATTATTAATAAAAGATTTATTAGCGTGGGTTTTGAATATATCATTATCTAATCATAATTCGGTATATAGCCTCCTTTTGCATATATATCTCTATCTGAAGGTACCTATAAGCGGTGTTTGGCATCAGTCATCTAAGTATCACCAAATGATCAGGATAACTACAGGCAAGATAAACAAAGACCTCTATGGGGATTTGAACAGGTTGTGTAGACCATGTTTCGGGCACTTTGATAAGCTTTCTACAAAAGGCTGCATAAGGTGACATTAACTATGAGAAAAACTCATAAACTTCCAACAGGAAAGATGGTAATTTGGTTCTATGCGATACAAATATACAATATGACAATGTAGTCTAAACATAATGGCTAAACTATCATCATACAATGTCCATATTTAATGGTAATAGAGCTCACGTTGTATAAAACCTAATTCGTGAGCATAGTTAATTAAAGAGTCATCTAATAGCTTACCCAAATTTAATTCAACTTCGATAACTATACATCAAAATACATCAAACAACTTACTTTTTTTGGTTTTCTTGAAATTGAACATGATATTGTGCTTTGTAATCACCTTAAGAAATTACTTTTGTGATCCAGAGCAGAAGCATGAAGCAGCAGTTTTCGATTTAGGGTTTAGGAAGGGTAACGAATATTGATATGAGACTCAATAAGGTCGGGTTTAGTTATGCCCTGATGTTTTCCCCCCATAATGTCACAATTGGTCCCTCCGTGTTTAGCTTAATCTCTTTAGTTTAGTTTATTTTGTTTGTTTTCAGATCCTAAACACAACTTATGGATTGGCTCCATTGGTTGAGGTCCATGCTTAAGGAGTAACACATGCAAGTTCGAATCCAGTTTAATGCATTTTTGGTTCAATTTTTAAATCCGAAATTTCGAATTGTACAATACTTCTTAGGTGGCATTAATGCATGTATATGATGACATGGAAATATGACGTGGCATTATGGGATGCCAAGTGGCATTTTATGTGGCATGCCTCGTCTAGTATATATATATATAGTTATAGCTTAGTCTTGTTTTCCATTTATATAGGTATAAAATGGTAATAAGTTTTATTAAAAACATATAAGTTAGTTTGTGAAGAATCTTCGAAATTAATATATATCGTTATTTTTGTAATCCTTACCATTTTTACAATAATTTTAGTTTATTAACGATTTGCTCATCTATCTATATTGATCGTGACAACATTATTAGGGTTACTAGTCGGGAATATTTTTGACGAGTACGAAAATTGCGATCGGACTGTGGCCCAATTCACAACCGGGTGACCCTTGGTTTGTCATTGGATCGAGGCCCAATGTTAACCATCCGTAACTGGACGGGCTGCGGCCCGGTATTATTACCAAACGGACCCTTGCATTATAGGGATTCGATGGGTCGGAATAATGGGACGGGTCGCGCATGGCCCATGACAATGAAACTCTTATTTTACATGGTGGCAGTAGCAACTTAGCATACATGGTTAACTTATGTTTATTAACAATATAAGGTTTATTAGGTATACAATTTTTTTTATCAAGGCATGTTCATGGCTTGAACATGGCACACGATGTCGAGACTCTCGGCTACAAGCCTTACGTCTCATCTCGACCATCATGAAGTAATGACTCGACTTACGGAAGATCTAGACAAACTAATGTGTTCAAGTTAACGAGATATTAGCCGAAACAACAATCTGTTATACAACGTAAACTAAGCCGAACTTAAGAAAAGTGACTATTAAATATTGTGAGTCTTATTCTAAATTATTACAGTTAACTTTCAAGGTTTCATTTTAGTTTGTTTGGTCACCATTCCTTCGATTTACTGTTAACGATAACAACAACCTGACAAAAAAATTTTCACAAATTCACTATTTCATTTGACATCACCTCATATTTCGACATACAGTTTTGAAGGTATACAAAATTTAAATTAACAATTTAGATCATAAAACAAACAATAAAAGAGTATGTTTCTTACAATATAAAAATTGGGTCGAGTTTCTAGGAACACCGAATCCCCAAGAAATTCGATCGGAAGAGACCCGAAACGAATTGATACAATTAAACGCTTGGAGGAACTTCCTTAAGATTTGATTGACAAAACCCCTACACCAATTTTTGAAACCCCTTTGATTTGGAAAACCCTAATTTCAGATTTGATTGAGATGGATGAAAGTTGTGAAAATTAACCCCTTTTATAGATGGGAGACTAGGAGAATGATTGTGACCCTTTTGAATCTTCAAAACATGTTTCTACCTATTTTAAGCTTTCTTCACATCTATCCCAGCCACGTATGGCACCTACAAAGCCGATTAGGGAGTAGTTTGGATGAGTTTGGAAAGGTGCCAAAGGTGTTTTCATGGGGAGAAGTCAAAAAGGATGAATTTTGATCCATTTTGGTGATGATATTGCTGTTTGTGCATTCACGTGGAGGAGAGAAGAAAAGAGAAAGGGACGTGTGAGTTAGGCGTGAGTTAGGATAGATTTTATTTTATTTTATTTTTAAGTGTATTATGTGTACCTCGTACTCTATAAATTGTTCCGTAAATGATAACGTTTCATTATGTAGAATATTTTTCGGGTATCCGTATTTTATAAATTTTATATTTCTGGAGACGTTTTGACGAGTGGATTAATATGGTATTGTTATTATCTTGACATTAGAAAATAAATTTCGTGCCAATACTATTATGGTGTCTGTACGCGTGTGGTGCCGGGACTTCGGAAAACATGAGATAACTTCTCGTTTTTGAGTTATAATGATTAGAAAATAAATAACTCGCATATTCTGATATAAATAATAGCTGAGAAATTTATGGATTGTCACAGATAAATATGCCATATGTCTTTTGCTTGACATGTAGCCCAAGAAAGAAGGTGAGTTCTCCCATAGAACTCATCTGAAACCTATCTTGCATCAGCTTCTCAAACTCTTTGCACAAATCCTGTTTGGTTAAGCCAAAAATGATGTTGTCAACATAGATCTGAACTAAGCGGATATCATTCTTCACAATTTTGATGAATAGGGTTTGATCAATCTTTCCTCTTCTGAAGCCATTTCCCAAGAGAAGCTTGGCCAATGTTTCATACCAAGCTCTTGGTGCCTGATGCAGACCATAGAGTGCCTTTTCAACTCTGTACACTTTGTTAGGAGAGTTTGGATCTTCAAAACATGGAGGTTGACAGATATATACCTACTCCTCAATCTTTCCATTGAGAAAAGCACTCTTTAAATCCATCTGGTATACTGTGAAGTCTTTGTATGATGCATAGGCCAGAACATTCTTATAGCTTCAATCCTTGCCACAGGAACAAAGACCTCTTCATAATCAATACATTCCTGTTGTGCAGTCTAGCTTTATTCCTTATAACCACATCTCTTTCATCCTTCTTGTTTCTGAAAACCCATTTACTGCCAATAGCTCTCTTGCCTTCAAGAAGATCTATCATAACCCATACATTTTGAAGTTTGAACTGGAGAAACTCTTCTTGCATTGCTTCTACCCATGCTTCATCTTCAAGGGCTTTGTAAACCTTCTTTGGTTCTTCTTGTGAAACAAAACAAGCAAACATACATTTTTGTATTTCACCATGAACCCTTTCTTCATATAAGGCACTAAAGAAACCAGTCTCACTATGCTGAACCTGAGATCTTGTTGTTCTTTCAGCATGAACACCCCCAATTACATTTTCCAAGGGATGATCCTGATTGATTCTTTTATGTGGTGTAACAGGAACAACATAGGATGAAGCAATATTTGTAATATAAATCTCATCTGCTTCATCATTAGGATCACTGGAATTAGAAAACATCTGTATTGACTGATGGAATAGTGTGAGATCCATCAGTATTAACATCTGGCCCATCAGTACTAACATGTCGCCTATCAGTATTAACCACATTAGTACTGATCACTTTAGTTTCAACAACCGCATTACCTTCATTGGTTACTACTCCTTCAGCATCTGTATCAATGGTCTTTGGAGACTGATCACCATCTTTGTTTGCCTCCCCAGAAAAAGTGCTGTCAGGAGAGCTGTTATTCCAAAGGGGTAATATGATACAATCATCATCATCATCGGAATCTGCATCAGAACCTTGGTTTTCACCTGCACCAATGTTAGAATCCACAGAAACAGGCACATTGATTGGGTCCAGACAACAGTTTATCACACAAGCTAGACACTTGTGAATGGTCAACCGTAATAAAATTAAAACTGTCTAAAACCAATACAATAAAGTCCAGAGGAGTATAGTGTTTCCACAGGTCGTTAAGTCCCACGGAGGATTAATGGTGTTTAACACTTTCAGATGTCGAATAATCACTAAGGATAGTGATCAGTAAGGATTGTGAATGATAATTACACCTAAAGGGAAAGTTTGTAAATTACAGGGGCTTAAATGCAAATTAAAGAAAATTAAAAAGCTAAAATATATTAAATAAACGCTATCACTATTTTTAAAATGATGTTTTTATTGATTTATTAAACAAAATAACTTAAATAAACTATTTTAATTAAAACGTAAACCTAAATTATCTAAAAATGTGACCTAGAATGAAAACGTGCGTTATGTATAAAAATTACGCGAGTGCGCAAGGAAAAACGTAAAATTTTTAAAATAAAAGTCCTACGAGTGTAAAAACAATTTTCTTACTTACTATATGACAAAAGAAAATTTTAGAAAAAAGATTTATATTTTTTTGACTTTTATATTTTTTTATTATGAATTAAATACGGTTTTAAACTAATTAAATGATTAAAAATACTAAAACTATTGAGAAAATTCTGAAACTTTTTTATAAAATACTTTATTCTAATACAAAGCTAAGAAAAATACAAAACATGTGACAACTTAATTTAATAAGCTAGAAATAAGCTAAATAATACATATAAGCTTAAATGGAAAACAAGAGTTATGTATTAAATTGTGCAAGATACAACCAGTCAAAGACCCAAGGGCAACTGGTATGTGTGTGGTGTGGTGAGTGGGTGGCCAGGTTGAATCCCAAAGAATGACTTTTTTTTTTATTTCTTTTTGAACTTTTTCTTTTACAAACTTATTAAGCTAATGATAATAAGCAATTTTTATAACTAGAACTTTATATGAAAAACACTAATAAGCACAGAATAAGCTTAAGATTGCTTAACAGTTAGCAAAAATGGAATAAGCTCACTGTTTAGCCAAGATGGCTAATAAGCTAGAAATAAGCAAGAGTGAATCTGAAAATAAGCTAATTAACTTTAAATAAGCTAATATGAAAACTAAAAAAAAAACAATTTTAACTAGAAATAAGCACTGAACAAGCTACAAATAAGCACTAGCTTAAACCGGTACACAGTATACTATTTGAGTTTCAAGGCACCTTCAAGCTTAATTTTAAGCACTGAAATAAGCTAAGAAATAAAAACAAATACTGGAATTAACAAGTTTACCAGTTAAGCTTTCCAAAAAGCTAAATTACAAAGTTTGGATTACTCTAATAAGCTTGTGAGAAGCTTTTGAAAAAGCTGGTAACCACTGATTTAATAGTGTACCAAGTAAAATGAACAAAACTAAAAGCACTTAGCAGGTTAATTAAATAAGCTAAGAATGGAAAATAAGCACTTGTAACCTTGAGTCAGCTAGGTGAGCTTCTCAAAAAGCTAAGGTACATAAGCTAGGGGTCACTAATAAGCTCTCTGAGAGCTTGTGAAATAGGCTAGCAACACTGTGCACAGGGCATGTTTTTGAAAAAGGGTCTGAAACAAGCTGAGAAATAAGCACTTTTTAAGCTAAGCAGAGATAAACTAATATTTTTCTAATTAAGTTAAGCAGCTAAATATTGATATCCCAAAAGATTATAAGCTAAAACTTAATATTAAATACACACTAAAATTCTAAAGTTTATTCAAAAACTGCAATTAGGAAAAATTTTGATTTTTGAATTATACTAAGAGTTTTACTTATATGAACTTTAAATTGATTCTATGGACTGAATATGATGTAATAAGTTATAATAAGATGAAATTAAGCTATAATATCAAGTTATCAACTATTGTGATGAGATTTGTGATCCAAAATCCTAACAGTTAACTATTATGGGTAAGATTAAGATAACTTTGACTTTTTACTGAATAAGCACTAGTTTTTCTTGGTTCTCTGAGTTACTATAACCTATTGTAGCATGTATCAATCAAGAACAAAGACTTGAGCACTCTCTAGTACAGTTAACTAAGCCAAACCAAACAACTCTTAACTAGACTGTTAAGAAGCTTTAAGTGCTAAAACAAGTTTTTAAGCCAAGAAATCTAGTAATTAACTAATATTAACTAAAATAAGACAGAATTAAACTAGAATTAACAAGCTTTAAACACATAAACTATGAAATGCAAATTTTTGAGAAATTGCTTACAAGATGAGTCCAAGTACAAAACAGAGAACTGAGGTACAAGACCACAACCTAAAGCTTCCCAATAAGCACTAAACCCAAGGGCAATCCTTTATTAACCCTGCTCCAGCTTCTTGATAACCTTCCATTGATTTTTTATTTTTATCTAATTTTTTTGGTATTTTTGGTATTTTTCTCTTTTTGCTACTAGACTGATTTTAAGGGTTTCTAAAAGCTTAGATAAGCTTTATAGGAGCTTATGTTGGCTTAAGAGTCCAAATTAACAGCTACAAACAACATTCAAACATTCATGAGATTTTTTTGAACTAGGAAATGCATAAACTTGAAAAGGATATTGAAACTTGAAATTTATAACTGAAAATGATTCACAACACACTAAGATTACTTAAAAAGTACTTGAAAGCTTTTAAATTACACTGGAAATTTGAAAAAAAATTAAAACGACATACATAAAACTAAATTAAGCTAGCTATCCATCCACATTGCTTCTTTCTTGTATATAAAGATCTTTTTGGAGCTTGTCGACATCTCTGAACATTTCCCACCTCATCCCAACCATTGGATTGGTCAAAATCATCATATTCGTCCATTTGTAGTTTTGGCGCCAAAAAAGTCATGAGCAGGTTTTTGTGATTAATGCAATTTGGGAGGTTGTAGAGGTGGAAGGGAGTGGGTATACAAGTGGTGAGGTGAGGTGGAAAGGTGGAAACAGGCAAGGTGGAAGAAAACCACTCTGGTTTTGGAATGCAGGTGATGGAGAAGGAGATGTACAGTGTTTATGGTTTTGGGCGCGCGTTTGACATTTTGACCGAGTATATATAATAAGTGGGGGTTCAAAATTGTATATTGGCAGGGCAAAGAGGATTTTGGCCTAGCTCAAGGGTCAAAGGCCAAGGGTCAAGATATTTGGTTTGGGCTTGTGTATGGGCTGGATATGGATTTGTGTTTGTGTTTGTTAATAATACAAGGGTCCGTTTGTCTAAGCTTGATAATCACAAGTGTAGGACCTTATATCTATCAACCTTATCACAAACCCAACACTTATACCACAAGATGAACACGTGAAACCAAACACAATATGCGTAAATAATAAAGAAAGATTAAGATAAGATATGGTGACTTGATGTATAATTCGTATGTATGTTTAGAGAGGTAGAGAGAAGAAAGATGAAACAATAAGTTGTATATTGCTTCAAAGGAAAACACACACACACACTCAAGCACACCCCTCAAATGACATACTTGAGGGTTATTTATAGTAAGAGAGGATGATGCCCTAAGGCTTGGCCATGGGCCTTGAGATGGACTTGGATTGGGCTTGGGTTTCACTAACTAGACAAGGCTAGCTTAACATAACTTATGCCCAATTAGCTTAGCCCAATCCACGAGCCCGTTGACTATTCTATCACGATATCTAACACGCGCTACAAAGTTCCTAAACGTGAATGACCATCACTTCTAATAAAACTATTAAGGCTAACAATCTCCCAAAATAATGGTCATTCAAATGATGCTCCACTTGATTAGGTCTTTACTTTTCTTGAGCACGAACTTTGTGTGTAGATATAGAATAGTCTTGATTCTTTGTTCCTTCATGCTTTGTGATCAATTAATGTGGTTGTCTGCCGTTGTCAACTTCGTTGGTTAGGTATCTCCACGTATTTCTCCACCATGCTCACACTTCTATTTGACTTTGAGTTTCCAATGATGAAGTTCTCGAGTCTTTACACTTTGTAGATTCTTTGACATTGACGAAGAATCATCTTTCACTTTGAGTTGCCTTTGATGTTGATGAGAACTTTCATGTGTTTTGGGTATGAGCATGTGGACAGTCACGATCCATCCGGCTCCGGAGCTTCCATAAGAAGAAAACATAAAAACAGGTTAGTACTAAGCGGATTCCGGCACTTACAAGTTTGAATTTTGAGGGTGTTACTTGACGCATAGTGTGAAAACACGTCTCTAATTCTCACAAAGGCCGTTACTGAACTGGAGTCCCACAAGTGAGATAACGCGATATACCGAAATACATCTGATTCATGAGTTTGAGGTACACCAAGCATCACCCCACGATGTAGCCGTTTGAGACACACTAAGCGTAATCCACGAGGAGTTACGAAGTGACCTCTTTGTCGAGTACTTGATGTTGACCCCGGCAGAGTTTTCATTCAATCACTGAAGATCACAAATGTGAAACTTCTCATAAATGTTCTAGCAGATTGCTAAGATCTGCGTAGGACTCTATAATATATCACTTGTGTCTTTATTGATGAACAACAAGCGATGTCATGTCAAGTGTTCCTATGAGATCTTTTGATGAATCTCGTGGCTCTAGACTCAATAAGTGCATTATGATTTTCCTAAGCGGAGACTAGGGAGAGGGTCTCCTTCTTCAATATCAGCAATCTCTAAGAGAAAGCCGATAGATTATCAGGGTTCAGTGAGAATGAAACAAATCCTTTTAAGAGGAATTGAGTGGCTAGAAGGTTAGGTGCGTGTCGTCCTGGGTCCATGACGTCTTTGATCTTCAATACCGGTGTCATCTAGTGACAACCAGTAGCATATGTATTGAACCCGGTTTTACTAAGGTTGAATATGGAGGGCTATTTCTTTTCACCCTTTTTCATTACATTTCTTTTAATTCTTCAACCCCTTCTTTCTCCTTTCTCACATTACTCCTTTTTCAATCATACCTAAGGACTTCTAATACTAACTATGGGTATTGTCCTTGGGTAGATCCCTCCGCCTCTGGCGGATCATAGGACGAATTTCCTATCCTTAGTCACCTTATAACTCCATGACTGTCCTATTGTTGCCATAAAACCATTTTTCTTGAAAATCTCTCTAGAGTGTTTTTGATAGAAAACATGTTTGGAACACTTGAGAGTTTTATATTTTCAAAAACACTCCCCTTCACATGTGCTTATAAGTTTTGACATAAATCTGCACATAGAGGGTAGAGTTCGCACTTTTGAATTGATCGACTTTAAATGAACTAGACCGATTCGAGACACGTTTACATCACTAGAGAACTAGCTTGAAATTATTACCCGTCCAGGTCAAGTCCATAGAAAGTTTCTCGAAATGGTTCATTTCCCGACTTTGATTTCTCGTCAATTCATTGGTTCCGTCTGAGTCGAGCTCATTTTGAGATTCAAACAACGATCATTAAACTTTTTGATCACATTTTAATCACATTTCTCCCCCTCAAAAATAGCATATCTATGATTTTTTTGAAACAAAATGATTAAAAGATATGTTTTTCGGAAAGCATTTGGAGAGAAATTGATTTAGCATGAATTTTGGAACAATTTTGGTTTAATACTCCCCCTTAACGAAAGCATATTTTTCATACAGAAAATTTAGAATCAATTAAGGGTTTAGAGGGAGTTATCTTGGTACCACATGTGAGAGATTTTGAAAAATTTCGAATCAATGGTACGCAAGATGAGAAGAAGATTTTGAAAATCTTTTGAAGATATTTAGAGAAAAAATTATCTTCATTTGTTTTAGGATAAGTGCTCGATATATATGAAAATCGATTTTGCGTAGCACTTTCCTTTCTTTAAAGATTGGGTTGCAAGCTGAAATACTTACAAGCCATTGTTTTTAGGAATAGTGCTTGAAAAATATTTAAAACCTTTGATTTGGTTAAGCACTTTCCTTACTTTGAAGCGTCTGGCTGATGTGTTCGAAGCCATTATGTTGAAGTCCGGTTTCAGATCAAGTATACGAAAGCCATTATTTTGAAGTCCGGGTTTTATCTTGGCGATAACAAAGCCATTATTTTGAAGTCCGGTTTACGTCTTTGAAATATCGAAAGCCATTTATTTGAAGAAATTTTGAGAAACGACATGTTTTAGAAAACATTTAAAGAACTCTCGCTCAAGCATCTGTACATGCCCGTATCATTGTTGAATGACATTTCTAGAAACGTACAGAATATCGATTATACAAGAGACATGTCGTGAGAAGAATTTTTTTGGATTTTGAGAAATTATAATGTTTTTGTATTTTTTGAAAGTTTTATATTTTTATATTTTTCTTTTGTTGGTTTTTCAAATTTTGTATTTTGTTTTTCAAATATATTTACAAAGAAGATTTGAAGAAAGAGAAATTAAGTTGGGACAAGTAAAAGTGGAGTTAAGAGTGGAACTAGAAAAGGATTTCCACATGCGAAATTGGCATAAAGTTCTTCTTTACCACATGAGGTATATGAACCTTCAACACTTTTACAAGAACCTGCATCCACAGAAGAAGAATTTTCACAAATAACAGTGTTAGAAGTATATGTTTCCTCACGGTGAGGGTGATCACTATCAACGGTTGTAGTGGTTTGTACTTCGTTATCCGAATGATTGTCACTATTATCTGTGTTGGAGCAAGTATCAAAAATCTTTCCTGTGGGAATCCATCTAAGACCTATTGAGTTGAAAACTTTGCCCGTGGGAATCCACCTAAGGTAAGATCGAGGAGTTGTTTTCTTATCAGATGCAGCGGAAGACTCATTTTTGGAAAAACTACGTCCTGAAGAGATCCACCTATTAGGTTTCTGTTTGTTTGACATTTTATCAACGGGCTTGTTTCTATTTGGTGTCTTAGTGGATTGTGCCTTGGCACGAAATATCTTTCCCTGAGATATTGTAAGGCACATGCATCATGATTAGTAAAGAATAGAAAAGACACATTTTATACATGTAGTACAGACAAATTCAATATTCTTGTTTAAAACAGCAGCTTTAACTTTGTCACTACAGCCTTTTGGAAATTGATTCTTGTTCGAAAAAGACTTAGAATTCCTAGTGTTGTTTTCTAAGGGCATAGCATTTTTCTTTGCTAACTACTCTTAGATGTAATCCAATCCCTAGTCTTTTGTAGAGTGTTCCTAGGTAATGGTTTACTACTACTAGCAGGGCCTTGAAATCTTGTAGAATTCATCACCCTAGATGTTGCACCTAGAATTCCGGCTCTTTTCGAGTTTGTGCCTTTTTTCTAGCTTCTTCTAGATAGTGATTGTTGACCATGTCGTTAGAACCGACTGATTCTTTAACAGATTTTTGGTCACATTCCGTGTAATATTCCTAGAGATGCCAGTGTAAACACTTTTCTTTCTCAAAAGGTTTTCAAAGCTTTGATAATTCTCTTTTAATAGGCAGGGACTGTGGAGTGACTGTTTTTGACAAATCATTTTTCTCATTGACCTTTGGAGGAGGCATAGAAATAGACATTTTTGGTTTGAAAACCTGTTTGGGAACATTTGTTTTCTCCTCAGTCAATGGTTTTTCAAACTTAGTATCCCTGCCTTTCCTTTTAGACTTTCCAAATTTGAACTCTCAAAAAGATCATTTTGCACTTTCATGTCCTTGTAGGCACGCTCATACGACAGTTTGTCATACTTGCAGTCCTCGGTTTTCGATCAAAATCGCTTTTAAAATAGGACACGTTTTCTTTTTCAAGTTTTTCAAGAGCTTTTTCATACTTTGAAATAATTGCGGAGGTCTCACCCAGAGTCTTTCATGATCTTCAACGGAATATGTTTGCAAAATGATGGACATAATATCGAGGAATAGTCGAACATCTTCGAAGAGAGATTCATTGAGTTTTTCCAAAACTTTGATGTGTTCAATACTTTCATTAGCTTGATTTACCAGGGATTTATGGTCCTTGACAAAGTCAAATAGCTGTTTCTTTCAAAACGCTTGTTCAAAATGAATTACCCTTGCACGATGTTATTCAACTTTTGAGTTTCAAAAAAATTTTCTGTTCATTATCAAAACTATTAAACCAGATGTTTGTTCTAATATTGGTTTTAGTTTTAACGGTCTCTTGAAGGATTGTGGTAAAAGTGTGACAAGATTTATATCCGGATGGTTTACACGTGAATTGGTTCGGGTATTATTTTTTATTGTGGGCCAGTGCACATAACGTATATCTTGTGCTTTGTGAAATGTTGAGAAACGATTTTATCTCAACAGGTTGAGAGATAGAGTGGACTGAAATGGGCCTATGTCTCGTCCAAATGTGAATTAAGAGGACTTGGGCTTTCATGAGATCACATTAATTTCAATGGTATCCATCAATACTAACGCACAGGTGGACTTACAAATCAGTATCCGATATTTATTTTTTGGGTATAATATTTTTATTAATCGTTGGTATTAATTGGTCAATGAGTGGTATTTTTGGTATGGTATATTTTTCACGAGGATACTACGTTCACGGCAAAAGTTTTTGATGAATTTTAACGTGACCACGGAGATGACTCTTTATTATTTATTTGGGTGTGAAGTGAAGTTTGACGAGTGAGTTTACTTATTTCGTCTTCTTTCTTTCTTCCCTTACGCGAAGATGACTTGTCTGGGCAAATATGTTGAGTGTGATGAAGACTTGCTATCTAGTTACTTTTGTGATTCTTTCTCTCTTAACCCACAAAGTAGCTATCACTTTTGGTGTCTCACGTAGTTGAGGATATGCCAAGAGGTTTTGTACATTGGGTACACCGTTCTTTTTCACAAGGATAGTACAAGCTTAAGTAATCAGTCCGGGAAATTTGACTTCATTCTCAAGTTCGTCATATTGGATTATCTTCACATGTGGTTACTACAGACAGCCGTTGAATTTTGATACTGGGGGTTGAGATGAGTTAGACAATGTCAAATGGTATTGTTCATCGACATCTTCTCACGGGTGATATGATTTATGATAGAGTGCTTCCAGTTAATGCTTCATGTACACAATTGTATGCTGATTCCGATAAATCGTAACCTTCAGGGGAGAGAAATGTGTACATTATGGGCTGATTTGATATATGCAAGATAACTGGAATGCATTTGGTGAGATGAAGATGTTGATATCTTATTCCCCCGAATGGACAATCTTGAAGAAGGTCGAGTCGACGGTCTTTTCTACATTTTCCGCTGCGTGTTAGAAGACTAAAGACGGTTCTAATTTAATTATCAAAAGACTTCTTTGAATTCAGGAAATTCATCGAAAGGTTGTCATTTTGGGGAGAGCACTAATTAGGGGAGAGCAAAAAAGGTCGATTTAATCCCTAATTAGATTTGCTCGCATTGTTCTTTTTTCTGCAAGTAAAGAGATGGCACGGTGAGAAGATTCATGAAGTTTGATGACCCGTGAAGACACTCTTGAGTCTGCACGCTTATCTGTTGTATTTACTTTTGCTTGTAGGGAACATTGTAAGCAACTCCCGCATGACATCACTTGGGGAGAGATTGTTAGCCTCGCTAAAGTGAAGTCATTACGGGAATTGCATTAGTTTCTTCTTTTACTTATTAACAAGGACTAGTTTATTCAATTGTGATAAGTTATGCTTGTCTTAGTATAAATACCCCTCCTAGTCCCAACTAGGAGGGTAGGAAGTTCATTTTTGTAAAGAAGTGTGTGTGGTTTCTTCTTCTTCTCTCTAGAAACACACACATCTTCCCTTTACATCAATCTAAACAATACCATGTCTTATTCATTCTTTGAGCTTCCCCGACCCCCCGAACCACATAAATCACTTGTTTTTATCGATCCTACAATAAGGACCAATCATGTAATTTCTGTTTTATGAGGGACCAAAACTGTAATTTCTCTAAAGTTTTCAAAAGGACCAAACTTGACAAACTTTAATAGTACAAGGATAATATTTGATAATTTTCACTTTTTAAAATATCCAAGGGTTATTTATGACACTTTTCAAACTTGAAGGACCTTTTCTGCCATTTGATCAAAGATTCATTCAAGGACCATTTTTGACAACTTAGAGTATTTCAGGGACCTTGAATGATATTTTTGTTTATTTTGATTTCAGGGACTAGATTTGACAACTTTTGAAACTTGGGGGACTAAAACTGCCAATTATGCAAACTTGATACGTTTTTCATCTGATTTTGATATTTTTGCATTTAAAACACATAAAACACTAATTTGTGATATTTTTATCATTTTGATGCATTTCTGAGTGTTTTCAGATGTTTTTGCAGTTTAAATGGTACAAAAATGATGAGTATTTAGACACTCATCACACATAATTCATGGATTCAGTTAGCATATCAATATCAAAAAGCCACTTTGGTCCTTACCCCTCTACACTAGGTTTATCCTCTAGAAATTCTATGTGCGGATTCTCCTCAATCCTTCTGGTTCTAGAGTTGTAAACCCTAAAGGCCTTACTATTCAAAGAGTAGCCTTTCAGATATCCATCATTAAACTTTCCTAAGTGGTCAATGATATTGAGAATAGAGACATGACACCAAAAAGGTCTGAAAAAGTCTAAGGTAGGAGTCCTACCTAAGAATAACTCATAGCGAGTCTTGCCATGAGGCTTTACCACCAGTACCCTGTTCTGAGCATAACAAGCAGTATTAACTGTCTCAGCCCAAAATGTTGTGGGTAATTTGGAATCTGCTAACATGGTCCGAACATCCTCTATCAATGTCCTATTTCTTCTTTCAGCAACCCCATTTTGCTGAGGAGTCCTAGCTACACTGTATTCTCTTTTAATACCCTTAAGTTGACATAATTCATTCATCACTTGGTTTTTAAACTCAGTCCCATTATCACACCTAATGATCTCAACTTTCTTATTAGAAAGGTTTTCTACTGCAGTTATGTATGACTTAAGGATTTCACTGGTCTCATCCTTAGTATTCATTAAGAAAACCCAAGTTAATATGCTAAAATCATCATTCACATCCAAACAATATTTCTTATTATTTAGGCTGCTAACAGAGGTAGGGCCAAATAAGTCCATATGCAGTATATGCAGTGGTTGGGTGTTAGAGTTAAAAACCTTGGGCTTACAAGAGGCTCTATGCTGCTCCCCTTTGAGGCATGCAATACAGGTCTGTTTATTTTCAAATCTTTTTAAAGGTAAACATCTTAAAAGGTTATTTTTAGCTAAAAGATTTATCACCTTAAAGTTCACATGACCTAGCCTTCTATGCCATAACATAGACTCATCCAAAGAAGCTGTAGCAACTAAAAAATTAAGATTTTCTTTGGGCACTATGTTTTTCATACTCACAATGTACATATTGTTTTTCTTAGGAAACTTAAGTAGTACCTCATCATCACTGGGAAACTTAAAATTAGGAGATAAAACCAAGCAATCAGTGTCTGTGAACAGAACAAAATTCTTCTTGTCACATATTTGTGACACACTGAAAAAATTATATTTGAGTTCTTTCACATAGTACACATCTTCAAAATCAAGATTACTAGTCTTGATTGTGCCTTTACCAGTAATTCTTCCACCTATACCTCCACCAAAGGAAACGTATCCTCCATTCAAATCAGTAAAGTGTGAAAGATAGGATAGATTTCCAGTCATGTGCCTGGAACATCCACTGTCTGAATAGCCTAGATCATCATTATTGTTGGAATGTCCCTACATACAAAATAAAGGAAATTAGTTCCTTTTGGGGACCCAAGCCATTACTAACTTAGATTTGCCTCGTGCATTAATGTAATCATATTTCTTGAGAGTAACTAATGCACTATTGGGTTGAGTGGTCTTTGTAACCCAACAAGCTGAGGGCTTAACAGCATTGCCCTTGATTCCCCCATCAGCACTCATTTTTGAACCAACAGTTTTAGTTTTAGGCTTAAATGTATTAACGTTTGGCCTATCAGTATTAAGTCTTGGTTCAACAGTATTAACCTTTTTCTTGTAAAACTTAATTTGTTCATTATAGGACTTAAAGGTTGGTGCTGCTTTACCATAAAAGGGTCTTGGTGAAGTAGATGGTGAGGATTTTGAAAAGTTCTTTTTGGGCCTTTCACCAAATACTTTGGGTTGTGGTCTAGTAGTGTTAACTGGCCTTGAAGTATTCAAAGGTTTTACGTCAGTCTTAAGAAGTACTGCTCTTGGGGTCATAATGGGTTGAGGTCTCAAATAGTGTTTGCAATGAGACTGCAGACGAGAGAAACTTCCACACACAAAGCAAGATTTGTTAAACATGACAAACTCATCCCCTAATTGCTCAGATTTAAGATTGTTCCAATTCTTCTGATTACCTTTAGGACTGGATGGCCTGTTTCTATACATCTCAGCGTATTTTACTGTCTTCCTAACAGGTTTTTCATTAAGTTTTACAAGTTCAGTAATTGTCTCTTGCTTTGCTTCATTAGACTCCACACATTTTTTAATGTTTTTGTTTTCAAACACATACACCTCAAGCAAAGAAGTGTCACTGGCACTTTCAAAGGCTTCATCAACCTTCTTAGTTTTGGTCTCCTTGACCTTAGAGCCACGAACGAATATGGGTACCTTAAAATCCTCTAGGCCTATGTGTTCAAGGTCGATACCAGGAGGTAAGGGAACACCTCTGAATGGTGGTGGTGCTCTTTTATATCCCATGCCAGATTTGGCTTTACCAACTAGAGAGCTTTCAATCATCTTATTAAGTTTCTCAGAGTTATAATGAAGTGTGTTCTTAAGAGTATCAACACTGAGTTCTATGTTGTCCTTAGCTACTGTAATTTTCTCTAGTTCTTCTTTTAGCACACTTATGGTGGTATCTTTAAGTGAGAGATCCCTATTAAGCAATGCAACTGTTTCAGAAAATTTTGATTCATTTTCTTTGTAGTGCACAATTTGATTTTCCAAAACTGCTAAGCCTCTCTTATGGTTTGCTAAGCTATAACTAGTTTTACCAAGCTCTTCAGACATATTATCAAATTTAGTTTTTAGAGACTCATATTCGCTTAATGGGACACATGTATCTGAGCAATTTGTTTCAGTAATTACCTCAGATACCAAAGCCATTTTGATTGGACTTTCTTCTTCATTAGCCATGAAGCTCCAATCATATCCAACACCATCCATTGCCACCATAGCTTTGGAAGAAGAATCATCAGCTTCAGAACTTCTTCCTTTGTTCATGGGGCTTCTGCATTCCCTAGAAAAATGCCTAAACTTTCCACAGTTGTAGCAATCCACTTTTCCCTTGTAAAATCCAACAGTATCCCCATCATTAATCTTGATCTGCCTCCCAGTTCTCTTCATGAACCTTCTCGCCCTTATACTTATCAAAGCAATATTCCACTTGATATTTATTTCTTCAATGTCATCTTCATGGATCTGTTTTAGGTCATCATGAGTGATCTGAGAGCCCTTTGACTGCTCAGAGATGAAAGCATAAATGGTATTTTCATTGATACCCGCTGCAGTGATAGCTAAGCAATCACTATTAACATTACTAGAAGTACCAACATTAAAACAGTCTTTCTCATCACTAGTGACTGGCTGAGCCACAAAAGCTATGTTTTGTGACCCAGAACTAGAAGATGCAGCCGCAGACCTTTTCATCTCTTGTTCAATGACTTTGAAGTTATTGAACAAATTATCTAACCCCATAGTTTCAAACTCTGGCCTATGCTTCCAAACAATGACATGTGTGTCCCACTTTGGTGGTGGAAGACTTCTAACAAACCTGAGATTGACATTTTCTTGAGAGATATCCACACCCAACACTGCCAATTGACTGACAAGTTTTTGAAGCCTGTTGTAAACTAATTCAATGGACTCAGTAGCACCAGCAATGTAGTTTTCAAATTCTTGCTTCAAAAGAGTTTTATGAGTTTTCTTTGTGGCAGAATTCCCACCAAATCCAATCTTAATGGCTTTTAACAAGGACTGAGGATCCTTGTGCTTGCTGAAGTTGAGTTGATGATCATCGGGTAATTCCATAAGTAGAAGACTTTTGACTTTGAGATCATTTCCTCTTTGAGTAATTTCTTCGGTAGCGACAGGTTCACCTTTGTCTTTAAGAACAATTTTGCCACCAACTTCTTCAGAAATAGTGGATTTGTAGGAGTCTCCATTGAGCGCAATGTTCCACAGCTTAAAGTCCAGTACCAAGAAGTACTGCTCTATGCGTATCCTCCAAAGATCATATTCATTTGACTGCAACTTAGGAACTTTGGTAACAGCAGTGGATTTGCTTGAATCAAAATCCATTTCTTCAACTCCGTGACATAGCATCTTCTAAAACAAAGCTTTCAGGACACAAACTCTGATACCACTTGTGGAGTCCCAAACCTTGGATCTAGAACACTTAGATTGTAGTGAGTAGTTTCCTTGGATAGTTCCAAAACAACAAGGAGAAAATTTGTATGAATACACACAAATATGCGGAATCTACTTGTGTATACTTAGAAGAATAAAGTAAACAAATGAACGCAAAATGTAACAACCAATGCTTCAATATTATTAACCAATAATATGAATACTCTCAAAGTATCAGGGTTACACCTTGAAGCTTTACTTAGAACGGCTAGGGTTAAGGGAAATGCTAGTGTGTAAGTGAGATATATTCTGACCTAGCTAGGATCTCCTTTTATACACCAAGGAGTCCTTTACAGAGATAACTATGCATTAAATGTATCATATCTTCTATAGGGATAGAAGATATGCTATTACAAAACGTACACGACATTCTATACATAGAACAGTACTAACTCTAACACTATCAGTACTAACTTCAACACTATCAGTACTAACTAGTTAATACTCTTGGATTATAACTATCAGTACAAACTTCCAATGCTAAGAGTACTAACTATAATTGTGAATTTCCCAACAGATGTTGAGGAGAATCGTGACAGAAGAAATAGAAGAGACTAGTTTTTGGTGATGGGTTGACGTGACGCTTAATATAGAGTCGAGACAGAAGAAGTATAGATGAGATGTGGATGAGATGAGATTCAAATACGAGACTTGAATAGGTTTGCTGCGAGGTCAATCGTGTCTTCATTTTTAGAGGCGTCCTTGAGAATGTTGACTAGGTCATTAAGAGTTTGTGTCATCCATAGTGATTAATGGACGTGCCTTTCGGGCGATTACGTATTCGGTGTTGAATATGGTTGTATCAAGAGAAATTTTGTTTTCTAGAAAAATGAGGGTTATACAAACATTTCTAAATTTTCCGCACTATTTCTCAATAATTAGAGACGTCATATATTGTGATTTATATGTCTTTTCTCTTCAGATAATAATCCTAAATACGTAGTATCTTTAATTGTATTAAAAAAATACAATTATCCACTTAGAGAGAGTCTTCTCAAATGTGTTCTTAGAAGCAAACACTAGATATGACATTGAGTCAACTTTTCGTTTTAGGTACAGCAAGGCACCTAACACTATATAATGTCCACGGACCGACCTTCATCTTCTTTGTGATTTTTGTACCCGAGGACATGGGCGAGACAATTATATCTAAAGATACACATATTAACTATGGGGGATAAACATTTAGGAAGAGAGTTCAATTTCCTAAGTTTCATTTATCACAAATAGGTTTAATACGCATAAAGTTTTAGTTAACCAATTTGCATGTCCTAGTTTACTAGCAAGCAAGTCACACATAAGGCAATCACGATTTTGAGAAAGCATACCTTGGCCAATGACACATCCCTAAAGATACATTAACATGAGAGAAGTTGTTTTGAGCAATATATAGTTGTCCAGCGTATGGTAAAATCAAAAAATAATTATTCATATCTTCAAGTAGCTTTCCATGCATCTCACTTGAAGTTTCAACCATTTGACGTACATTGTTTTCGTTACAGTCATTGTCTTCTTCATCAGTATATCACTCCATGCTTCTTGAAGGATTTCTCCTTGAATATTTTTCACATGATTCTTGTTGGCATTTCCTTTATCAAAAACATTTAAAGAGGTAGTGATATTATTGATCCTAACAAAAGCGCTATCTATAGATTCGTTCTTAGACATGATGAATTGTTCATATATTTGTTCAAGATCAATATTTTCATCTTTGACTTGATTATGTCCTTGATGAATGATTAAAATATTTTTCAAAATATCATTTGCCGTTTGACACATGATTTCTTTCATATTCACTTTTTCGGTAAAGCTTTGTAAATCAATATTTTGGCTTCAATATTTTTGTAAAGTTTTCTTTTAAAATCATCACTTTGATTTTCAAAATTAATTTTCAATGGTTGAAAATCACCAATTGAAATAACATGCCAAAGATCTTGATCTATTGATCTCACATTATTTTCAAATCTATTTTTCCATTGAATAAAATTATTGCTTTCAAAAAATAATGGTTGTTTTAAAGATTGACCTTCTAGAATTCTTTTAGAATCCACACATCGATTCAAGTTTTAAGGTACAGTATACTTTAAAGATCTTGAGTAACCTAGCTTAGATACCAATTGTAGAAACTAGAAGGGGGTTGAATAGTTTCACCGTTTTTTATTATGTTTTAAAACTTTTAAAACTTTATGTTATTTTCTTGAAAATTAGTTTGATTCGAGGTTATATGATATAAATAAACAATAGATAGGAACACAATAGATATGTATGAATTAAATAATATATGGATGCAATAAAGATAAAGGGATAGAAACAACCAAACTGAGACACGAGATTTATAGTGGTTCGGCACGAAGCTCACTCTCGCCCTACTCCACTCCTCGAGTATCACACTCGAGATTTCACAATCACTATGTCAACAAACTCACTTCAGGCGGAGAAAACCGTACACTTTCGCTTACACCAATTTATGACACTAAGCGGAATGTCGGGTCCTAGTCCAAGCTAGAACCAATCTACACACCAATATACATTACAACACGGACTTACACCTCGCCCACTTGGATATGCACACAATCCAAGTCTTCACACGACACTTCATGGACTTTCACATTGTCCTAATATTCACACAACAATGCACGGACTTACACCACGTCCTAATCTACATACAACACTTCATGGACATACACTTTTTTCAAATCTATCCTATCACAACTAGTCTCGACTCACACAACTCAGATACACAAATGTACAAGGAGGAAAATAGAGAGTTTAGATGAGAAGAGAATCGTAACACAAGTTACATGTGTGTGATCCCTAATCTATAACACCTCGTTTCTTGGAGAATACGAGCATTCTTCTCTTGCACTTTGATGTACAGGGTAACGAGGTAGAGGAATCACTTATAAACACATATCAAAAAGTTATAGTAATCAAAGAAGTGAGGTTTAAAAAACAGAAAGTTTTTGTGCTAAGAGGACTTGATTTTTCTGTGGAATGGTGTTGTATTTATAGTCACTAGGAGGAGCAGGGGACGACCCCTTTAACCTTGGATGGTCCCATATATATAAGGGACCGTCTACATGTTTACAGGACCGTCCCAAGAGATGCTCCAAATTTTGTCCTGATGTGGTGAAAATTTATCAGGTAAAAGTTTTAACTGATTTGGGCGGGAAAAATAGCTGTTGGAGAATTTCAAATTCAAATTAATTTTTTTATTAAAACATTTCTTTAAATTAAAAAAAAAAATACTTTGTAAAAATGTTTTGTCACATAAAAATGTGAGGTTTGAAGAAAAATAACTTATTTTCACTTAACTAAGTTCGTAGATTATTTGTTCATACCTTAAGTGATGTTATAGTCGAAATGTAGTAGAATTGAGTTTTCTCGATTATAAACTTATCAAGTGTAGTTTTACGCAACGTTTTTTCATATTTTGTGATTATCAAAACTTATAGAGATCGAAAAATGCAAATGACATTTTTAACATTATTTGTATTAACAAATAACTAGGTTTCATACAATCCTAAGCAAATACTATAAAATTTAGCCTATTATAGTAATGAAAAGAAAATCAAATAAAGAAATCAAACAATCACATTTAAACATAACTGAATGATTGATTAGATAAATTATCTCTTTAATACATAGGAAGTTTTGGGGCGAAAAGGCCTGAAAAACTGCTGAAAATTGCCCTAAGTTCGGACTTCTAGGTTATCGCAAAGTTGCACATTTTACAATGAAAATAATACGAGAATAAATATAGATTTATACTTGTTACGGCGTCATTTGTCTAAATGTGACGTCGTCAGCTCGCCAACAGTTAGGGTTTCGCTTCTTGCACCGAATTAATGTGACAATGTCAGGTTGGGTTTGTGACGCCGTCGCCCTTCTGTATTTTGGTCATGACGCCGTCAAAATGAGGTCGTCATCATAGAATGAGTCATCACTTGTAATTTCTGAAACTTCAATTTCTTCAAGATCTTCAAGTGGCGGCGTCACTTAGTGTTGTGACGCCGTCACAGCTCCTTTCTATGATGTTTTTCTCGATGTTGTCATTTTCTTCATTTTTTCGTCCGATCGAGCCTAAAACATACCATTTTTCAGCATTTGCTTCCCAAGTACCTTAAACTGAAATAGAAATGATTTGGAGGAATAAGTGATCAAACATGTATGGATTTAGAGGCTTAATGACCCCTTAAAACGTATAAAAATACACCTCATCAATATGCAGATAACTCAAAGGATTTCCGGGTGTATAACAGAATAACAAAGAAGGTTATGGAAACGATGGATATAAAGTTCGACGAAATCTCCCAAATGGCTTCTGAGAGACTCGCTCTAGATTACAACTCGCACCAAACACACAGACTTCTAAACACATCATTTCAGGACTCGTACCTAAAGAAAGTTTCATCAACAATAACTAAAAAACTGTCAGAACGTGAATTGGAGAATTTCTTCAAGTTAATGTATGATGAATTTATGGGTGGAATATCGACTAATGCACCAAGACTTCATTCCGCTACACACGCTCCAAAAAACCAACCACCACAGCCACAAGATGCATCTACAACAATCGAAGCTGAAGAACCTACACCAAATACCTCATCTACAGCAACTCACGATATCCCAAGTACTTCACACTGCAATACACCAATTGTTGATGAGCAAAACTAATATACACCATCTCAAGAAAAACAAGCATAAATCTACAATGATGTAGAGTTTGAAAATCCATTTGCCACACCAACAACGAAATTTGATGAATGTTCCTTAAGATTTCAAGATCCTTCAGACATGCATATATTATACCAACGAAATCCTTCTACACTCTAATGGACAAAATACCATCTAGTGGAACAAGTGCTCAGTGATCCTACAAAGTCTGTGATGACAAAAAGAAAGCTAGCCATGGATCCTAAAATGTGTATCTTTATACTCACCGTGTGTACAATTGAAACTAAGAACATTCAGGAGGTGATGGCAGAAAATAGCTGGATAGAAGCGATGCAGGAAGAACTTCTTCAGTATAACATACATGACGTCCGGAACTAGTTGAAAGACCTATTGACAAACCAGTTATTGGTCTCAAATAGATCTGGAAGAACTAACTCAATGAAGAAATGACTGTAATTCACAACAAGGCTCACTTGGTGGCTAAAAGATACAGATAAAAAGAAGGAATAAATGTTGAAGAATCATTCGCGCCGATGGCAAGACTTGAAGCGGTTAGGATTTTCATGGCTTATACGGCTCACAAGAACTTTACTATATATCAATGGACATCAAAACTGTGTTCTTAAATCATAATCTTAAAGAAGAAGTGTATATGAGTCACCCGGAAGGCTTCATTGACATGAAACATCTAGGCCAGGTGTACAAGCTAAAGAAGGCAATATATGGTCTTAAGAAAGCACAAAGAGCATGGTATGATGACCTATCTTCATTCCTTATCAAAAATCATTTCACCAGATGTATTTTTTACCCTACTTTGTTTATACGAAGATACAACAAGGACATCTTGATTATTCAAATTTATGTAGATGACATCATTTTTGGCTCCAGTAATGAAAAGCATTCAAAGAAATTTGCAAACCTAATGAACAGCAAATCCATGATGTAATGATGAGGGAATTAAAAAGAATTCTTGGTTTACAAATACATAAATTCCCTCATGGTATGGACTCGTGTGACATTGTTGGTACACCAATGGCTAGTACACCTAAACTGGATTCTGATTTACATGGAAAACTTGTCGACCCAAAGAAATATTAGAGCATGATAGGTTCCTAATGTATGTAACAGTCAGTAGACCTGATATTGTATTTGATGTATGCTTATTAGCTCATTCAAGGCAAGGCCTATTGAGGTTACCTCAAAGAAGCCAAACGGATCTTTTGTTACCTTAAGAGGACCATTCACATGGAACTTTGGTATCCATAGGACTCCAGAATCGAACTAATTACATTCAAGTAGAGCACAATTCTTAGGTGAGAAGCTAGTAAGTTGGTTTAAGATTAATCACTAGGAAGCTTTAACAACAAAAAGGTTTTGAATTTGAACCACTAGAAATTATTAGACCAAAGAATTTTGATGTATGTGTGTTTTTAACAAAAAAAAGCATAATACTTAAGCTTACAAAACCGATTCATATTGTAAACTAATGATGATTTAAGCTAAGTAATTGATAGCGTATTATTATTAGTAGCCCAAGGCCCAATAATCACATGCTCGGATCGAGCCTAAAATAGTTCGTGAAGTCATCAATGACTAGAACCACATAAGATCAGGCCAAACTAGGCCTGGCAACTCTTCTCGGGTAACATAATACATACACAAAGAGACAGCTGTTATAATTGTTGCTAACGGTTAAGACATATGAGTCTTGCATAGAACAGTGGGGAACACACGAAAAGCAAGACATATTTCCTCCTTGTCTGCTCTCGGATGATTAACACTTAGCTCCCTAGCAACCGTTGATCATCCTAAAAGGGTTTATTTCTAAACCCTACAAGCCTCCTTATAAAAGGAGAGAAACATACATAATCACATAAGTTTTACACACACTTAGGCAAATATTGCCTCACAACAGTGCAACATGGTTCTTGTTTCAGTGTTACCCGAGCTTCTGGATCTATATCAATCGTATCGTGTCCTTATCGTTCTACACAGGAAACCAAACAATAAAACCATCCCCCCATAGGTTAACATGGTGCAATCCGTAGGGACATGATACAAAATAGCAAAAAAATTTCTTGAAAATTTTCACCTACTTTCACTCATTTCTCACTCAAAAATCAAAACATCTTTTTCCTTCTCGCACAAACTCCTTAGCCAAACATGTCTGGTGAACAACTCCCTCAAAATTAGGACATAACCTAGTTGGAAGACCTCAATCACACAAAGGAGGGTCAGTAAACATTCGAAAACGAGGACCACCAGCAGTCAAGAAACCTTACAAGAAGGCCATCAGGAGAAATGCATGCAAAAAATGACCATGTCAACCTTCATACAACTCTGGACCTCCAAGATCCCATGAAGAGATTCATACACGCAGGCCAGGCCCTCAAGTTTGGTTCACGCAAGAAAATAGAGGTTAGGGTAGCTCAGAGAGACCCAAGGAACAGTTGCGGGCAGATGAATTCACTACACCAATATCCACCAACAAACAAGGTTCTCGAGTACAGCAAGGGGAAGGGTTACAATATATCCAGAACACGCCAGTTGTGGTAGCATGCCTGGAATAGTTTGCAGAAGAAAGGAGGATGGCTAGTTCTCAGGTAAACGTATTCCATCCTACTTAGTCTTTCCTGCATAGCAACATACCTAGAAATCAGGGTACTCTACCACCCAACACAAACTCCCAAGTTAACATAACCATGAGCCCAGCTGAATGTGACACCCTAATATCCATACCTAGTGCATCCCCTCAGAGCAACCCGTCCCTCACACCACTCCAAAGTCAAAAACATACCGAGAGAGAAAACCTAGTTACCCTACTTACTAAGGCACTTTCTTGAGCGAAAGAGAAACACCTTTCAGAGTCATCCGTACCTGATCATTTGATAGCCATAGCCATACCCAGGGAGCAATTCATTCGCTGGATATCCGAGTATGAGCTACCTAATGACTTAGTCATGCCCAAGAGCGTAGGCATCTATAAAGGCATATGAGACATTGATTCTCATGTGTGGGCATTCGAAGGGGCATTAAAACATGCGCATGAAATAACCTAATAGCCTGTCATATGTTCCAACAAACCCTAGCTGACTCAGCAGTGGCTTGGTTCAAAAGCCATGCCGAAGACAACATCTTAGGCTGACAAGACTAGAAGGACAAATTTATCCCCAACTTCCAAATCTTGAGAAATTATACAAGAAAATTTCATTGACCTTCAGCTACTAAGACAAGGCCCTGGCGAATCGTTTGAAGACTTCACTGGACAATTGAACAATTAAACCATGAAAATCCCAGGTCATACTGATCAATAACTGATTGGAGCTTTCATCTTCGGGATGACCAAAGGAGAGTTCTTAGAGGAGCTGGGTCGCATACCTCCTACAATGTAGGAGGAATGTTTGGAACTAGAAATAGAATTCATCAAAGTAAAGAAATTAAATGCCAAATGGCGAAGTTGAGAAGAGGCCTGATTGAATCAATTTAGTATATATTTTTCAAAGAAAGCAACTCAAACGGTTAGTTTGAGTTCCCGGATCGTTCCTAGCGAAGGATGAATGGAGTTTGTAACTCTCGTAGCGGTTACGTGATTTTGAATGGGAAATAAGAGAGAATAATGGGGTTTTACACTACAATAATAAAACATAAACTAAAACGAACTCAATAAGCACATAAAACAATAACGTAAAGCACATTTAATCTAAAACACAAACTAAACCTAAAACGTAACTACGGGAATAATAAAAACGCGAGTTAAAATCAAATAATGCAATTTAAACCTTAGGAACATAAATCTAATTTTCCTAAGTGCAAAACGATAAAATAAAATTTTAGGAAAAAACATAATATTTTTTTGACTTTTTAAATAATTATTATGAATTAAAAACTAAAAATGTAAAGGAAACTAGATGATCCTACAATAAGCTAAAGGGGAATACTAAATATAAATGTGGACTTAAATTAGCAAAGAAAGTATCAATAAGCTAACTAAAAGGAAATAAGCACTAAAAAAATAACACTGTTGTTACAGCAGTGAAAGGGGACAGAGGATGGGCTGATTGCAGACATAAATAGGATATAAGATAAGCTCCTAAGGGCTAACTAAGGTAAGATAGATAAAACTTATACCATGGGCTACCTATAGAACCAAAAATCATACAACTAATCCAACTAAATAAGAAGATAACTAAGCTTGAAGATGCTGATATGGGCAGATCTGTAGACAGCAAAACAGAAGCAATGGGCAGATTAGGCACAATTTATTACCAATTCAAGCAATCAAACTACTTCTAATGGGCAAAGTAACTAAAAGAAGATAATCTAGATGTATAGAGAACTAATAAAAGAATTTAACACTAACTTTGAAACAATTTTTGACTATGAATTAGGCTGCAGAACAGACCTCTTGGGACAGAAAAAGGATTTTTGACAAAAAACTAATGAAGTAGAAAACTTATCAAAACACTTGACAAAAATTAAAACTATGATTAGAACAGCTTGAAAATCAGTAACTTCAATCAAGAACCTCAAACTCCACTTATCAAAGTGACTTCATTTTTAAAATAAGCATTATCCAAACACTCCTTTATGACTAAATTGCAAAATAGCGTTATCAATTTTGATGAAATTCTGACATAGACTGAATCAAAACTGACAAATTAACATTAAACTTAGATTTATAACACCTTGAAATCAGATTTTAACCAAGAACTGTTTTGACTTTTTGAATTTTTACTAATGTTGACTGTTTTGTAAAAACTTGAAATTAAAGCAGACTAAAACAGTAATAAGCTCACAAAAGCTTATTAAAGCTTATGTGAGCTTAATAAACAGAAAAGGAGCTTAAGAAACAGTAATTATAGCAATTTGAGAAATTGAAATAAACATGAGACAAGGCAATAATGAAACTGAAATTGTAATTAACACTGAAAATTTATAAAACTGAAATCAGAACTATAACTAAAACAGTATTTAAAACAGATAATGAAATTAAAATGGTAACATTTCTCCAATACATGAAAAATCGACAACCTAAAATCTGTGAATGAGGGTCCTTTTTATAGTTGAGGAGAGGGGATGCTTCTAAGGTTTGGAAAGGACCCAGAAGCTCTAATCATGTCCATTGATCATCCCTTGGTCACCACTCAATAAATCATAGCCCTTGATTATCTTGGTGAGGTGTCAAAGCCAATCAGAGGGCTTACTTTGTCCACTCTGTCATTCCCTCTTGTCACCTTGTTGCCAAGTCAGCTTCTAGAAAGATGCTAGTACGAGGTTGTGCTGGGTAATTTTTGGGATGCTGGGTAATTTTTGGGATGCAGGGTAATTCCTGGTGAGGGAGATGTACATTAATTGGGATAAAACTTGGTGGGGGTTGGCTATTTTGACCAAGGAATTAAAGTGGGTGAGATATTGCTGATGGTGACCAATTCAAAAGGTAAAAAGGGAGGGTTCATTGGTTAATTGGTAGGGGTTCATTGGAGTGATTAGTTTGGACGGGTAAAGGGGATTTTAAGGTTATGGGCTTGGTTGGGCTAGGGGTTTAATTGGAAATAGATTTGGTTTAGTTTAGGTGTAGGAATTAGGATAGTTTAGCTTTATGGGTAAATTTTGACAAGGTCTAAAATGTAGGGACTTTTTGTGTAATTTTGGAAAAGTAATCCCAAGGGTGATTTTTGGCATCTTCATAAACCCCAATGACCAATTTTTTCATTTTGAGAAAGTGATTCTTCAAGGACCAATTTTTCTAATTTTGATTCTTCAAGGACTAAACTTGACATTTTGAGAAAGTGATGATCCAAAGTTGCAAAAACTTTCCCGGCCTCGGCTTTTTGCACTCATCCATATCTCGTGCTCGTTTTTCCGTTGTTTTGTCTTTTCTTGTCCATTTTGTGGATATCCGTGCCTGCACATACATAAACACAAAAACACATATTTTTATAGCTTTAGGGGTTAGTTTTTGGTCTTTTTGTTCCGCTTTTGATAAAGAAAAGGTATATTTTTTCACATATAGCAAAATATCCCAGACTAGAAGATTTCTGTGTCCTCACGCAATGTCATGAACTCACGCTTCTAAAACCAAAGATTTCAACCTCTTTCTACTAAAGCTATGAAAAGTAGCAAAACATTCCTCAAAAGAGATTAAGAAATCCTTAGCTCTAAAAATGCCCCGTTTACCTTTTCATTCCACATATAGATATAACGATTAAGCACATTCAATTTGAGTGACGGTTTGTTGAACTTTCATGTCAATCAATAACTTTCACATATTTTTGAAAGACATTTTAGGATCACTATAACAACCTAAAATTCGACATTCCTCTTTAATACGTATTCGAACATTAACCTAAGTTATTAAACAATTTAATAAAAGAAATACGACTATATGATTCGTATAAAACACGTTCAAAGTACGTTACGAGTATAAATCCTAAACTTGACCCTTTTATGTTTCATCAAAAACGAAAAGTTACTCTATGTATTAAGATGGTCGATTCATGCTCTATAAAAAAATAAAAATAAAGACCATGCCTAAGGGTACTGGCAATGGGGATCGGCATGCCTTAGGCATGAAGCATGCCGATCAGTGTATGCAATGCCTCCAACTCGGCATCAATCGGTTTGGGATGAAAATGACCACATTCGGCAAAGATTGCCGATTCTACATGAACAAGAACTAACCAAAATGTGAACGTTGGCATTTAATATTTAAGACGAGGTATTTAATATTTAAGATGAGGTATGGGTTAGGCATGGTTGCCACTAAAAATCTATTGTTAGGTATGAGATTGACATGAGATGAGATGGAATGATATTATTGGTGGGTGATTAGGTATGAAAATTTGAGATTGGCATGGTTGCCACCACCCTAAAGACTTCTACTAGAAATAATCTAATATATGTGTTGTGAACGTTTTTCTTCTTTTAAAATCAAGATAAGAATGTCAATTTTTTTGGAAAGGATGCGATAGTGAAACAATCATCCTAAAGTCACGGCAAGATCAGTTCCCCTCACCCCTTTTATTGTGAAATCTGATTTGTACCTTGCACACACACTTCTAAAACCCTAAACTCCAAAATAAAATGGCTACCACTTTTTCTTCACGTATCAAAGACGTTCAAGGGTGTTTTGGCAATCGAAATAGGGTTCTTGGGTTGTTGACATAGTCGGTAACGAAGGGTTACATATTCGTAGTGTTGTAGCATTCCTGGTGGTGCCTCGTATTCCTTTCCAATCGACCAAGAGGTAACCTTAAAATTCGCCATATGTTTTGTGTAAATTGATTCCATGTTAGTCATATGTAAAGGGTCATAAAAAATTAAATTCAGTTATGGTACGAATGAAACTGATCTTCACCTTGTCGCATGAAGCTTTAACCATGAAAACCTATTTCTTTTGTTAATAATCTAAATGGAGTGGGTCTAAATAAGGTGAGTATGGATCATTGTGGTGCGAGTATTCTTATATGCATGATATTAGTGTTGAGAGATCTGGTACATTACTGCAACGAGAATTTAAAAGTTCCTGTCTTTTACTCAATGGCTTAATGATATTCTTTTGTGAATGACCTTTGCGTGTGAACACTTGGCGTTGGTGAATATAGCAGGTTACATAAACAACTGAGTAAAGGAAGTCATTTTATTGCTATAATACTTATGTGCTAGTTGGGTTGTTATTAACATGGTAAGCATGAATCTGGATGTGGGTCGTATATGAAATTAACATGTATGCGTGTGTAGGAGATTAAATTGTGGTGATTTATGTATTCATGGTTCATGGTCAATGAATGTTAGAGTATGTGGTCGTTTGTCTAGTTGCATGCATGAACGAGTTGGTTTTACCTTATGGGTCAAGATGGAACTGTGTATATACGCATGTTCATAGAATGGAGTATTGGTAAATTGGCATCATAGAATATGTATATAGCATGGTCTCATGGGGTAACTTTGAGGGTGATCACGGAAGTTTTGTGTGCGACGATTGGTGTTTTGAAAGAAGGTCGGGGGAGATGGTCAATGTGTTAATTAATCCTTTTGCGTGTTTACCTTGTCATAATTGTGAATTTTATGAACCGCGATCAAAGTTAAAAGTGGGTCGAGATTGAATGCTAGCAAGTAGAAATTTATATTTGAAACTTTAACAGAAACCTGTTCGCATGAAACAAAGCATGCATGATATATTTTAGTTATTTACTCATTAAATCCTAAACTATAAGATGTTGACACATTTAACTCTATACCTTGTTTATTATTATGATCGACCCTAGACCTTATTAAAATATCATTTAAAAGCCTTAAAAATCTAATTATAACTAAGATATTTATTAAACTTAACTAAATGTCTAAGAAACTCTAATTTGACCATTATGGAAATAAATTTCGTTAAGAACCTAATTGAATTATTTGAAGTTATTACGTTTTAAAAGCCCTAAACCTAATTATTACTTATTCGGAAAACCCTAATTCGATTAATTATACTAAATATGGAAACCCGCTTAAAGTACTAAAAATAGAAAGTTTCTAAAAATAGAAAGGAACCCTAATAATGAAATATGAATGAACCCTAAATAATGAACAACCATTATTCGTGTAGATCTGCGGAGGAGGGATTAGTTGTTGTGTTCTCTTTTTGTGTTCTGGTGATTTGCTTTACGATTCGAGGTACATATATTCTATCCTTTTTCAGTAGAGATTTCTCATGACTTTTCGATCCTTGACTTTGTTTCGTTTATGATATTCCATTGCTATGATTCCTTATGCTATGATCCTTTTGATATGATTCTGATATGATCCTTTGATATGATTCTATTCGCTATGACATTCGTTTGCTATGACTATGATTCCTTTCAGTTTGATACGTTTCAATTGATATGATATGATATGATATGTTATGATTATGCTTCGTATGCTTTGTTTCTTATGGTGCCCGAGCTAACTAGTCATGGTGGTACCATGACCATGTCATTGATGGCAACAATGGCATGACACTATCTATGGCGGTGTGATTAGCCCACGGCGTCCCCATTTATGTATGTATGTTATGAGATCTCTTGGCCATTATGATATGTGTGTATACTTGTCTTGAACAGGGTACATATATGATATGTTTATGTGGGGGGCGTATGGATGCATCCTAGGCTTATGATATTATGATATGTTTATGGCGTTTGGCTGTGCGTGCCTTGCACCCCTCTCGCATTTATGGTACTCGTGAGGTCTCCCCTCCTTGTAGACTTATGAATTGACGGTTATGTATGTATGTATGTAGTGTCCTTCATGTGTCATGCTGGACGTTAGGTTATGCGCTCGTGGCAATATTCCTTATGATTCATTTTGACTCCTTATGATTATCTGATTCTTATGACTTTGACCCCTTACCTCTTATTGATTCATTTATCTTGTGATATTGTTTAGCTAATTCATATGACTTCGTTTCGTTTGCTTATGCTATTATTATTCTTTGTTATTATATATCTGTTCACTGGGCTTTTTAAGCTCAACCGCGTTTTATTTTTCATGCGGCATGTAATAAGCGGGGCGATGGGCATGATTGAGAGAGTAGGACATAGAAGACCTACCTTGTATAGTCATCTCATTTGTTTCGGATTATGATTAGACTTATGTTTCGGATATTTCATTTCGGTTCATTTCGGCAATTTTATTTACTTACACCAGTAATTAGGTGTATGCAGTTAGTTTGGTGTCATGAGCTTAGTGCAATAATATCAACTATCTTTTATGGGCGTATAACAACGTAGCCCATGGCTTCTTTAAACTTGAAAATCTTGTGATCAACTGCTTTATTACTAAACCTATGAATTCACTCAACCATTGTGTTGACTTTTTAGCATGTATTTTCAGGATGAAAAGGCGATAGCTAACTTTGGAGGCACTTGGGCATTGGCATGGCATGGTCATAGATGAATCTGATTTACTTATGGGGACCACATTTTACAAAAGGGCTATTTTCCGCAACAATTCAACCTTTGTAAACTCTATTTTACTTCAATAAATGAAATCTTTTAAGAAAAATCTATATTTTTTCACTTTGTGTTATGATCCAATTGAGTAGCATCCCAAAAACCTTTTCTTCCGCTGCAAACCATTTTTGGGGGTGTTAAAGATTGGTATCAGAGCCTTGGTTATAGAGAACTAGGAAATTTTCAAAACCTAGACTATAACCACTTTTACAAAAAAAAAATTTAACCCTATGACCGACACATGCCTGCCTGCCAAACTGATTACCTCACTTATGACTCGTTGAAGTCATCTTTGATAAGATATGTGTTTATTACTGCTAACTTAGTCTCACTATTAGCTAGGATTTCCTTACTTATACGTATGTTTACGTACCACTGCGCTACGCCTTCTTCCCCACATAAATGAAATATTTGTTTAGTCTTTCATACCAAACTTTAAAGGCATTAGGACATGTTACTAGTATAACTAAGCTAAGCATTGCAAGATTCATTGAACCTCGGGTGAATATAGCCTGATCACCTATATTCAGCCAAGGACAGTGGGACATAGCCTGATCACCTATGTCCGACTCAGAGGTGAATGTTGCAATACTAAAAGTAGTTATAATGGTGATATGTCTAGTTGACCTCCTCATTGACTTCTAAAAATGGTAAAATTTTCATGTGTGTTCATCATAAAAGTTGTAAAGGTTTACTCCTAAACATCACACACTAACGTCACAACATTTTCTCACTACGATACTTTTTCTCCTAAGTGGAACGCCTTTCTCATTACTACACTCTCTAAACCGACCATTTTACACTACTACCTTACACCTCCGCGTCCACATCTTACTAGCAACGTGCATGGAGATTTGTCTGGCAGATGATGCACACTACCACTTCGCGCAAGGACACCAAAGTGATCCATGTTGAAATGGACCACTTTACGCCACCACTTCGCGCCTTCCTGCCTACGTTATGTATGAGATTTGATTAGCAGATAATACGTAACCAGTGAAATGTTGCATGATGTGAGTTAATAATTAGATTTTAGATTTTCTTAGCACATTATGCGCAACTAACTAAATTTTATTTACCGCACGACATTACTCTATATCTAAATTATATTTTTGGGTCACTACTATACCATGTCTTCTGTATCCTATCTCATCGACTTATCGTCTTCGTTACTGGATCATTAAACCTTTATTACTGGATCGTTGCAACCCATGTATCCATCATCCCATCCTATTAGCGTTATCTTAGACGCTAAGATCGAAGTCATCTCGTCATCCATTGCGGTAACAGTGTCACCTCTATCCCAAAACTCGTACACAATCGATGAACTGGATTACATCCCTAGCCATTCTAGGAACAACACACCTCGAAATCTACAAAGGGAACCCCTCGCTAAACATAAATAATAAACGAACGACTAAAAGATCTAAAGACATACCAAGAGTTAGCTTGCAACTCAAGCCACTTTTTCTGGGAACGGATCCCTAATATTCCACTCATCCCTTTTGAAACACCAATTGTCTATTCCACTACCCTTTTGTGAAATAATAAACTTCGTCGTTATCTAACGTGAACTACTTTCAACTATTTTACCAATCACTTCACGGTCATTTTTCCAAAAAGTCTTACTGCTGTGCCATTAAGACAAATATTTACAACCTTACTCATACTTCATAAACAATGACCTTATTAATGCTTTGCTAACTATTTTCTATAGACCGATTAATTACCTTACTACTATTTTATGAAACAACAAACAATTACGATATCAATTTGTAAACTATATTACAAATTTTTCCTGCAAGTTATATTACAATCTTATAAGCTATTTTACCCTTTTAGTAAGCTGTTCTAGCCACTGTCTGATTTAAAATTTGGTACTCTTACCCCACAAACTATTCGCCTTTACTTTACTAACTATTTTAGTACCACCCCATAAACTACCTCGATATTAATTGAACTACGAAATCTCCTACTGTTTGACAAACAATAAATTATTTTCTTATAAGCTATTTTACAAATCATTTCACGAGTTACTTTACAACCCGAATTGTGTCTTAAAAAAATATTTCACTATCATTGACGAATCATTTTCTATTACTTTATAAGTTGTTTTAAAAATCACCTTAACAAGTTGTTGCTTTAATACCGAACCACAAATTACGATTTATCATGACAAAAGCATTTTCTTCTTACTCAATAAAGTGGTTTTACAAACCTTTTTTCATAAACTTACTGCAATTTCTTTACAAACTATTTACTCCCCTTGAAAAACCTTGACCAATATTTTCTTGTGTAAATAGAACGAATTCTCGAAGTAAAATAATAATAATAATAATAATAATAAAAATAAAAAAATAAATAAAAAAATAGAAATAAATAAGCGCTTTGTTTTGAAAACAATAGATACACATTTTAATAGGAAATGCTTGGAAACAAAACTGACTCATCATCTACAAAAGCTAAGGTATTTGAAACTATTTAAAATTGCGAAACAACTTTTGAATTCACATAAAAACCTCCAACTTGGAACCGATTCCATGTTGTTGCCTAAAACCTTATTTAACAAGTTTTCATCACAAGAGCTGAAATTCAGCAATTTTCTTTACATACATTAAGACCTCTTTAAAATTTTAAAGACTCTATATTTTTCTTATATACCGTTCAAATTCGAGAAGCATAACCTTAACAACTGAATCCTGCCCATAAACGTTTAAAACTTATTGAAACATACGTACCCAACCACATCTTCTTCTAAGACATTTTCACCTTAGAAGATTTTTTTTCTTTAGAATGCATTTTTATCAACGATAAAACTTGTGGTAGCATTTTTTTTTTCTGAAAAACACTTATTCTTACGAGTTAGAATTTTCTGGTCAAACTTTATCAAAACTTCTTATGCTAAGAAATATCAAACATCGATCTTTACGAAATGGTTTTATTTGCATCACGTGTAAAAACCGGTTTTATAGGATCCTTTCGAGGATGCAAATCTCTTATCCAATTTTTCTTCTCTAAGAAATTATGTCTCTTGGAATATTCTTTTTATTCAAATAAATTTATCCACATCCCGTTTGCGAACAAGACTAGAAAATTCCCAAAATTTTCCTTTGTCACATAATCGACTAACACAAACTTAACCTCGAGGACGAGGTTCCCATAAGGGATAGGTACTATAACAACCCGTAAATTTTTGAGTCATTAATTATCGTTAAAGACAAAGTAATTTAAATTAAAAGTTTAATTAACCCTTTTTACGAGTTATATATATATATTTTTATTGCATCTACAAACTTTATTCGTCAACCACTACGAGACGTAACTCACGTATCACCTTAAATAGCTCACTTGCTTACCAACACTAAACTTAAACACCGAGACGATCAAACCCGACTCTTTTCTATTGGGCCTCGGAACTCATTGGACCTTTCACCACTCGAAACCAACTTGTTAATAGGCCTTAAATACCAGATCAAGCCCACCTCATCATCTCTTTGGGCTTAGCCTTAGCTCACGAGCCCACGAGATAAGCCCAACACACTTGAAAACCATTTCGGGCCTAACATGGATACACGAATAAACCAAGAGCCCAACTCTTTTCCTTTCTTTTCTGGGCCTCGTCTAACAGCCCAATCACAAAACCATGTATGTGTATTAGAAGAACCAAGCTTAATATTTTGTGTTCTTTCTTTTGTAACCGAACGAGAAGCAAAGCAAAAACCAAACTAGTCAAGATTACCCAACTAAAATCAAACCCTTCCTTTGACCTTGTGTTGTCGTGTGAGAGTGAACAAGAGGAGACAAACTCTTAAGGTTAGCCACCCTAACACATTATTATAATACTCTAAACCCACCAAGGACCCTTGACCACCACCTTGACTCTTTAACCCCTTGGATAAAATGTCTTTTTAGACAATCTTGAAGTGACAAAGCCTTGAGCATGCTATGACCTTGGCTGCCATCAATCCCACGCCTAGAAACATCTCAAAACCATGGCCAAATACATTGTAGCACATGACTAATAAGTCCTAGAATTAGGAAAACTAGGAGTAAAATATTTGGAAGACCATACTTAAGCTTTCTTTATAACCACTTAAAATATTTGGCAAGTCACAAGTTCACAACACATTTCACTCACATACACTTAAGAAAACCGTTCACTGTGGGAGTAGAACAAGGAAAAGAAAACGTTGCAAGGTGATGCTAGGAGAATACTTGGGTATATCATTGTGATCACTTGGGGTACATTCGGTTTAGTTTTTCTTGGCGTCTCACTCCTCGCTCGAATCTCACACCCTTCTTATCCTAGTAAGTACCTAAACTTGTTTCGACTCATAATGATAATGATAGATTACATAACATACTTAGCTCATTTCAAGTAGTGTTTCGTTAAAATGAATTATATATCGAAACTTCGTTAAAAATTCTTAACTAGGTGACTTAACATCATAATTTGAAATAAACTCTCGTGCCATGTTCGGTTGATGAGGAGTCACGTTTTGTTAAGTAAAACTTGTTTTAGTCGCTTGAAAACCATGGCACATTAGACTAACATGCATAACTAGTTGAGAAGAAGAAGAAATGGATACCAAAAATAAAACCATGCATGTTCACGACAACTCAGTAGCATGTATACTAGAAAATGTTATAACACAGAGGTACATCTTAAATATTATAACGGGTATTTATAAAACACAGAACCAAGCTAGCTCAGTTGGTTAACGAGCATGGGTATGGGGCGAGGGATCCCTGGTTCGAATCCCACTGTGGCAACCTTTTTCCTTCCCTTTTATTTTGAAACTATCACCCTTTGACAGAACTAACCCCTCCACTTCCATTAAAATTGTATACTAGAATAAATATTAAAAGTTTAAAAATCCAATCTTTGAGTATGTTTTGCGAAAACAGATTTTTGAGGGACTAAAGTGACAATTTTGGAAACTTTGAGTATGAGATACTTGTGGGTATAAAGTGTCATTTTTCTAAAGTTTAGGGGTTAAACTTGTACATTTTTGAAACTTGAGGGTAAAAAGTATAAATTTTAGAAAATATTTAGAAAACTTATAAACTTATCACGACTTTATAAAAACAAGTATTTTGATGACCTAAAGATTATAACGAGAATTGTTATGACGATATTTTAACTAGACTTATATATAATTATAAGTATATAATTATACGAAATCGTTATCCAATATCGACACACCTTAAAAAGGAAATAAACTAAACGGAATATATTATCTAAGACTTGCCATATCATATCTAGGTTTCGTGTTGAAGCCGTTGTCATATCGTACTTGCTATTGTTGTGCATTTCCTACCGTATCACTAAGGTGAGTTCATAGCCCCACTTTTCTTCTTTTAACTGTTTTATAAACTCCTTAGGGGAGAATACATGCTACTACTGCTTTTATGATCACAATTGCTTGAAAACTGTTCTTGTTCTCTTGATATTATGACTCTGCCTAAGTTGTTTGCCAAAAGACCCCTACATCATGAACCATTAATCACTTGCGAGTGAACGCAAATATCGTGGATAGTACTATGGGAATTGACGACCCCGACTCGTTTATCGGAAATAACCGGGGCGCACTATATTTGATATCTCTATGTAATTGGCTATTACATCTCAGAGGGGCAATTTTATTTACTTACACCAGTAATTAGGTGTATGCAGTTAGTTTGGTGTCATGAGCTTAGTGCAATAATATCAACTATCTTTTATGGGCGTATAACAACGTAGCCCATGGCTTCTTTTAAACTTGAAAATCTTGTGATCAACTGCTTTATTACTAAACCTATGAATTCACTCAACCATTGTGTTGACTTTTTAGCATGTATTTTCAGGATGAAAAGGCGATAGCTAACTTTGGAGGCACTTGGGCATTGGCATGGCATGGTCATAGATGACTCTGATTTACTTATGGGGACCACATTTTACAAAAGGGCTATTTTCCGCAACAATTCAACCTTTGTAAACTCTATTTTACTTCAATAAATGAAATATTTTAAGAAAAATCTATATTTTTTCACTTTGTGTTATGATCCAATTGAGTAGCATCCCAAAAACCTTTTCTTCCGCTGCAAACCATTTTTGGGGGTGTTACAGGTTTTTGGGTTATCGGTCATGGGTCATGGGTTATAGTTTGAACCATGGTTATCTAAGTAGATACAATGTATCTTAATAGATGCAATACATCTAGTCAAATGGGTATTGGTTAACTCCTTGGGTTATGGATATGCTCCGTGGGTATGGGTCATGGGTCATGGGTCATGGGTTGTGGCTTTTACCCATCCTAATAAACTATTACAACAAATGAATTATTACAACAATTTGTATTAAATGACTATATGTAGATGCTTAACAAAAGTAACATGTATCCTTATAGTTTTACTTATGACAACATTATATTTGTTATCAACAAAACACAAAGAGATTGCTAAATATTAATAAACGTTTTTACGGTTTATTTGTATTAACAATCTCCCCTTTTTGTTGATGACAAAACATAATGTGATGATGAGTAAAACTTAAGATTAGATGTATGTTTTGAAAGCATAAGTTTTACTTCTTCTCCCCCCTTTTTGTCGAAACAAAAAGTGACCTTAATGAAGAAATAAAATGTGGAAAAATAGTCCACGAATCTCTAACTCCCCCTTGACAGTAGCTCCCCCTAGAATGTGGCGTCAAGTGAGAAAATAAAATTACCTACAAAGAAAAGGTTAGTAGTAACAAGCAAAAATAATCTTGTGATTGACGAGAATCAAGATTGGGAGCCAAGGATGTAAACAAAGCCTTGTAATAAAATAACAAAGTGTAGTGGTATTTATGCCACATACAAGCATGTAAAACTAAGAACAAGACTTGTTCTAAAAATGACTCAAAAGAAAATACTAAAAATAATAAAATGATTCCTTCCATGCTTGCATAAGGTTATGGATGGAAGTTTTGGTAAGTAATGATGTTGATGTGATCAAGGATGAGGTTAAGTATGACTCGCATTTCTTCCCTAATTTCTATTGCAAGATCCTTAGTGGATTGGCAATGTTCACAATGTAAGTGATGTGGGTAATGTGTGCGGAAATTTTCCGGGTTAGTTTGATGTGTGAGATGCGGAAGTTGTGGTGGAAAAGTTGGAAAATACGGATCAAAGTCTGGAATGTTTGGAAGTGGTGGTGGAAAATAACCTAGATGTTCTTGTAACACAATGGGAGCTAAAGGTGGTGAGGTTTCAAGGTCTTTGAAGATTGTGTTTGGAGATGTGGGAGGTGTTAAAAAGACTAGTTCTTTTTGGTTGGTTTGTTGAGATCTTGTTGGAGTCTTAAGAAGTTCCAAAAGAGTGACCTTAGGTGGGGATTTGATGGGTGATGAAGTTAGTTTACTTGTTAGAGATGAAGGAGGTGATATAATGGAGGCATTTTGTGGTGAATTAGTGGTTGTTGATGAACCATTTGATGATGGTTTTGAAGGTGGTACTTTGGAAGGTGGGAGGACAAAAATTTTGGATTTCTTGAAAGGGATTGTTTGCACTAGGTGATTCATCTATGTTGGAAGATCTTTTGGATGACATGATGATGTTTGTTTGTGAAGTTGAGAGTGATGAATATGCAAGCATTTTGGGAATCCTATTTATAGAAAAATAATGCATTGTAATGAATGCTTGACCCAAAAGGTGGATTAAAATCTAATGATTAGATATGAATTTAAGGCATGTGATCATGAGAACACAAGCATTAAGTAACATACTCCCAAAAAAATGATAAAAAAATGATGAAAATATAGAAGTTTTCATCCAAAGTGAGAAAAATAGAAGATAATTTTAGCTTATGTCTCACGGATCCCACGGATCCTTCCCTTGAGGGAACCGTCCAGCATTAAAGCTGGGATCCGTGGGACTGGTGACTCAGGCAGCTCAAAATTTTCCTTTTGGAAATATTTGTGCCTAGTGTGTGCCTATATGCAAACCATTTGGAGCTGCGGTTATCTCGACTCCTAAAAAGAAAAGAAAAATAAACTAGAAGTGAAAAAGCACGCTATTATGTGAGATAACCCGAGTGCTCCTAATTCATTGTTGCTTAAATGAATGTACCCGAAAACACATATTAGTTAGGTGTCCTCTTTAGCATTCAAAAGACATGAGATGCAATGAAAACGGGTTTTTACTTTGTATTAATAATGAAAAAGCGGTTTGTCATAGACGTGAGAAATGGCTTTTATGAAAGTGATACGGGAAGAGGTATCCTTTTAGAAAACATTTTGAAAAGATATTTCTTTGTGTGAATAAAACGTTTATCCTTGAAAAAAAATAGGTACGCAATTGTGTGTTTGCAAAAGGTACTTGCCTTGAAAAAGTGAGAGAAAACTATGAAAGTATGAGTTATAAGTAAAACCTATCTTGGGTTTTGAAAATTCCGGTATTGCTTGTGAGTTGTGTATGAAATAGAGATCCTAGACTCAGAAAGAAAAAGGCTAGTGTTTACATACCTTGTAGAGTTTAAGAGCTAATTACGATGATTGTTCCATGAGACCAAGACCAAGACGAAGTAGGTTGAATTGTTCCCTCTTCAACGGTTTGGTGAGGACGTCGACTATGTTGTCTTCGAACGCTACCTTCTGAATAGAGATGTTCCCATTTTGAACATCGTCTCTTAAGAAGTGATGACGAATCTCTATATGCTTGGTGCGAGAGTGCAATCCCGGATTCTTGCTTAAGTCGATGGCACCATTGTTGTCACATAGAATGGCTATGTCACTTAGGGGAATGTCGTAGTCAACTAACGCTTGTTTTATCCATAGTTCTTGTTGGCATGCTTTGCCGGCGAAGACATATTCGGATTCGGTTGTTGATATGGCTAATGCCGTTTGCTTCTTTGAGAACCAAGATGTTAAACAACATCCCATAAAAGTACATACCCCACTTGTACTTTTTCGGTCAACATAATCACCTGCATGGTCAGAATCTGCATATACAATTGTTTCTACCCCCGTACCCTTAGGATACCACAATCCTAATTGAGTCGTACCCTTAATGTATCTAAATATTCTTTTGACGGCTTCTAGATGTGATGTTTTAGGATCTTCTTAAAACCTAGCACATAGACAAACACTAAACATGATATCCGGCCGACTAGCCATGAGGTAGAGAAGACTACCAATCATGCCACGGTATTTTGTGTTATCAACGGATTCACCGTCTTCATCTTTTGTGAGTTTAGTGTCGGATGACATTGGTGTTCTTATGGGTTTTGACTCTTCTAAACCAAATTTCTTTAACATCTCCTTTATGTATTTAGATTGATTAAAGAAGATACCATATTCTACTTGTTTGATTTGTAGACCAAGAAAGAAACTAAGTTCTCCCATCATACTCTTCTCGAACTCGCTATACATGATTTTATAGAAATCATCACACATGTCATGACAAGGAGATCCGAATATTATATCATCTGCATATATTTGAACAATGATTATATGTGACTCTATTTTCTTAGTAAAAAGTGTGTTATCAACTAACCCTATGGTGTAGTTGTTTTTGATTAAGAATGACTTGAGTCTATCATACCAAGCTTTTGGAGCTTGTTTAAGACCGTAAAGAGCTTTCTTTAACTTATACACATGTTTAGGTTTTTCAAAATCGATGAAGCCTAGAGGTTGAGCTACATATACTTCTTCATTAATAAAACCATTTAGAAAAGCACTTTTGACATCCATTTGATAAAGCTTAAGATCATTAGCACAAGCATAAGCAAGAAGTATTCTTATAGACTCTAATCTAGCCACGGGGGCATATGTCTCATCAAAGTCTATTCCTTCTTGTTGATTATACTCTTGGCCAACGAGTCTAGCTTTGTTTCTAGACACTCCACCATTTGCATCTAACTTGTTTTTATATACCCATTTGGTTCCTATTACGGTTTGATTACTAGGTGGAGGAACGAGTGTCCAAACATCGTTAGAAACAAATTGATTTAACTCTTCTTGCATAGCCATTACCCAACTTTCATCTTTTATGGCTTCTTGTGTATTCTTAGGTTCTATGGTTGAGACAAAACAAAATAAGCTACTTTGGTTTTTGACTTGAGACCTTAATGTTCTTTCGTTTACCTTTCCTATGACTTTATCTACGGGATGATCTTTAGACTCTTTAATATATATGATTTCATTATTTAAAGGTTCTTCTTCTTCGTTTGTCTTTTTCTTTATTTCAATAGCTTCACTCTCGACAATCTCGTCATCGACAAGAGGTAGAGTAGGTTTGGGTGGACTCTCATCAAATTTACGTTTAATGACTCTTCAACCTTCATTGTTTCTTTATTTAATATGACGTAACTTTGCTATTAGGAGAGTACCTAAAAAGATACCTTCGGTTGACTTAGGATCAAATTTTGTAAGGTAATCTTTAGTGTTAAGTAGAAAACATTTGCTACCAAAGACTCTAAAGTGATTTAGCGTAGGATTTTTGCCTCGAAGTAACTCATATGGAGTTTTTCCTAAAAATGGTCTAATTAAGACTAGGTTAAGTATGTACGTTGATGTATCAACGGCATTGCACCAAAATGTTTGAGTTATGGATTGCTCATTTAGCATGGTGCGACTCATTTCTTGTAGGGTTCTATTTTTTCTTTCAACTACCCCATTCGATTGTGGAGTACGAGGAGCCGAGAAGTTGTGAGTAATAACATTAGCGTCACAAAAGGCTCTAAATTGCACTTCGTTATCGAGTTCCCTACCATGATCCGTTCTAATAGACACTATAGGACTTCCTAATTGTCTTTGGATTTTCTTACTTAATATTTCAAAGTAATCAAACGTTTCAGTTTTGTTCTTTAAAAATTTAGTCCATGTGTACCTAGAGTAATCATCCACTATAACCAAAGTGTAGTAGTTGCCTCCATAACTTTGTTTTCCTACATTACAAGCATCACAAAAGTGATGTTCATATTTTAATTTTGGTAGATCTCTTACTAGATCTTTGGATGATAGCGATTGAAGAAGTCGCATATTGGCATAACCCAATCTTCGATGCCATAATGTCGAAGAATCATCCATAGAAGTAAGACAAAGTTTGTCTTGAGGTTCATTATCGATTTGAATGACATAGACTCCATGTTTCCTAATTCCTCTACCTATAGTGATACCATTTTTCAATATCTTACAGCCGGTTTCATTAAAATGTACGTTGCAATTTATATCACATATTTATCCGATACTTAAGAGGTTAAAGTTTAGGTTTTCTACATGACACACATCGTTAATGGTTAGAGATTTGTTAGAAATCGTACCTTTACCGATGATTTTGCTTTAGCTATTTCCAAATACCACATTTCCTCCATTGAAGGATTCATATGTGGAGAATAAATCTTTATTGCCGGTCATGTGCCTCGTACACCCGCTATCCTTGATTCACTCATCTGGATCTAGGTCGACCTTTAAGCACACCTCGTCATTTGCCATGAGACAAATTTCTTCGTCCTCCTCCTCACTCATTCCCCACGAACCGCTCATGAATGCTTTTTGTTCATCACATTTGGGACACTTACTAATAAAGTGGTTTGGGTCCCCACATTTAAAGCAAGCGCGATCATCCCTTGCCTTCTCGTCCTCTTTGCTTTTCCGGAATCCTTTCTTGTCGTATCTTCCCTTTCTTCTAAAGAACTTTTTGAAGTCCCTTACCGCCATGGCATACTCCTCGTCATCACTATCCGAAGAGGAGTTCTCTTCATCGCTTGAGACCTTCTTGGCTTTAAGGGCAAGAGATTTGTGCTTCTCTTTCACTTTTGAGGCTTCGGAATCTTTAGCGAGGACAAGCTCATAGACTTTTAAATTTCCTATGAGTTCATCAAGGGTGAGGATTGACAAGTCTTTTGATTCTTCGATTACCGTCACCTTAGATCTCCACTTGGATGGAAGTGCCCTTAGATATCTTCTAACATGGTTACGGCTAGAGAAAGATTCATCAAGTGCTTGTAAAGATGTAATTATAGTATTAAAGTTAGCAAAAGAATGATCTATAGTATCCTCATCTGATATTGAAAATTGTTCATATTGTTGAACAAATAAATCAATTTTATTGTTTTTAACTTGTTGATTACCTTGATGAGTTACAACTAAAGAATTCCAAATTTCTTTAGAGGTTTTAAGCATGGAAATTCTTTCGAATTCCTTTTTGAGCAAAGCATTATATAAAACCATTTTAGCTTCACTATTTTTGGAAAGCTTTATGTTACTTATAGGATTTGACAAACACATCAAACCATAATCATATGGGGCGTATACAAGGTTTAGAGAGAGAAATTTATAGAGAGAGAAAGGGAAGAGAGTTGGGAACTTATGTGAAACAAAAGAAAAATGATATTGAAGCTCCAACCCTCTACCTTGGGAGGTAGAGGGTATTTATAGTGTCTTACAAGATACGCCACCTACGGGCTGTGGATCAGGCATACAGTGGGTAAAGACCCGTCCGTCCTCCACGGTGTTACATAATTAAATACTAACTAACATAAAATAACTACGACTACGAGCTTTCTAACGATTACATATACTTGAGGTGACCGATACTTTAACGACTGGATTTTCTAAATCCTAACAATCTCCCCCTAAGGGAGGTTACCTCATATTACATAGAATACAAACAGATATTACATTAAGATTGTTCTTGGATTCTTGTTTAAGATCTTTGCTCTGTAGCTCGTAGTCTTTGATTCTTCATGTTTTGCATGTTTGGTTAATCCAAGTGGAGATCTTTTACTGATCCACATGATGATGAGTTTTGAGCCAGTTTGAGATCATCAGCTTACATAAGTCTCTGACTCTTCTTTTGTAGTGTTGACATTATGTGATGTTGTGACTTTCGGACCGACATGCTCACATTCTGGATCATGATTTCTTCGCATCAGAGTAGTGGAAGCTTTAGTTGATTCATGATATTTGCAGCACCGTAGCAGAAGCATGAAGTGTAAATATCAGAGTTGTTGATGCACTTGTCATGATTTCTTTAGAAATGAATGTGTTGTGTGAGCATGCGACAATGGATTGACCTCTTAATTCTGATCAGCTGCAAACGTCGGGTGTACCTGCATACAGCAGTTAGCAATAAGGCGCACGAAAGTGTCTTTGATCACTTTTGTTGAATTGAGGTACATGGCCCACGGTTCCCCGTTGATCAGTACAAGTACTGCCTGTGATCAGGTATAATTCCGAAGAATCTCCTTGACAGGGTTTCGCAGCTGCTCTAGCCATTCTCAAACCGGAACGTCTCAAGGAAGACAACACGGAGTGAGTGAACCAGCGGATTGAGATTCACTAATTGATGAAAAGAGATTTGAAAAACAATCGTGTACTGCTCAATATAAAGTGTTTTTGCAATACAACGAAAATTTTAAGAAAAATCAGTTATCAATCATAAACACCTTTTATTTTGAAATATTAGTACACAGTTGATGTGCTAGAGAAAAGAATTTTAAGCACAACGACCGGTTTTTTCAAAGGTATCCGTCAATCCATTTCCTGGACCAAGGTTGATTCAATAATGAATCGCCCCATTGTTTCAATCCAGTTGTCACAAGTTTGATCTATTGGATAGATCTCACATGCCACCTACCAAGAGCTTGTTTGATGTTGGCTCTAGAAGGCTTTCCATCGTCATTGTGAATATGTTTGCATATCATTCAGATGTTCTGGCAATACCACAAGGATAATGCGTAGGACTCATAAGATATAATCTCACTTTCCACATCGTGTGAAACAGTGAGTCTTCATTGATTGTGTCCTAATGAGATTTATTGACGATCTCGTGGCTCTAGACTTAATAGTGCATATTTGGTTCCAATGCCGGAGACTAGGGAGAGGGTCTCCTTCTTCAATATCAACCATCTCTAAGAGAAAGTCGATAGATAATGTAGGTTCCCCGTGAGAATGAAACAAGTCCTTTTAAGAGGAACTTGAGTAGCTCGGGAAGTTGTAGTGCAGTGCGTCACTGGGTCCATGACGTCTTGTCTTCAATACCAGTGTTACCTTGGTGAACACCAGTAGCATATGTATTGAACCCGGTTTCTGCCCTAAGGTTGAATAATTGGAGGGCTATTTGTTTTCACCCTTTTCTCATTCATTTCTTTTTCATTCTTCAACCCCTTCAGTGTTTACCGAGACTTCATAACTAGAACCTTGTTGGGTTTATTCCAGTACTAGCTCTATCTCAGTTCGCACTCTTCCCATTTCTCACTTTTCTCCCCCCCTTTTTTTCATCAAACCTAAGGACTCTACGTTATCTAGTGGATTGTCCCTGGGTAGATCCCTCTGGCTCTGGCGGGATCGTGGGAACGAATACCTAACCTAACCATCCTTATATCACCATACATAAAGTAAATTTGGTCGGTCTTTTTGGTATTGTTCATCTGCTATTGGAACCAATTGAAAACCATTTGAAAATCAATCCAGGTACTTGTGATATATTATCAAAGTATTTTGTACCTGAATTATTTTTGATATTTTAGAAAAATGCTCCCCCTCAACATGTGCATCGTATGTTTGAAATCATTTTGGCACATGGAGGCAAGAGGAAGAATTCACTTCTTTGATCAATATTTTCTAAAAATATCGACATCACCTTCCCGATCAAAATTAGTGTTTCAAATACAGTTAAAGATATTTTTTTTGGGAAAGGATGTGGTTTTCAAAAATTTGCTCCCCCTCAATATGTGCATCGAGATTCGAAAGTGTTTTGCACATATTAGGGAAAACCTGCACTTAGAGACAAATCAATCACGTTTCAATCCTTTTTGGTTTGATATAGATGCTCCCCCTTAACATGTGCATGTAAAATTTTAAATCTTTTGGCACATGTAGGGAGGAAAGCTTGTTAATCACTTATAAAACCATTTATCGAATTATCAGTTTAAATCCAATTTAAATTACAAATTCTCCCTCGATCACAATTTTCAAATCATTTTTTCACAAAGTAAAGTTCTCACAAAGTAAAGTTCTACCACACCTTTTTCCACTTGTTCCCGGATGAAATGATGTCGAATGTCGATGTGCTTTTCTCTTGAATGTTGAACATTGTTGCAGGAGAGAGCAATGGCACTTTTGTTATCACAATACAGAGGAATTTTGTTGAAGTCAAAGCCATAATCAGATAGTTGGGATCTCATCCATAGGATTGAGCACAACATGATGACATGGCGATGTATTCAGCCTCTGTAGAGGATATCGACGTACACATTTGTTTCTTAGACGACCAACTTACAAGCTTTTCTCCCAAGAATTGAGCACCACCTAATGTGCTACGACGTGTATCTTGACACCCTGCATGGTCTGCATCTGCATATCTTTATCGACATGTTGGTGTCCTTCGGATACCAAAGTTCCATGTTATTGGTACCTTGGAGATACCGAAAGACCCGTTTAACCGCTTCAAGGTGCTTTTTAGTAGGCTTAGCCTGATATCTAGCACACATGCATACAACGAACAAAATGTCAGGTCTACTGGCTGTGAGGTACATCAGGCATCCAATCATACTACGATATTTCATTTGATCTACCATGATCCCTGAGTGGTCCCCATCCAGTTTGGTACGCTCCACCATGGGAATGTCAACGGTGTTACAACTGTCAAAACCAAATTTCTTTAAAATTTCATTAGCATATTTAGATTGATTGATAAAAATGCCTCCGGGACTTTGTGAAATTTGTAATCCCAAGAAAAATGACATTTGTCTTATCATAGACATTTGAAATTTGGAGCCCATTTCATTTGAAAAACGGTCACACTCAGTAGGGTCGGTCGAGGCAAAAATAATATCATCTACATAGATTTGAACATGGATTAAATGTTTGCCTGACTTTCTGGTGAACAATGTGGGATCCATGCTCCTTTCTTTGAATCCATGGATAAGAGGAACTTTGACATAGTATCATACCACGCCCTTGGAGCTTGTTTCAGACCATAGAGAGCCTTCTTTAAGCGATAGACGTGAGTAGGACGTTCAGGATCCACAAAACCTTCTGGTTGATTGATGTACACGATTTCTTTCAGATCTCCATTAAGAAAGGCAGTCTTTACATCCATTTGATAAACCACCATGTTTTTACTAGCAGCATTAGCTAAGAATATTCTGATTGCCTCAATACGTGCAACTGGAGCAAATGATTCCTCAAAGTCAATACCCTCCTTTTGACGATATCCTTTTGCAACGAGTCTTGCCTTGTTCTTTAATACATCCCCATGCTCATCAAGTTTTACTTTGAAGATACATTTGAGAGCAATAATCATAGCACACTCAGGAGCTGGTACTAATTCCCAAACATCAAGTCGGTCAAACTCATGAATTTCTTCCTGCATTACATTGAACCAACTTTCCTCTGACATTGCGGTTTTGACATCTTTTGGTTCGACTTTTTACAGTATGGAATTGAAGAAGCACCATAAGGCATCTGTTGCAAGCTGTTTACGGGTAGATACTGGACGAGAGGGATTCCCTATGATATTATCCAATGGATGATCGTGTGTCCATTTTCTGAAATGCTCTTGTGGTTGTGCTTGAGGAACTGATGTAGTAGAGTTGTTTTCCCCTGATGAAGATGGTTCAGATGATGGATCAGTGGCAAAAATATTTTCAAAAGGTGCTTCTTCTGGAGTGGCAAAAGGGTTTACTTCATATGTGACTGCAGCAACGTTTCCATTATGTACACTTGTAGATTGAAGAGTTGATGATGATGAAGAATGATCTGCAGAAGGCGCTTCGTGAGATACCGACATAGAGATGGATGGATTGACAGTGTTGGATGGATTAGGAGCAGCCTCTGTTGAAGTAGTAGAGTGGATGTTGTCCTGAGATTCAAATTATTCATCAAACATTGGATTATACAATTTCTTCACATCTTCTTCCGAGGGTGGTACATACGGTACTGCAGATGAGGGATTCTGTACAAGAGAGGAACTAATGGTACTACTTGAGGAAATTTGTGAGGCGGGTCCGGAACTGGAGTGTCCTGGTGTTGGAATCACTTCTAAACTAGATTACAAGTGTTAGTAATTAATATGTAATAGTTAGCTCAATTAGGCCTTTATTTTTGTTATTATGCTAAGGCTTATGTAGAAGGCCCATAAGCCTTGGCCCAAGGCTAATAAGGAAAGGAAGGGACTAGGAGTGTTGACCTAGCTCTCTCTCTCCTATAAATAGAATTGTAAACCTTCATTTGAAGGTTGGTTGTTCATTTTATCACATTTCCTACACTTAACTTTTCTCTCATATATTCGTGTGTGTGGTATTGTGTTCAACCGATCACCTCTTCTCTTTATTTCTTCATATTGATGCTTGTGTTTCATAAATGGGAACCTAACAGTGGTATCATTCGCCAAATAGTTGGGTGAAACGATTTTGTTTTTGAAGTTTTAAGCTTACGCGTGAGTTTCGATATTGCATTTTTCATACGTCTCAAAACTCAAGTTTTTACACTTTAAAACTCTATTTGGTGTGAAAGTTTATGTTTTTGGCAAAAAGTTTCAAACTTTACGTGTTTCTCATTGTTTTTTAACTTGGTTTTATACGGGTAGTTCTGTCTACGCGTAAGGTGAGAAAGTGTGTTGGATCATCAAGTTTCACACTTTTGTGTTATTTTGGTGATATTGAAGCTTTTTCATCCTAAACATCAGGTTTCTAAACATCTTTGTGCTTAAAAATCAGTCTTGGTTATTTTTGGCATTTCCTACGCATAGCAAAACCCTAATCCTACGCATAAGCTCCAAAAGGTTTGATCTTCAGTGCTATTGGTTTACTCAGTGTTTTCTTGCTTGGATAAGCCTGAAAACACTTCGACTTTGGATATCTTTTACACTAGAATAAGTGTAAAGGATTTTTGGGCAAAACCCTAGTTTTACGCCTAAGCTAAAACTTACGCGTAGAATATTTATGCCTAAGCATTGTTTTACGCATAAGCCTTGTCTTACGCATAAGCAATTCTTACGCATAAGAATTCTACTACTAAGCCTTTGGTTTATGCATAAGCTAAGGTTTCATCAACCCTACGCGTAAGCTTTCTTCTTACGCATAAGTTGGTGTTTTTACGCATAAGGTTTTCTTTGCCTATACTGGTTTTCTACACATAAGGACTCTTCATCAAAAAAGTTTCATTTGACTACAAAGATCCATTTTTCAACACAAGTTTCAAGATGTCTCAACCACCATACTCTTGCTACTTCCCTCATGTGTATCCTCAATAACAACAACAACAACAACAACAACTCAATCAACAACAACAAATTTATCAACAAATTCAACAACAACAACAACAACAACAACAACAATTTCAACAACAATTTCCTCAAGGAGCAATTCAACCACAAATGTTTCAACCACCCCCTAGTCTTAAAGTACAACCTTACACAAACTTTCACAATCTACATCCATCCAGGAATACTATGAAGGAACCGTCTTGGTTTGCAAAGATGTGTGAAGCTTTAAGTAGCCAACAATCCATTCATGAGGCTGGATCACTTGATAGACCTCCAATGCTCACTCCCGGAAACTATGATCAATGGGTGATAAGGTTCTTTTGGTTTTGTGATCTAAAGAAGCCACATGGAAAGTTCTTGAAGAAGGTTATCCTGGAAGGTCCATTTCAGATGCCTACTGTCACTGTACCCGGAGATCCAAATGCTAATCCACCAAGAGGTGATGTCACTAACATTGCAAGTCTTACTGACCTCATTACTGATGAACTTCTACATTTTGAAGCCGATGAACTAGCAATGAAATACATCCTTTTGGGATTACCCAATCCGATCCTTCGAAGTGTTGATGCTCAAAAGACCGCTAAAGCAATGTGGGAACATATCATCTTCTCATGGAAGGCACTGAACTCAATCAAGAAGACATGGAATCCAAAATCTACTTGGCTTATGAACACTTCATGATTGAACCAGGAGAGACATTAGAGTCATATCATTATCGATTCTCAGACATCATCAATGACTTGGAAAAACATAACATCATTATGCCAAGAATTACAGTCAACACTAAGTTCCTAAGTAGTCTTGGTCCTGATTGGGAAAAGTATGTCATATTCATCCGTCAAGCAAAGAATCTTCATCATGATACATACGGATTTTTGTACGACTATTTGAAGCCCCACCAAAAAGAAGTTAACAAAGAAAGGGTTATCCATGGACTCCCTGTCTCACCTTCACTTCCGGATAATCAATAATTAGCTTTGTGGGATCAAACTTGTTATCCTCAATTCCCGACATTACAAACTGTCTTCACAAATCCTCCACAACCAACTGCAACAATTACACCATATGATCCGTCACAGCACCAATCTCAAGAAACTCAATTGGTTCCATACAACAACAACAATGATCAAGCACTTTATAGTGAATCTAATGAGGATACAGAAGCTTTTGATGCATTGCAACAAGGGTTTGTCATGATTGCTAGAGCCTTCGGCCGATATTTAAAAAAATCCAACAATCGCATTCGTACCTCATCAAACACAAGAAATCAGGTTGTTGTTAACAATGGATGTGTTGAAGTTCAGAATCGTGGTAATGTTCGCCAGATGGGCGGTGGTCAAGGGTTTAATCCAATGGGAAGGAATAACATGGGTGCTCCACAACAACAAAGGGCTCAAGTGGTTGAACAGGGTAATGCTCAGAATGGGATTAATGGTCTTCGTTGCTATAACTGTAATGAGAAGGGTCATCTGGCTAATGCATGCCCAAAGCCGAGGAAAAGAGGCAACGCTTATCACAAAGAGGCTTTACTCTTGGCTCTTAAGGATGAAGCTGGTGGAACTCTTACGAACAAGGAACAAAGCTTCATGGCAAATGCAGATTTTGATGATGATATGGAGGACTTGCAGGCTAATTCAGCAGTTATGTTGATGGCTAACATGCATGAACTCCACATGAGTGATACAGGCCCAGTGTATGACACTGACGGCTTGTCTCAGGTACCGGAACAAACCATATTCATTACTGATATGATATCTCCGCCTACATCTGTATCCGACGAGGATCAGAGTGTTTAACATGAGCCGTCTACATCTCATTCCGATGATAATCAAATAGATCCCGTAGTTATATTTGACGATCAAGATGACCTTATGGTTACCATTGATAATCAAGTTGACTCCGTGGTTGTACTTGAGGATCTGACTAATGATCATGTTGAGACTCACGTTGAACAAGCTGAACTTCCGTCTGAGCTCATGATCTTACTTAAAGACCAAGAATCTCGCCTGGAAATATGCAAGGACCTCAATAAGCAATTAAAGGACAAAAATGCACTGTTAACTAGGGATATTGAATGCTTAAAAAACCAACTCAACGTTTATCAAACTCAAGAAAAACGTGAAAAAGGTTTTGAAGTCGCTTTTGCTAAATCTTACCAAAACGAAAAATCATTAGAACAACAGATACGTGATCTAGTCGCATCCAAGAATGCTTTGTTGTCTCAAATAGAACAACTGAAATATGATCATAAACAAAAACTTAACGCTCTCACTTTGGAAACTCAAAAAGCCAAGTCTGAGTTGTTAACTTGTCAAAAACAGTTCTCTGAGTACAAAAAGCATTCAATGAAACGAATAGATAACTATCTTGAGGAAATTGTTGACTTACAAAACAAAATCAAAGATTTTCGAAATGTTCTTTATAAACATGGTGAGTCAATCACAACGATTCAAAAGTTTACTTTTAAACCAAATCCAAATGGATATGGTCCGAATCTTGCTGATTACAAACCAAAGTTTTCAAATAGGGCATTCAAACCAAATCCTGAAGTCTACAGTGCAGAACATAGAATTGATGATTCCATTATGAGTGTTGTTGAATATAATCGTCAAGAGGAATTAGATGCAGAAGACGAGAGTCGATCAAAATTAGAAAATGTTTTTTATAACAAACCATTTAACTATTCAAAAGCTATCACTTTCGTCGAACAACAGGATACTTCTAACACACCATGGGTTATCACACCTATTTTTGAGTCTTCTAATGTTGGTCCCCAACCCAATTCTGCACAAATTAATGGTCCTTTACCTTCACTCAGTGAAATTAAAACAATACCCGAAAGTCGTCAAATTCTTAGATATTTTGACACTTTCCTATCTGACATCAAACTTTTAGAACGTGAAATTGAATTTCATTCTAAAATAAAAGTTGAACATTTTCAATCGCCTCAGGCGCGAGAACAAAGAGATATTTTTTAGAAAAGAATTTTACCCCATGTTCAAAACTTGAAAAATTGTGCACTATATTGGGAAAGGGAATTTCATAAGGAACTTGGACTGACGAAAATAGTTTTTGAGAAAACAGAAACATCTATTTCAAATACAAAACGTAAAAAGAAAATGTTACAAAAAGATGTTGATCGACTCTTGGAAGATGTTATCTGTGCTGATATCCATAATGTTGTGTTACTACATTCTGTTGCATATGCATTTGATTATATCTCTGCTGATTCTGTTGATTATGTTGAAAATGTTGGGAATACTGATACTGTGTCACAAATCAAGTCTTTAAAATTCGAAAATGAACGATTGTTAAATGAGCTTTTAAATGAAAAACGTCGTCTTCAATGGTGTCAAAATGATTGTCAAAATCGTGAACTCGCTTTGCAAAACAAAATCAACCAGTTGCATACCAAAACTCTTAATCCAAAACTTGAGCAACTGGATGATCAAAACGCATCTTTGAACTGTCAAATCTCAAAATATGAACAAGAACTTGCAAAAGTTAAAAAGGAATATGGTGTCATATTTGATTTACTCAGACAGACTCGTGATGAAGCATCAAAAGAACTTGATCATTATCTTGCACACACTAAAGAAGTCATGAATGTTTATGGAAATCTTCGTTCTGAAAATCAAGATTTGTTGCACACTATTATTGAGTTGAAAGAGAAGTTAGGAAAGTATGAACAAGTTAAGATTAGTAACACTAAGGTACTTGCACCTGTAACACTTAGAAAAAGTGATACTAGAATGCCTAATGACAAACCACAAGAAACTAATGTGCTTCCCTCTACTGAAACAGGAATAGTTGCCTCTTTTCCCAACGCCCGCACTTCACAGCCTAGGAGCAATACAAGGAAGAATAGGAAGTTGCGACGTAAGAAAAGAACAATAAAGAATGCTGAAGTAGAAGAACACCCTAGGACTTTGAATAAAACTCAAGTTGCACCCACTTTAGATATTGCGTCTGACAAATGTAATGAACAAAGTGATGTAACGATTGCTGAATCTTTAAGTACTCTTAATGTTTTGTTTGAAGCCTCTAGTGTTGGTTGTCGTAAAAGCTTGTTTTCTTGTTTTCATGATAAATGTGTTGCTAAGGCTATCTTGAATTGTAAGCGGAATAATAGAAAAAGGAATACCTTTAGGCCCACTAATGCTTCTAAGTCTGTGCTTGGTAAACCACCCTCTAGTGTTCCAACTACGATCATTGATATACCCATAGAACCACCTTCACCTCCTAGGAAGAACTTATCACCTAGTGCATTCACTAAGACCAAAGCTAAGACTAGTTGGAGATGGCATAAATGGTTACATAATACACATGGATTTCAATGGATACCTAAAATCATTAATATGTGTGTTTCTACTATAACTGCTTCGGAACCCTCTAACTCTTCGGGTTCCACATCTACTTCTATTCCATCTTTGTCATCTGTGTGTAATGCAGGTGATACAGATCATCCTTTGGATTGTTGATAGCGGATGTTCCCGACACATGACAGGCAATCTCAAACTGTTATCAAACTTTGTTGCAAAGTTCATTGGCATTGTCAGATTCGGGAATGATCACTTCGCAGCTATCATGGGCTACGGAGATTACATCAATGGCAACATCGAAATTAGCAGGGTTTATTATGTGGAAGGTCTCGGTCACAATCTCTTCTCAGTAAGTCAATTATGTGATGGAGATTTGGAAGTTTCTTTTCGAGAGAAAACTTGTTTCATTCGTGATCTACAAGGAAACGACCTTATGTGTGACACCCGCAATTCAAGTCTTTATACAATCTCAATGCAAGACATGATTGCTTCATCTCCCATTTGTCTACTTTCAAACGCAACATCTACAAAATCTTGGCTATGGCACCGTCGTCTCTCACATTTAAACTTTCAAACCATAACCAATCTTGCACGGTACAAACTTGTTGAAGGTATCTCGAGATTTCGGTATTCTAAATATCACCTATGTTCAACTTGTGAACAAGGGAAAAGCACTCGTGCTCACTTTCCTTCAAAGGTGGAACACAGCTCACAGTATGTGCTTCATCTTCTTCACATGGATTTGTGTGGCCCGATGCGCGTGCAGACGATTAATGGCAAACGCTACATCTTGGTAATTGTAGATGTCTACTCAAGATGGACTTGGGTTTATTTTCTTCGAAGTAAAGATCAAGCTCCACAAATGATCATCACCTTTCTCACTAAAATTCAAGTTCAGCTCCGGAACACAGTCAGACAAATCAGAACAGACAAAGGAACTGAATTTGTGAATCAAACTCTTCGTGCATTTTATGAGAAAGTGGGAATTGAGCATCAAAACGGAGTTGTTGAAAGACGAAACCGTACGTTAGTGGAAGCAGCAAGAACGATGTTAATAAATGCTAAACTTCCAGATTAATTGTGGGCTGAAGCCGTGTCAACTGCATGCTACACTCAGAATCGTTCAATGATTACCAAACGCCAGAACAAAACACCTTATGAGCTTATCCACAACTTGTAAACCGAATCTCAAACACTTTCATGTATTTGGATCTCTTTGTTATCCGAATAATGATCATGATGACTTTGGTAAGCTCAAAGCCAAAGCTGACATTGGAGTCTTTGTTGGATACTGCGAAAACTCTAAGGGTTACCGGATCTGGAATCGTCGTACAAGGGAGATTATGGAAACGATTCATGCCAATTTCGATGAGCTTACAGAAATGGCTTCTGAGCATAACAGCTTGGAACCCGGTCATAACCGTTTAAACTTCCCTCAAACCCCATCATCAGATGAACCTAGTTTACAACTAACTCGACGTCAAATGGAACAGCTATTTGCTCATCTGTTTAGTGATGATATTGATGAATGTGCACCAGGTGTATCTAATGTTTCCGCTGCTCAACCTGATCAAAATCCAATACCTGATACACCTGCTACAACAACTACAGTTGAGGAAGCACCACCAGTTGATTCTACAACAACAGTTGACCAAACCGCATCCAACGACGATGAACCAGCTGATGATCTTCTGAACAATGAAGTACCCCCACTTGCAGATTATGTTAGGAATTATAAATTCCATAGTGAAGAGTCGGTCACCCCAAATATAGTCTAGCATAAGTTAGCTCTTAAACATTACGTTATTTACTAGTTATTTAGTTAGTTATTTAGTTTAGTGCAACACCGTGGAGGACGGACGGGCCTTTACCCACTGTATGCCTGATCCACAGTCCGAAGGAGGACGTTTAGTATGTAACTATAAATTCCCTCTACCTCCGAGGGTAGAGGGTTGGACCTTTCTTTCAATCTAACCTTCTTTCTTTTGTTACTTTCTCTCTAGAAAGGCTCCCACACTACTTTCTCTCTCTAAACTCTCTTGCATAATTCGATCCATATATTGAATGTATTATGTGATTGTGAAATCCAATATATTACAATTGGTATCAAGAGCCATGGTTTGATCATTCATCCTTCATGCTCTTTATTTTGGTGGATTTCATAAGGTTTTTGGGGTTAAAAGTGTTTAGAAGAGTTTGAATCATGTGGTTAATTTCTAGTGTTAAAGTTTGAATTTTGATTGTACTTTGTGTTTAGAATCATTATAAGTGTTTAGGTTTTGATTTGGAAGGCTTGAATCATCGTGGTTGGGTTGTTTTTGGATTGAAAAGTGCTGTTTTTTGAATGTTTATTGGATGCGAGTTGAGACACGGTAAGCATTTCTTGGATGCGAGTTGTGGTTATTTTCATCAAAGCGAGTTGCCTAAGCAAGTTTCCTAAGCGAGTTGTCTGATTTGTCTGCTAAGCGAGTTGCCTATGCGACTTGTCCAGATTCAACGTATCTAAAGCAAGTTGCCTAAGTGAGTTGCCTAAGAGAGTTGCCTATGCGAGTTGTCTGCTTGCTTATTGAAGCGAGTTGTCTTATGCGAGTTGCCCACATAAGCGAGTTGTCTGCTTGCTTATTGAAACGAGTTGTTCTATGCGAGTTGCCCACATAAGCGAGTTGTCTGCTTGCTTATTGAAGCGAGTTGTCTTATGCGAGTTATCTGTTAAGCGACTTGTCAAGGAAAACGATTTGTCAATTCCTGCGATGTGTCTCTAAACCTAACATTCAAAACCCTTGTTTTCAAACCCTAATTCTCTGAAAAATCCTTCGGGGGCGCGCCGCAGAACAGGGGGTATATATAAAGAATTATGGAATATCACAAACTCAACCATAACACCAATTGATCTTCACTTCCTTATCATCTTCTAGTTCCTTTACTACATTCTACTTCTCACCTTCTTACCGTTTGGTCTTGATTTTAGTAAAATCCCGCGAAAGATTCTATTTCTCGGTTTAAATCACAGACTTGTAAAATCCCGTGTACACACCAACATCATGTCTTACACTCCTGATTCAGTAATTTCAGAAGTACTCAAACTGTATGATGTTGTTGACAACCATGAGAATATTAGTTATACTGAACGGTTAAAGATGATGGAATCAATCAATGAGGATGTGAGATCTCCGTGTTTAGAATCTAAAGAGACAGAAATGCACCAGTCAAGGTTACAGAATGCTCTTGCAAAGGGTAAGGAAAGTTGCATTGAACCTTATCGACAACTTCATTCACACCTCATGTTACTTAGAATTGATGACAAATACACAATAGAAATTATACGATCATGTATTACACTTTTTCGTCAAGAATTATCATCGATTACTGGCACATTGTTCATGAACTTGGAACAATTAGAACAACAACTTAATAGGAAAAAGGTTTAAGAAGCCAGTTCTAAAGCTGCACTTCAGGTGATCAACAAACAACTTCAGTCATTCACCAAAAGGGAATACACTTCAGATTATGATTATCTGATGACTGAAATGTGCTTTAAGAATCACACTGGGATGGAAGCGAATGTGTTCAGAGAGACATTAATCCAACTCATGGATAATGTGGAGAAGTATATTGTGGAAGTTATTCAGAATGATGAAAAAGTGGATGAGTGTCGGGTACAGTTGAGAGATAGTTGTGATGAGTTGGGTAATGTATCAGTTGAAAGATCGGATGTTCCTGAATGCAAAATAACAGAGACAACAAAGAATGATGCAACGAATTGTTCAGTAACTCATGTCAGACAAGATGTAGATACAGTAATAAAAAAGGTGAATGAATGTTTGGTGAATGAATGTCAAGTGCAATCAATAAATTGTAGTGTTGAGACTAGTAAGGCATCGGGTGATGGATCAGTTGACACTGAATTCAGAGGCTTAGAGACAGATAAGCTAGAAACAACCAGTAGTTCAGTGACTCTTGTTACACATGATGTGGATGCAAATATCAGACGGACAAATGAACAGGTGTCATGTGATGAGGTACCCTTAACTGTTCAACATAGTGTATCTACTAATGTACCTAAACAAATTGATCTTAATACTGAACATGATTCTAATATATGTTCCTTGGTTGAGGCTGAGACTAAAAAATTCAAAACAAATGATATGGTTGATAAAAAGGCTTTTGATGAACTTTCAAACAAATTCTCAAAACTTGAAAAACATTGCATTTCTCTTGAAAATGCAATACAAGGAAAGGAGGAAAGTTTTCAACTTAACAAACCATGTAAAAATCCGGAACTTCCCGAATTCCGTGAACTTTTTGAAATAAATGATTTAAAAGCTCAGCTTCAAGCCAAAAACTCGACTATCAACAATTTGAAGAAACATATTTCTGGTATGCATGTGAAAAGTAATTTGGTTACAAGTAATTATGATGTTAATGCCATTTATGATATTCAAATGAGAAATGATGAATTAGCAGTTTGTGTTGCCAAATTACTAAAGGAAAATGAGTCTTTGAGAAAGCATCACATAGAACTAAGTGACTCTGTCAAAGAAGCTAGAACTAAGTCAATGGAACAAACAAATTCTTTGATAGCAAAAATTGATTAACTCAAAGCTCAACTTCAGGAAAAGAGTTTCGCTATTGTTGCCTTAAAAAATGAGCTTAGGAAAACTGTAGGGAAAAGTGTGAACACTAAGTTTACAAAACCATCAACCTTGGGGAAACCAGTTTCTCATCCCATTAGAAACCGGTCCGTTGTTAGGCAGCCTACTGCGTTTATATCCGAAAGACCAAAATTTTCAAAAACACGGTTTGCCTCCCAAGTTGATGCGATAAATGTTTTGTCAAAATCAGTCACTTCACCTAAGTTACCTAAGAATAGTGCTTCTACTCCCAACACCTGTAGGAATAGTTCGAAAATAGTGTCAAAACCAAGCATTAAAACCCAGAATTCATATGATATGAATAACTTGTGGAAGAACTATTATCTAGAAGAAGCTAGGAAAAAGGCACAGATTCGAAAAGATGAAATTTTAGGTGCAAGACCTAGGGTGATGCATTCCACGTGATTTCAAGGCACTGCTAGTAGTAGTAAACCATTACCTAGGAACTCTCAAAAGACTAGGGGTTGGCTTGCATCTAAGAGTAGTTATATGAAGAAGAATGCTAAGCATGTAGAAAATGAAACTAGAAATTCTGAGTCTTCTCCGAATAAGAAATATTTTCCTAATTCTCATGCTAAGGTACAATCCACTAAGACTACCTTCATGGCTAAGGTTCAATATGTTATGAAGCAAAACAAGTCCAAAACTTCACCTAGATGGATCCCAACTGCTAAATATTTGGAGTCTAGGAATAACGATAAGTCTTCCACTGTGCATAAGAATGTCACCAATCCTAGACCTTGCCATAAGTGGATTCCGTCTGGTAAAATGTTTAAGGATGTTGGACTTAGGTGGATGCCTACCGGAAAGCTGTTTATCGATGACAAAATCAAGGTTGACTGTGAAACCCCAAAGGGTTTGGATACTAATGTCACTAACCAAAATTTATGCAATCAAATTTGTAATATTAGTGCAGGCAGTCCTTACTCAGGTGCAGATACTTCGATCCTTCACTACATGGACTGGCTTAAAGTATGGATTACAAATGGATTGATATCTCATAACTCACGGGTTCAAGTAACTCAATCTTGATATTCATTCGGCTATGACGTCTGTTCAAATCAGTTCAGGCCTCGTACTTCATCATTATGGCGTCTGCAGATAACACTTCAGGCTTCGTTCCTCAAAGAAAAGAAAGGTGTACGCTTCAGTGCGCTTTATCTTCAGAAGAAGAGAAATCTTCATGTTTATGACCATTCTCAACAACATTCTTCATCAAGAAGCTTCATGTTTCTCCCATGCTCATTCAGTCATCAAGTGGATCTACGTTCATTGGTGTATATTCTTATTCACTTGCTCAATCAAAAATGGCAACTTAGGATGCAATTTTTGAGGGGGGGAAGAGTGAATATACTACATGTTGATGGATGTTTGTATAATGGTCATACGACTCTCCTCCAACGCCTATTGTTTCACTTACTAAGGATTAATGGGATTTATTGTTTGGGATTCATTGTTTCAAGATATGTTTGATGAGTATTTCCAACCGCTAGCGAATGTTGATCATCCAAGAAGTACAACTCAGACTACTCAAGAAGCACAATCTCCAGTTATTCCTCAAGGCGTTGATAATAACTATCATAATATTGCAGTTGCACTCATGAATAATGATCTGCTCTTTGGTATTCCATTACCAAATCTTCACGGATTATTTTTCATGAATAATGATCCGCTCTTTGGTATTCTTTTGCCAAATCTTCATAGATTATTGTTCCTTACAATGTGCACTCTCTAAATCAACCAAATGAACATTGAATATAATGACTACCTCATCCACTCAAAGTTATTGGTGAATCTTCCAGATCAGTCTCTACATGTATACTTTTAGGAAGAATGCATTGCTGTTGAGGAATCATTTGTTTCGGTTCATTCAGTGGGTCAATGTACATCTGATTTTATGTTTATTCACGTGTTGGACATTTGACACAAGTTGATTACTTCGGAGTTAATCATTTATCACTTATTTGAGATTGAAGTTGACTTTCACAAAGGCGTGTTCTTATTTGATAACTTTCTCGGGCTTTAGAATTTGAGTTGAAGACTTGGTTTATCTAGTTACCAGCAATCGGGGTGGATGGTTGAAGACCTGGTTAACTATCACTATTAGGAGTTACGTTGTTTTACTCAGTATCACATGCAGATGACGGTGTGGATAATCGCAAGAGGTGTTAATGTCTCATACTTTGTTTGAGTAACGAGTACTTAGAGATTTGCTTGAAGCATAAATTCTCTACATTGTTCTTCCAACTTTAGTGCAAGCATAAGTCACAAGCCTGCGGGAAAATTCGACTTCAGTTTCAAGTTTGGTATATCGGGTTTGCTTCATCAGTGGTCACTTCAAATTGTCTTCATTTGGGTTGGTTAAGATAGTCGGAGAGAGTTTCTGTAGCAGTTGATTCTCACAAGATTCATTTGAGCTAATTTTGTTCTTCTCTATTTCAAGAATATTTGGTATGTATAATGTGTTGTTGATTCTGAGGTATCAAAACCAGCAAGGGGGAAGGAGACATACATCTAAACATACAACGAGTACACGTGATGAACCTAATACTTCTTCTCTATTGAAGTAATCCCGGGAAAGACAAATGTCATAACCGTAGAGAAACTCAGTGTTTAACTCGTAGCCTTTGGTGTGTTATTCCAACTATTTGGGGGAAGGATGTATTATTCCAATTATTTGGGGGAAGGATATATTATTCTAACTATTTGTGGGAAGGATGTATTATTCCAACCATTTGGGAGGAAGTGGTCTCTGGATACTTTCGGTATGTGTTAACTCAGCCTTCAGTAGAAAGAAATATGAGAAGAATATTTGGAACGTGAGATGATATTGCTTATCGACATCTTCTATATGACTTATGATAAAGTGCTTCCGGTTAGTGTTTCATGTACACAATGTAATGATGATTTCGATTTGGTCGCAACCATCAGGGGAGAGATATGTGTACATCTGGGGAGAGATATGTAATGATGATTTTGATGATAAAGTGACTGTGATGTCGTTGTTTCTACTCTGGTTGGGTACTTGTGTACATAATGGGCTGATTGGTTATATGGAAGATAACTGGAATGCACTTGGTAAAATGAAGATGTTGATATATGGTTCCCCTGAACAGACAACTGCTCAAACTCGAAAAGTTATGTGTACATCGGGGTCGCACAACAGGTTCATGTGATCGGACTTAATCATTTATTCCGGGTTTGATAAACGCATAGATGATCCGTGTTAACTTGTTACTTCGTTTTTATCGTCGTCTTAGGGTTCTTGAGCTTCATTCAATGAGACCGTTTGTGTTCATTTCTACTTCTTGGGGAAATGGTCTTTCTTCTTCGTTTGTCGGTTTGGGGGGGAAGCTACCAAAGTATCACTTTCAGAAGGCTCAAGTTCTGACGACAATTCAAGAGCCTCGAAAGCATTGGTGGTGAAAGTATATGAGATAATGACTTCTATCTTCTACAAAGTGCTGAACGATTTCCTTATCTCGGTACTCGTATCATCATCTTCTTAAACTATTTCTCTATCTTCGTAAATATTTATCAAAAATCAAATACAAAAATATAAAACCAACAAAAGAAAATAGAAAAATATAAAATCAACAAAAACCCATAAAAAAATCAGAAAATTTTGAAAAAGACCAAAAATATTGTTTTCTCAAGACATGTCTTCTGGTATCGATAACATCTATGGTCTTAGAAATGTCATTCAATAATGGCACGGGACTTTAGATGAAGTTCGAGCAGGAGGTGTAAATATTTCTTTCTAAACATGTCTCAAACTATGGCTTGCAGTTACTTCAGACTGTAACCCGCGCTAAAACCATGGCTTGCTATTATTTCTGATAGCAACCCGCTCTTCAAGAAAGGAAAGTGCTACGCTAAACATAATTTTCAAATATTTCGTGCACTTATCCTAAAAACACAACAAGGAAAGCATGTCGTCAAAAAGACTGTTGTTCCTACACAAATGTTTTTCCTTCTAAAATTCTTCAGAAAAATATTTGTTGTTTTCCAAAAATGGTGGTAAAATGAGTTGCTTGAAAATCAACCAGTATCGGAGTTTTCTTAAATTTGCAAACTCAATCAATGACTTCCGCGCTTTTAATCTTTTCATAAAATGAGTCATTGATTGAAGGGGAGAATGTTTTTCAAATTTATATCCTCTATCGGACTTATCTAATTATCCTAAATGCTTAACAGAAAAATGATGTTAACCTACGTTGAAGGACTAGGTGCTTAGGATATGATTGTTAGGATTAGATGATTAGAGTTTGATAAACACATTATTCCCATACCTTTTATGATATGATTGATATGTTGGATTGACTTTTATTAGTCGATTGTTGTTTGGGTGTTGTCGACCACCATATATTTGTATGTGTGTTCACTAACGTATTCAGGTATATTGGTATATAAGATTGTTCCCGATCCGGATCCCACAATAGAAGATGATTGGATGCCGAAAGGAAAGGGTAACTATATCTTGGGTTGACAAATGAAGAAACGGAGCTTAATTTGACTTCTATGGAGAGTTGGCATGAAAAAGTGCAACGTAAGAGGTCTCACTGCATCAGCAGATGGTTTTCTTCATCATCAAATGAAGAAACGAAGCTTAATTTGACCTCAGTTGGCATGAAAAAATGCAACGTAAGAAGTATCACTGCTTCAGCAGATGGTTTTCTTCCAAACCTTCAACAACAACAACAAAAGCATCTCAACCACCTAACGTATCTTTGTGCAGGATACCATTTTTAAACAATTCTGAATAATTTGATGAAATTATTTTGAAAATGGAAAATATTGTTTTGAAAATTAATTGGACTTATTTTGAAAATCACCGGACTTCATTTTATCAAAACTTAAGTCACTCAATCATCGACTACGGTCATCAATTGAGGGGGAGAGTGATTTCATATAAAATATTTTCAAACAATATTTCTTCATAAAAGTCCGGTTTGTACAAAAACAAAGTGGTGATCTAAAGATTTAATGTTATGTCATGGTATGTTTTTCTTTAAAACTCAAAGATCTTTCAAAATGAAACTTTTGATGTTCTTGTTTGATTGTGAAATTGTTTTATTTTACCTAAAAGATCTCTTAAAGCAATCATACCTGACACTAACAATCTTTAATGTCTTAAAATGGTCCTTATCTGCCATTTTTCAAAATCAAATCTTGCCACGTCTTTCCCTAAAATTTTTAAATGATTTAAATCAATTGGGATCACAAATCTCAAAAGGTTTGAAATTTTTGATCGGGGGAGAGATCGTGATTTAAATCTCAAATCGGTTTTAAAGGATGACTGTTTGTAAAGCACTCCTTCCTTCATGTGCCAAACGATTTTGAAATACATAATGCACATGATTGTGGAGGAGCATTTAACCATAAACCAGAAGAGCCTTTAAATCAGGCACATATTCTCCCATGTTTTCTAAACCTTATTAAATCACTTGGGATCCAAAATCTCAAAGGGTTTGATATTTTTGATTGGGGGAGAATTTGTGATTTAGTAATGAAATTTGATAAAAGGTGATCATTTTGATTCAGATGTGCATGCTGCTCTCCCATATGTGCTAAACACTTTCGAATCTCAAAGCATATATTGAGGGGAAGCATTTCAAAAAGAAAATAAACTTTCAAGGTACACTGATTTCTATGTTTCAACATAAAGTAACTTGATTGATTTTCTAATGGTTTCTTAATGGCTTTTGTGATCGTGGTTATGCTTCAAAAGAACTCTTTCCTCTATGTGATAAAATGATTTCAAAAATCCTATGCACATATTGAGGGGGATAATTTACCAAAGAAAATCAAATGGCTTTTTCCATGGAAATTGTGAGCAAGAATATATTTCAAAGAACTCTTGCCTCCATGTGCAAAACAATTTCAAAATCATATGCACATGTTGAGGGGGAGCATTTCTAAATGATCAAAACAATTAAGGTACAAAATGCTTTGATTTTATATCACAAGTACCTTGATTGATTTTCCAAATGGTTTTTCAATTGGTTTCAAGAAGAAATGAACAATACCAAAAGACCGACCAATTTACTTTATGCATGGTGTTATAAGGATGGTTAGGTTAGGTATTCGTTCCCACGATCCCGCCAGAGCCGGAGGGATCTACACAGGGATAATCCACAAGATAGTGTAGAATTCCTTAGGTATGATGAAAAAAGGAGAAAAGTGAGATATGGGAAGTGTGCGGACTGAGATAGAGCTAGATCTGGAATAAACCCAACAAGGTTCTAGTAATGAAGTCTCGGTAAGCAATGAAGGGGTTGAAGAATGAAAAAGAAATGAATGTGAAAAAGGGTGAAAAGAAATAGCCCTCCATTAATTCAACCTTAGGGCAGAAACCGGGTTTAATACATTTGCTACTGGTGGTTACTAAGATAACGCCAGTATTGAAGACAAGACGTCATGGACCCAATGACGCACTGCACTTAACTTCCCAAGCTACTCAAGTTCCTCTTAAAAGGGCTTGTTTCATTCTCACGGGGAACCTACATAATCTATCGACTTTCTCTTAGAGATTGTTGATATTGAAGAAGGAGACCCTCTCCCTAGTCTCCGGCATAGGAACCAAATGTGCACTATTGAGTCTAGAGCCAAGAGATCATCCATAATATCTCATTAGGACACTAAATTAATGAAGACTTGTTGTTTCACACAATGTGGAAAGTTAGAATATTCTAAGAGTCCTACGCATTATCCTTGTGGTATTGCCAGAACATCCGAGTGATATGTAAAAATATTCACGATGAAGATGGAAATCCTTCTAGAGCCAACATCAAACAAGCTCTTGGTGGGTGACATGTGAGATCTTTTCTAAAGATCAAGCTTGTGACAACCGGACAGAAACGATGGGGCGATTCACTCTTGAATCATCCTTGGTCCAGGATTGGAATTGACAAATGCTTTTGGAAAAACCGTTCTATGTGCAAACCTTCATTTCTCTAGCACGTCGAATGTGTACTCATGCTTTCAAACACAAAAATTATCTCTGATTGAAAAAAATACTTTTGGAAAAACCGTTCGATGTGCAAATCTTCTTTTCTCTAGCACATCGAATGTGTATTCTCTTTCAAATACAAAAGGTATTTTTGATTGAAAATTGATCTTTCTCATAAAACCTTCGTCGTATTGCAAAACTCTTTCTTCAAGCAATACGCGATTGTTTTTCAAATCAATTTCTCATCAATCAGTGAATCTCAATTCGCTGGTTCAATCACTCTGTGTTGTCTTCTTTGAGACGTTCCGGTTTGAGAACAGCTAGAACAGCTGCAAAACCCTGTCAAGGAGATTCTTTGGAATTGTACCTGATCATAGGCAGTACTTGTACTGATCAACGGGGAACCGTGGGCCGTGTACCTCAATTCAACGAAAGTGATCAAAGACACTTTTGTGTGATTTATTATTAACTGTTGTTTGCAGGTACATTTGGATGGTTGCAGCTGATCAGAATTGAGAAGTCAATCCAAAGCCACATGCTCACAGCATCCACACTTATTGAAGAAATCATGACTAGTGCATATCTACATAATTTGGCTCTGATATTTTTATAACATGCTTCTGCTACGCTGCTACAAATAACATGAACAAGTAAAGCTTCTGCTACTCTGATGGGAAGATATCATGATCCAAAATGTGAGCATGTCGGTCAAAAAGTCACAACTTCACATATTGGCGATACAAAGGATGAGTCAGATATTTGCTGTGGTTGATGATCTCAATGAAAGCTCGAAGATCCTCAAGATGTGGATCAGTTCAAAGACCTCCACTGAAAGTACAAAACTATGCGGACTTTGTAGTATCACTGCTAAAGCACAAAGATATCTGAAGTGAAGAATTAATGTCTACGAGCTCAAGACTGAAGATAAATTAGAATGCTAGGATTCGAAATGTAAAACATGGGGTGACCTCCCTTAGGGGGAGATTGTTAGGAATTAGAAATTCCATAGTGAAGAGTCGGTCACCCCAAATATAGTCTAGCATAAGTTAGCTCGTAAACATTACGTTATTTACTAGTTATTTAGTTAGTTATTTAGTTTAGTGCAACACCGTGGAGGACGGACGGGTCTTTACCCACTGTATGCCTGATCCACAGTCCGAAGGAGGACGTTTAGTATGTAACTATAAATACCCTCTACCTCCCAAGGTAGAGGGTTAGACCTTTCCTTCAATCTAACATTCTTTCTTTTGTTACTTTCTCTCTAGAAGGCTCCCACACTACTTTCTCTCTCTAAACTCTCTTGCATAATTCGATCCATATATTGAATGTATTATGTGATTGTGAAATCCAATATCTTACAGATTATGATCCAAATGCGTTCTTCAATCCGTTTGCTAATGAAACTGCCACACCCGATGTTGCGGAATCATCTACAAGCCATTTGAATCCTCCTAATCTGCAGAATGTATATCAACATCAACCTTCCACACATCGTTGGACGAAAGACCATCCTCTTGAGAACATTATTGGTAACCCCAATCAACCAATCATAACTAGACAACGTCTTCACACAGACGGTAAACATTGCATTTATGCACTCATTGCCTGCCAATCTGAACCTAAAAAAATTAAAGATGCAATGACCAAAGACAACATTTGATATAATCCATGCAAGAAGAACTCAATCAGTTTAAACATCTTGAAGTATGGGAATTGGTTGAAAGACCAACAGGGGTCTACGTTATTGGTCTCAAATGGATTTGGAAAAACAAATTGGATGCTGAAGGAACCGTAATCTAAAATAACTCACGTCTGGGGGCTAAGGGTTATAGACAGGAAGAGGGTATTGAATTTAAAGAATCATTCACTCCGGTTGCTCGTCTTGAGGCTGTACGGATTTTCCTGGCGTTTGCGGCTCACATGAACATCACCGTTTATCAGATGGATGTCAAAACGGCTTTTCTCAATGGAAAACTGAAAGAAACGGTCTATGTTAGCCAGCCAGAAGGATTCGTTGATCCAGAGTTCCCGAACCATGTCTACAAGCTGAACAAGGCTCTCTACGGCCTCAAACAAGCCCCTAGGGCGTGGTATGATAAGTTATCATCCTTTCTTATCGCCAATAATTTCATCAAAGGTTCGGTCGACCCTACACTTTTCAAACAATATCACGGGGCACACATTTTAATCGTTCAAATTTATGTGGATGACATCATTTTTGGGTCAACACATCTAAAGTACTCAAACTCTTTTTCAAAACTAATGAAAAAACATTTTGAAATGTCTATGATGGTGAACTTACGTTCTTTCTAGGACTGCAAGTTCATCAATCACCCCGTGGTATTTTCTTGAGTCAGTCCAAATATGCCCTTGAAATTTTAAAGAAAAATGGAATGCAAAACTGTGACACCTATGCCACTCCAATGGCACATACCAAGAAACTGGACGCTGATTTGCATGAGAAATTGGTTGACCCTACCAAATACCGAAGTATCATTGGGTCCCTCATGTATCTAACAGCCAGTAGACCTGATATTGTCTTTGCTGTATATCTTTGCTCCCGTTATTAGTCTAGACCAACTGAAACCCACCTCTCTGAGGCTAAAAGAATCCTCCGATATATCAAGGGAACCATTAACTTGGGGATCTGGTATCCGAAGGATTCTGGTTTTGAACTAATAGCTTTTTCAGACGCTGATCACGCAGGTTGCTTAGATTCTCGAAAAAGTACTTCAGGAGCTTTACAATTTCTTGGTGATAAACTGGTGTCATGGCAATCGAAGAAGCAGGACTGTACATCGCTGTCCTCAACAGAAGCAGAATATGTAGCCATGTCGGCGTGTTGTGCTCAAGTCATTTGGATGAGAACACAACTCAAAGACTATGGTTACGTATTTGACAGAATCCCGATGTACTACGACAATCGAAGTGCCATTGCGATCTCGTGCAACTCTGTTCAACATTCGAAATCAAAGCACATCGATCTTCGATATCATTTCATCAAGGAGCACGTGGAAAAGGGTACCGTTGAATTATACTTTGTGGGTACCGAATACCAACTGGCAGATCTTCTCACCAAAGCCTTAGGTTTAATGAGTTGGTCCACCAGATTGGTATGCTGTGTTTGACTCCAGAGGAACTGGATGAACTTTTAAAACATTCTTAAAACCAGTTAAACACCAAAACCTCTTTTGTAAATATTTTCAAAAACAAAATACAAAAATATAAAATCTGATAAAACTACAAAAATATTATTCTATCTATATTTCTTTTAACATGGCAAGTACAATCTTCCGTCAACACTTTCCTCTTTCAAAATTCAGTATTTTCTCGGTCAAGTGTTGAGGGGGAGAAAGTAAATATTTTTCGGTTTCATAAGACCTTGTACTTGCATGTTATCTTATTCCGGTTGTTTTTTTTATCATGGTGGTCACAATTCTGGTTTACTGACACTCCCCGGACACAAATTTTTAAAATTTCATTATTTCTTAAGTCAAGGGGGAGTGTCGTTAAGTTTCTTTCCAAATATCATGCTTTACATAACCTAAATGGAAGTTATGGGCGTTGGATGAAAATGGTTAAGGTAAAGGGACTGAAATTGCCAAAAGCTCAAAGTTATTTTTAATAAAACATCTCCACCAAATATCTCTTCACATTTATTACTACATTTAAGATTTTACCAACCTTCATCCACGCTCCAAAATCATTACACAAATCCGTGTTATAAATCTTCAATCTGTAAGTGTTTTTAACATCATTGTTTGATTATAAACAATGGTTTTGATTTTTACAAGATCCAACGGCTAGGTTTGTCCCTAGCCATGAATTTGTGTTCTACGCATAAGCGTATGAACACATAATCATGTTTGGGTGTTTCCTGTTAAAATGGTCGTGTTAAAATGTTGATATGATCACTCTTATACCATTTCTATCAAACAAATCCACCTAGAAACATGAATTGACCATTTCCAAAATTAGGGTTCATACGCGTGATTTGGGTGTTTTCATATGAGATTGTTTCTGGTTAAAAAGGTGGTTGTGTTATGTTTTTCACATGTTTAATTGACCAAAACCTTGATTGAAACATACCCAGAAACATTAATTTGGTGAAAACTAAGACTTAGGGTTTATGTTCATACGAATTAGGTATTCTTGATTCATGAGGGTTTTGATGTTAAAACTTGTTGAAATCATATCCTTAGGCCTCTAAGATATCACAGAAAAGATTTGGTGTCAATCCTATGGCTAGATTTCATACCCGTAATTTTTGAATCCTAGGGTTTAAATTTTACGCGTATGCATATCCTAAGAGTAACCAGTGTTGATTGTGAGTTCATGTTAGACTGAAAGGGATTGAATAAATGTGTTAATGACGATGTTATGTTAAATTTGTTTCAGGTTTTATGCGTGAAATATTCAGAATCAAGGTTAACTGAGTTACTACGCATAAGGATCACCTTACGCGTAGAATGTTAAGTGTAAGAGTAATCTTACGCGTAAGGTTCTACCAAGGGGACTAAGCGTATCCTGTGAAGGATATGCGTAAACAATAATGCTTTACGCATAAGGTTCACTCTTACGAGTAAGCCTTACGCGTAAGCTCCCATATACGCTTACACGTAAGCTCTATGCTTAAGGCCCTCTTTTCCTACGCGTAACATTTCTTACGCGTATGTCAAGATCCTACGCATAAGCTTATAACTACGCGTATTGTTCACTGTTTACGCATAAGCTTGCAAATCCTACGCCTAAGCCTTAATTTTAATAAGTTGTGATTAATTGTTACGCGTACGAACTTGTGAATAAATAAATCATAACGTCACGAAACCAAAATGTCATTAATAAGCTTAAACGTTTAATAAGTTGTGAAAATAAGTGAAAACTTGGACTTTAAAACTCAAAGTTAATCTACTCACGAAACTTATCACGACGTCTTTGGACTATTGGACTAACAAGTGACATTGGACTCGTAACAATCATTAACACATCATATTCAATAATTAGACAATAAAATCAGCTTTTGACTAACATAATGTCTTTCAATATGTGGTTCTTTTGGCTAAATATCTTTCAGATCACGATATGGACATCCAAAAGGAAAACGTTGATGCACCAAATGTTCTCTCAATTGAAGACATCTTCCCCAACGGTTACACTATGAAGATTAGAAAGAACAACCTCAGGGTCGATTTTGAAAACTTCACTTGTTCTAAATCTTCTTGTCAAATTGCGGTGGATATTCTGAAGACTCATCCCTACAAGAATATGCTTACAAACTCTACAACAGTGCCGGAGATTTATATTCGCCAATTCTGCCATACCATACAAAAGGTCAAAGGTCAAAGTGTTGTGACGGTGACACTTAACAACAAACAAGTCACCATCACTACTGCAGATTTAAAGGCTATTCTCCTTCTTCCCACCATCCAGCCTGCCGATTACTCTCCTACTCCTACTAAAGAGGTCTCCCTCCAGTTCATGGTCGACATCGGCTATGACGAAGCTGCTGGGATCATCACAAAACACTCATCTGTTGATCTTAAAAACATTCCTCAGCCATGGAGAACCCTCTACATCATGATTGCCAAATCAGTTTCTGGACGTGACAGTGGTTTTGAGCATCCGAAGCTCATGGAACTACAAATATTTTGGGCCATGGTCAACATGAATCATATCAAATTTGCAGCTCTGATCTGGGACGACATGATGTCATACCTCAAAAAGCCTGGCATCAAGATTCCTTACATCAGATACACCAAATTGTTGATTCAAAGGGCTCTAGGGAATAATCCTGATATTCCCTTGAGACTTGATGACCCAAAACATCACTCCGTGTTGCTTGAGCCCACACTCAATGTTGTCAGATTTAAGGACTCAACAACGAAGAAACAAGGTGCGGTATTACATGATTGCCTTCTCACTGCTAATATCAAGGGACTACAATCGTACACACGTTATTTGGAAGCAGTTGCATTAGGCAAAGTGGGATTCATTGATGAAAAATCGTCTGGTACACCTGTTAGGAAGACCAGAAGAGGCAGTACTGGAAGTATTGTGAGCACTGAGAGTACGAGAAGGTACCCAAAGAGAACTCACACACTCAAGAAGAGAGTTCCTCTTACTGAAGCCATCCCTATTCCCAAACTAGAACGAAAGCTAATGGATGAAAGCTCAGAGGAAACGGAAACGGACGAAGAAATTGTCTACTCTGAAACACCAGTCGATGATACTTTAAGAGTAGAAAAACCTCTCATTCCCAAGTCTGAAAAAGGGAAAACTCCAGTGCTTGAGCACGAAGAATAGAGCTCAGAAGAAGAGCCACTGGATGAAGACAAAGACTATAGAAAGAAGCTCAAGAACCTCAGACTTCAACACGTTGCCAAAGAGTTTGAACAGCAACAAACTCGTGGCCCCGGAGGGTCAAGTGGTGGTGCACTATCTACACCGGTTTCCGATGTGGTTAATCAACCCAATAAGGGAATTGGTACCACCACCCACGAACAACAACAACGGCAACTCGAGGATTCTATCATCTATGACTTTGAGGAACCAGAAAAGGAGAAGTCTGAGAAAATTCCTGATGAAGATGTTGAGGTTGCAGCTAAAGAAAAAGCAGACATGGAAGCTCAAGCTCAAGCAGATGAAGAAGCTAGGGTTAAGGCACAAGAAAAGGCTCAAGCGGAACAGGAAGCCAATGATTACATTCTTGATAGTCCCGTACGAAGCAAGGAACAAACCTCTAAGCTACCAAAGGACCCTGAGCCTCCTCATGTCTCATCATCATCAGACTCATCTTCTCACTCATCACCTCCACCATCAAAAGCCACAACCAAATCAGCATCAATATCGGTAAAGAAACCGACTGACACTTGGGCATCCCGAGCAAAGGCGAAGATTGTTAATGCTGTCAGAAAAGCAAAGAAATGTAACATTGTTAATAGGAAGCTGAATCAGCTCACTGGCAGAGTCAATCTTCTTCAAAACGGGATAAACCAGATGTTGAGAAAATGGGAACAGATTCAGACGTTTCTCAATCGAGATGTACAGGGTGAAATGAACAAGACGATTAGGGAATATACTCATAAGTTCCTTCTCGACACTGTTCCTGTAGTGACAAGGGAGATGTTCACCAGACAACTCTATCCGAATCTCATGCAGTTGGTCAAGAAAACGATAAGATCAACACCTTTAACAGTAACAATCAACCCAACTGAGCCTACAGCTTTCTCCGATGCAGAAATGGTTTCCAAGCTGGTACTACAAATGACAAAATGATCTGCAACGTTTACTTCTGATGAAGGTAAATTGTTTGAAGCATTGCTGGAATACCAACTTAAAACGTCATGCAAAGCAGCAGCTGAAAAGCCAAAACGTCCAGGAGACGATGATGATAAGGATAAGGATAAAGAGACCAAATGCAAGAAGAAGTCTGATGACTCCTCCTCTATGCCTCCACCACACCAAAGGACCACCGAAAGAAGATCTCCTCCGCATTGTGCTGCTACAGAGAAACCTCAGGACTCTGAGTTAACACCATCAACAGAGAAAACCGATGATCATTTTGAATACACTGGTGGTGACGATGAAGAGATCCCAGAGCCCCAACAACAACCCACCTCTCCCACTACAACAAAGAAACCAGATTCCTCATCAAAGCGAAAGAAGAAGAAGACTAAGACCAATGTTGTCTCATGGCTAGATGATGATACAACCGAAGAATACGACTGGTTTTCTAAACTTGTTGATGCTACTCCCTCATTACCAGAAGGTCAAGAAATGGTAGATGGCCGTACTATGGAGCATGTGAAGCTGATTCAAGAAAAGTTTAAAGTGAAGAAGATGACTAAGGCTGAGCTAAAGCGAATAAAGAATGATGCCTTCCAACTTCTTAAAGACAGCTCAGAAAGTGCAATTGAAGTCGAATACCATCTCGACAACATTGCACGAGCCATGTCGAACAATATGGATTGGCTCAATCCCGAAGCTAACATCGACTTCACAAGACAAGACAAGGCTCCCTACTACACTGATTGGACCAAACCTCTACCAACAATTGGCCGACCGGATCAACCTCAAATTCCATAACGTTACTTCTTCAACAATGACCTCGAGTTTCTTCTACACGGTAGCGATGTGACAAGGAAGTACACTACGTCACTCACAATTCCTTTCCCAACAGCAATCTACTCTCACAATCCAGCCATCGAGGAAGAAGCCACACATACGTTTGCTAACAAAGTGGAAAAGTATGACCTTGATGCGATGTATGGGATTCATCATTGGCCTGAACGCCGAAGAATCTTCTACAGAAGCTTCCAGGTTCTTAAGTCTAAAAAGGAAGTGTATAGTGAAAAACGGATCATGGCAATTAAGCATGTTACCCCGTCGTCGAAGTGGGACTACACATTCCTCAAGAACATTGTGGTCAAACGAAAAGACGAAGAGGATTATGACTTCTGTGAAGCGGATTTTCCGAGACTGTCACTAAATGGCATTGAAGATATGTGTCTCGCTAAGGTGCAAGGACGAATGCGACATTTCTCCACAACTATCCAACGCAAGTACATCAAGTCATTATTAATCTTCATCAGAAGCATTGTGATCCAAGAACGTGTAGAGGACATTCAGCTTGCTGTCGAATCTTATCAAAAACGGGTCAATCTCACAAAACCTCAACTAGACCTTCCCGACATCAACCAACTTCCTCAATATACCCTTATCAAGAAACCATTTGGGGTAGTCTACACAAGTGAAATACACCACAACTGTTTCATGGCATGTAAAGAGCTTCACAAGTTTGGGGATCACACGTTGAAGAAAGTTAGGGACGGGCTAGCATACAGATTGAAAGAGATTCATGACAGCATCGGGTCACCGAAGCGATGGAATTCGAGGGAGAGAAGGGATGTTAGGAAGCTCATCACATAGATTAATGAAAGGTTGTTCAGAAGGGATCAAATCAGAACCTTGGAGAGTTTCGTTGGTGGTCGTCCAAGCATATCTCTCATAGGCTATCAACGTCCAGAACGCATTCCCGGAGTTATTGTTGGAATACCTGATTCTCCTGGTACCCCTTAATCTATTTCTCTTATCATAATTTGGATGTGTGATTTATATATGACTATGGCTTGTGCACACATAACAGTGTACAACCCGTACTTGTAATGAAAGGACCCTGTGGTACGCTTCAGTGCTACAATCCTTATAAAAGGAGCGAAAGCTTCTTACTTTTGAGTAAAACTAATCAAAACTTTCATTTTCAAAGTTTTGCTCAAAAGAACAAATACTTCCCCTTATGATTTTCAAAACCTCAAAAGTTAATATCACTTGTTGAGGGGGAGTATTTGCTTAAAAAACTTTGTTCACAAAATTGTTCTTCGTGGTAATCTTCCCACAAAACTCGAAATGGACATATTCAATAACAAAATTTCATCAAAAATAACATTTATATGCCATTTTTGAGGGGGAGAAAAATTATGTGATATGAAATATGTTGTGAATTGCAAATGAATCGTTGTACTAAAGACTTAACCATTGAATTGACGAGATCTGAAAAGTTAGTAACTCGAAAAGACTTATCCGGGACGGGTAATAATTTCAATCTAGTTCGCTAGTGATGTAAACGTGTCTCGCAAAGGACTTGTCCAAGTAGAATGTACCATTTGAGAAACTCTTGGTAGATGTGAACTTTGAAGGGTTTGACAACCTTTCAAGGCTTGTCCACACCTTCAAGGTAGTTATTAGAGCTAGTTGTCACCTAAAAGCTGACAATGTAACTCTTTAACTATGCAACGTAACCGTGTCTCGCGGGGGATTGTCTATCTTGAGTTGATCAATTCAAAAGTGCGCGCTCTTCTCTCTCAGTGAAGATTTTTGTCAAAATACTTAAGCACGTGTGGAGGGGGAGTATTTCTGCAAAATTCTAAACTCTCACAGTGGTACAAAATGCTTTTACTCATAACCACTTTGAGAGATTTTCAAGATAATGGTTTTATGGTAACATAGGATAGTCATGGAGTTATAAGGTGACTAAGGTTAGGAATAACCGTCCTATGATCCATCAAAGCCGGAGGGATCTACCCAAGGACACCACCAAAAGTTAGAACTAGAAGTCCTTAGGTATGATTATAAAAAGGAGAATATGAGAATCGGAGAAAGAAGGAGTTGAAGAATTAAAAAGAAAAGTAAAAAAAGGGTGAAAAGAAATAGCCCTCCAGATTATTCAACTTAGGGCAGACACAGGGTTCAATTCATATGCTACTGGTTGTCACTTGATGACACCGGTATTGAAGATTAAAGTCGTCATGGACCCAGTGACGCATGCACTAAACCTTCTTAGCCACTCAAGTTTCTCTCAACAGAATCTTGTTTCATTCTCACAGGAAACCCTGTGTAAACTATCAGCTTTCTCTTAGAGATTGCTAGTATTGAAGCAAGGAGACCCTCTCCCTAGAGCCACGAGATTCATCAAAAGATCTCTTAGGTACACTTGACATAGCATCACTTGTCGTTCAACATTAAGGACGCAAGTGATACATTATCGAGTCCTTCACAGATCTTAGCAATCTGTCGAGAACATTTATGAGAGGTTCACAAATGTGATCCTCAGTGATTGAATGGAAACTCCTGCCAGGGTCAACATCAAACAGCCCTGACAGCAGGTCACTTCGGTAACTCCTTGTGGGTTACGCCTAGTGTGTCTCAAACGATCTACAGTCGTGGGGTGATGCTTCGGTGTACCTCAACGACTCATCTGAACTGTAGGTGTACTTCGGAACATCGCGTTATCTCACTTGTGGGACTCCAGTTCAGGAACAACCTTTGTGAGAATTAGAGTTGTGTTTTCACACTATGTTGTTAACACTCTCGAAGTTCAAACTTATAAGCGTTGGATTATTACTAACCCATGTTTTATGTTTTGTTCTTATGGATGCTCGCGGGTGGAAAAGATCGTGCAGATTCACCACATGCTCATACCAACAACAACACTAATTGAAGTTCTCTCAAAAGGCAACACAAAGTCAGAATGATTCTTCATCAAAGTCAAAGAATCTACAAAGTTTAAAGACTAAGATAACTACATCAGTATTGAAATCCAACATTAAAGAGCGTGTGAGCATGTTGGAGAAAGACGTGGAGACACTGGAGCAACGAAACGGACCTGATGCAAATAACCACAACATACTATCACTACCATCACAAAGAACAAAGATCAAAGAACAAAGAAAATGATGACGTCAAAGCTGAAAAACTTCAAAGGAAACAATTTCCCTACAATGGGGAGATTGTTCGAATCAAGGCACTTCTTCTCACAATAAAAAAGGATGTCAAAAGACTTCAAAGCTACTATTACATCTGCACCTACAACGTTATCACTCAAATCATTAATCACCAACACTTAGGGGGACATTGTTGGAATCACTCCTAAACTAGATTACAAGTGTTAGTAATTAATATGTAATAGTTAGCTTAATTATGCCTTTATGTTTTTTATTATGCTAAGGCTTATGTAGAAGGTCCATAAGCCTTGGCCCAAGCCAAATAAGGAAAGGAAGGGACTAGGAGTGTTGCCCTAGCTCCCTCTCCTATAAATAGGATTGTAAACCTTCATTTGAAGGTTGGTTGTTCATCTTATCACATTTCCTACACTTAAATTTTCTCTCATATATTCGTGTGTGTGGTATTGTGTTCAACCGATCACCTCTTCTCTTTATTTCTTCATATTGATGCTTGTGTTACATAAATGGGAACCTAACACCTGGAGCCATTTGACCGGTCAGCTCATCGAACATAACGTGAATTGTTTCCATGATATTTCAGGGTCTTTTGTTGTAGATTCGGTATCCTTTTCTATTTGGTGCGTATCCTACAAACACTCCAATGTCCGCTTTAGCTTTCAGTTTACCTAAATATTGACCCTTATTAGTTGCGTAACACAAAGCCCCAAACACGCGAAGGAAGGATAGATCAAGTTTTTGATTGTGGACAAGTTCATATGGAGTTTTTCCATGAGTTGTGTGAATTAGGGATCGATTTTGGGTGTAGCATGCAGTGGCAATGGCTTCGGCCCATAGAAATGTTCGAACCTTTGAATAAATCAACATTGTTCTTGCGGCTTCCACAAGAGTTCGATTTCGTCTTTCAACTACACTGTTTTGTTGAGGAGTTCGTGGAACACTTCTTTGATGACTGATTCCAACACTTTCATAAAACTCACTAAGTTCTTTATTAACAAACTCAGTTCCATTGTCAGTTCGGATGATTCTAACAGTCTTGTTAAGTCGAACCTGCAGCTGTTTGATAAGTTTAATGATGACATCTAGCGTTTCATTCTTTGTCCTCAAGAACTTAACCAAAGTGAATCGAGAGTAGTCATCAACCACGACTAACACATATTTCTTCCCGTTAATTGTTTGCACTCTTATAGGTCTGCACAAATCCATATGAATAGTGTGAAAAACTTCCATAACTGAGTTTGTAGGTTTGGGTTTGTGGGCATATTTCCTGATTTTTCCCAATTGGCATGCTGAACAAAGATGATCCTTTTCATACTTTAATCTAGGTAAGCCTCTTACTAGGTCCTTTCTGGAAATATCATTAATGGTAGTGAAGTTCAAGTGATTGAGACGACGATGCCATAACCTTGACATTGTTTTCGAAGCCTTTGACAACAAGCAGATAGGAGAAGACTTCATCATATCTTCGATAGAGATGGTATATAGGTTTGTGCCACGTGTTCCTCTCAAGAGTTCCACACCATCAAGTTCTCTAATGAAGCAAGTATGTTTTATAAAAGCAACCTCTAGATCGGAATTACAGAATTAACCAACAGAGAACAAATTATGACCAAGACCTTCAACATAGTATACCCTGGAGATCACACTACTTCCAACAACATAATCTCCATAACCCAAAATTGCTCCAAAATTATCATATCCGAATCTAACAGTCCCGATAAATTTACTCACGAAGTTCACGAGCCGTGACCTCTCCAGTCATATGCTTGGAACAGCCTGAGTCCAAGTACCACAGAACGATTTGAACGACCTGCAGTTGAACACATACAAAAATGGATAACTGGATAATTGGGATCCCCATGCAAGAATGGGTTCCATTTGGTTAGTAACAGTGATTGGAACACCCACATCAGAAACAGAATCAATGGAATCATTAGGGATAGATGCAGTGCTAGTGTACGCATTAGACTTATTTAAAGTATGTTCACTTCTTAAAGGAGTAGTTCTACCGGTAGGCATCCATTTCCTAATGGGCATTGACTTAGATAATTTAGGGCACACCTCATTAAGATTAAATTTGCGGCCAGTAGGTTTCCACTGATAACCTATATTTCTAAATTTTCTTCCTGTGGGTTTCCAATGTTTTCTAACCTTCTTCCGCCTTTGCTTTCTAGCCTTCTTAGCTTGATTTTTGGCATTACCAATTTTAACAAGGTATTTAATAGCATTAATCAAATCATTCACACCACATACATGATTAGTAACAAAAACTAAGCAATCATCATTACATGTTTTGCCAAAAGTAGCAGAATTCGCATTAATTACAGCATGCTTAGAGCTAACACTAGAATCAACACGATTCGTTTTATTCAACATAGGTTCATTCTTCCTAAGGTGATCTTCTACTCTCTTCCACTGAACATTCCTAGCTTGCAAGGTCCTATCATTCTTTGTGTTGCCTTGAGGCTTTGACCTGCTCACTTTGGTGTCACTTTTTACTCCTGTAGAGGGAATGGGAACATTAGTTGGTTTTGCTACTTTTTGCATTTCAGGTTTAGAAGTGCTGGGATCTGAACTACTTGAAGGCACATTAAAGTTCACTTTCTTAACACTGGGCATAGAGCAAGGCATCACAGCTTTATCTTTCTCACATAAGGATTTAGGAAATGTTGCTCTTAAACATTCTAACAGCTCCTGAGATCGTTTGGCCTGAATGCAAGCAAACCTAATTTCACTATCAAGTGGCTTATTTAGGTGATCCTCTTCTACAATCTCACGGAGACATTCTAGACTATCCTTAAGGTGAAGAAAATTGTTATGAAACACAAGTTTGTTATTTCTAAGATGAGGAGGAATGTATTTAACAGTCACAGTATATTTAGAGTCTGCAGATGACTTTGACGCAACATTCTCATTAAAGACAAGTGGCATTTTCCATTTTACCTGACTCTTCAGATTCTCAATTTCCTTTTGTAACGAAGTTATTTTTTCATTGTTTTTGTCACGAGTGACTTTCATTGAATCGTATAACTCTTTGAAGTGTCGTTTGACCTTTTCATTTTCTTTTAGAAAACTCTCATTTTCTTGTTGTAATACGTTAATGATGTTTTGAAGATGAAAGTTTAGAGAAAACTGAGAATCTAAAGGAGGAGGCATTTGGGAGCCAGTCACATTGTTCTTTTCACCCTTTAATTGTGAAATTTGGGCTTTCAACTTTCTGATCGAGTTACAGTGAGCTTGAATCTGTTCGTCACGTTTGTTTATTTCAAAAACTGCATCAAACTCTGGAACATTTGAGGATGTCATGATGTTTGAGGTTTTGACATTTTCTTTGAGATGTTGATATTTTAGTTGCAAATCAAAATTTTCAACTTCTAGTTTAGAATAATGTTTTACCAAATTATCATGATCATCCTGGTCAATTTTCTCATTTAGTTTTGAGTTTTTGTTTTCAAGCTCAATAACACGATCATGGGAAACTTTCAAAGAAACATATAATTCATGAAATTGAGAAGCAGTAATAGAATGTTTAGTAATAGTATAAAACACATCTTGAGCCACACAACTCAATACTAAGTTCTCATTTAAGATATGCAGATTCTTCCTTTCAATTTCATTATATTTGAGTTCCCGTTCATAATCATTGACCTCAACTATCATTGCATCAAATTCCTTTTCCATTTCTTTAATATCTGAGTCTAGCCCTTTTTGAAGACTCTCAAATTGACCTTTTAATTGTTTAAAGAAAGGTATGACCTCAGTTAAATAGCATTCTTTAGTTTGCTCCAAACCCCTCTCCCCTTCAGTTATCCCAGTAGGTGTGATTCTTTTCTTACATGTCTTCTCAAAATCAATGAATAGTTGATAAACAACATACAGGCTGATTAAGGTCTTGCTCTTAGTTGGAATAGATCTAGGAACTAAATGCATTTGTGTATTTGGAGGATACACAGTCGCTGGAGGCATTTTCCTAAGGGGAGTGTTTGTTTTAAAAAATGTATTAGCTTTTTGCATATCTATGTCCTTTTTCCAAAAAACTTGTTCTGGGTTAATAGAGTTTGAGGCTTGAACATGTTCAGGGAAATCCAATTTTCTTTAGTGTAATCATGGGGTTTGAACGTTATGTTTTGCTTTTTACACTCAGGGTCTTTTAGCTTCTTATACATTTTCTCCCTAGAGGCATCTTCAAATTTTCTATCCTCTTCCGTGCTTCCAATACATGATGGTGTTTGCCTAGGCTTGAGGATCTCATTACCATCATATACAATCGTATGGAAAGCTTTAGCCTTTTTACAATACTCGGGATTTGGTTCCTCTACTAGGGGAATATTATGCTTATCGCTTAAGACTATGTGCTTAGTGATCATGTGAGCAGTCTGAATGGTATTCCCTTGTACGCACAACTTGTTTTCAAGCTTGTTTTTCAAAGTTTTTAGGTTGGAAAAATCAGTTAAAAGTTTTGATTCCTTAGCATTATATTCATGTTTAAGCACTTTGACATTTTCTTGAAGTTCTTGCTTGTGCTTAACAGTTTTGTTTAGTTTGTCTCTTAAGGAATCTAGCTCTTGTTTTAATATTTCTTCCCTAAAATTACTTTTTCTAATAATTGTACGCATTTGGTCATCCATTTCCTGCTCACGGGTAGTTAACTCAAACTTAGCACGTTGTTCATAAATGGCAACTTGTTCTTTATAAGCATTCAGTTCAGAGATAACAGAATCATCAGGGGCACATGCAGTGTATTCATAAAAAACATAGTCATCATTGACTGCAGAAGATGCATCACTTGGTATGATCTCACTTTCACTTTGTATCACATATTGATCATATGGGACAATATTACTATTACCCACATTATCAATATCTGATTCATTAGTTACATGTGATTGTACTTTGTTATGCATCTCTTGCTCATCAACTTCATCGTATAGTTTTAATACCTCTGAGATGATTGAGTCTTTGGATGGACCAGCCTGCTGTGGTGATGAGACCTTTGGAGAGACCATTGGTGAAATGCTAGCCATGAAGATTGTCTGGGCAGTAGGTTCATCATCGACATCAGAGTCAAATGCATCACAAAGAACTTGAAAGGCATTTTGATGATTGTGACCTATTTCCTTAATTGGCTGCTCATCCACATCAGCATCATAGGTTCTGGCTTTTCCCTCAGCAAGAAACAGCAACTCTTCTTCATCCAAAACCGCTCCATTGTCCTGAGCTTGCACCAGCAGCATCTTGTCTCTGAAGTACTCTGCATTTTGAGGGCGTTTTGGAGATGTGTGGTTCCTTGCAATGTGTCCATCACCACTACAGTTGTAGCACTTGATTGGCTTTCCTTGTCCTTGATTTGCATTCCTTCCACGGTTCTGATTAGCCACATACCCTCCACCTACTCCACCCTTTCCTTGTTCATACTATCTTCCTTGCACTGGTTGCACCATGATCTTACCATCTCTGATAATAGCATGATTGTGCAGATTGGATGCAGTTCTGATATCATTGTTAGTGTGTAGAGTGAGGTTCAGATTTTGCTTAACCATAATAGCCAGTTGATTGATGAAATATTCGATGGTTGCTTCAAAGATCGGTTGCTTAAAACTTAGATTAGGAATGAGTTTGTGGTTACCATTTCCAGTAGGTATGACTTGTGAAGCTTTGGTGGTTATTCCTACATTGGTGTAAAAGGTTGTTGAATCATTTGACGAACTTGCATTACCAGAATTTGAATTGAATTTTTCCAAGATTATTCGTTCAAACATAGCATGTCTCTCATTCTAAAGCAAGTATGCATACAATTGCTCATAGTTGGTGTTCCTCAAACCTTTTGTTAACTTGACAGAAGTGACAAATTTGTGCCATTCGGGATTCATGTTGTTCACAAACTTTGAATTTAGCTAAATATTTGGCATAGTCATTTTAATATTCCTCATGTCGTTCAGAAGCTTGTGGAACCTCACGTAATGTTCAGTGACACTTTCCCCTGGTTTCATCTTAAAGTGCTCAAAGTGATCATACAGTTGAGATTCTCTGTCTTCTTTAGTTAATTCAGAACCAGAGAGAAGCATCTTGACATTGTCCCAAACTGCTTTGGCTTCAGTGTTGTGATTGATTAGTTTGTAGATGTCCTTTGGTAGACCCTGAAGTACAATGTTTGTGGCCCTAATATCTGCATCGTATCTCTTTTTCACCTTATCACTGAGCTCATCATACGTCTTTGGTATGTCCAATCCTAAGGTCACTGTACCATCCACAGCAGTTTCAAGTGTGTCTCTTGTAGTCTCAATCTGATAAGGTCCTTCATCAATTGATTTGAGAATGTTAACTCCATTTTCCTTTCCCAAACAGTACAACCTAATTCGTTGAGCCCATGAGTCATAATCAGTTCTGTCAAGCATAGGTGGACGAGTATCAGATCCAACTGCTTGAACGTCCTCAGCTACAGTAGAAACTATAGTAGGTACGTTGTTCGACATGATTCCAGATTCTACGGGATTTTACTATTCTTTGATTAAACCGGGAAATTGATTCTTTTTACAAAATCAAAAGAACAACCGTAAAACATAGCACGAAGAAGTGACAAGTCTCAATAGACAAGTAGTAAACTTGACAAGTCGCAACCTCACCAACTCGCTTTGATATCAACTCGCTTAATAGACAACTCGCTTAAAACCCAAGTCGCATAAAGAGACAACTCGCTTAATAGCCAAGTCGCTTCCAAGAAAACTCGCTTAAGTGTCAACTCGCAGAAACAGTCAACTCGCTTACAAAGCAACAAACTTAGGCAACAACTCGCTTAAGAGACAACTCGCTTCCAATAACAAAGCAACTCGCTTCCAAGAAACGCAATATCGTGGCTCAACTCGCTTTGTACAATTTTTAAAAACAACCACTTTAACAATCAAAAACAGCCCAACCACGATGATTCAAGCCTTCCAATTCAAAACCTAAACACATATAATGATCCTAAACACAAAAGTACAATCAAAATTCAAACTTTAACACTAGAAATCAACCAAATGATTCAAACTCTTCTAAACACTTATAACCCCAAAAACCTTATGAAATCCACCAAACCAAAGAGCATGAAGGATGAGTGATCAAACCATGGCTCTTGATACCAATTGTTACTTATAGGATTTCACAAACACATCAAACCATAATCATATGGGGCGTATACAAGGTTTAGAGAGAGAAAGGGAAGAGAGTTGGGAACTTATGTGAAACAAAAGAAAAATGGTATTGAAGCTCCAACCCTCTACCTTGGGAGGTAGAGGGTATTTATAGTGTCTTACAAGATACGCCACCTACGGGCTGTGGATCAGGCATACAGTGGGTAAAGACCCGTCCGTCCTCCACGGTGTTACATAATTAAATACTAACTAACATAAAATAACTACGACTACGAGCTTTCTAACGATTACATATACTTGAGGTGATCGATACTTTAACGACTGGATTTTATAAATCCTAACACTTTATCTTAATATCATCGGTGAGTTTATCATGAGGTATATTAACTAAATTTCCATTTTCAACTTTTTTTAGTTGCTTCAAAATCGCCTTCAACAATGATGTACCAAAGATCAATATCTTTAGAATTCACATACGTTTAGAATCTATTTTTCCAATATATAAAACCATTAGTATCAAGAAGTGGAGTTCGTTGCATTGATTGCCCTTCCTTGTAATTTTCAGAACCCGTAATGATCGAAAAGTTTTTAAAATACGGTTTACTTTAAAACTTTATAAACTTAGCTCTTAATTCCAATTGTAGAAAACTATAGGGGGGGTTGAATAGTTTTGCCGATTTTAAGTTAATTTCAAAAAACTTTTAGATTCGATGTTATGTGAAATCGTATGGATGTAGAGATAGTATAGATCTGGTAATGCTAGTAAAGTAAGTAAAGTAAAGGATAGAAACTCCTTCAACTTGGCGGAGAAGCCTTCACAACGTTGCTTACACCTTTTTCCGGTACAAATCTAAATACCGAGTCCGTAACACCGAGGACCAAACCAACACTACTATAACACAACAAATATGTGAAATATGAAATACAAGATCTTTGCTACAGAAATCTTATGGAGGAACAAATCAATCAAGGACCCCTTGCTTGGATGACTTGTAGAATGCTTGTGATCTCGCCTTAGAGAAGGACCTATATGAGAATCACAATAGAAGAAAGAAGAACAACTCTCTAGATCAAGTGATCTTTTGTTAGAAGAGTGTAAGAATATATGAGAGAGTTTGTAAGAAAAGGGGTGAGTAAAAATGAAGAAATGACTCTCTAATTATAGGCAAATTCTTGCCACTGTTGCACGGATCCCTTGCTTGAGGGATCCGTCTAGTGTAACTCCAGAGATCCGTGAGACACTCCTCTTTGCCCACGGGTTTTTGGGTTATGGGTCATTTGTCATGGGTTATGGTTTGAACCATGGGTATCTAAGTAGATACAATGTATCTAATAGATACAATGCATCTAGTTAAATGGGTATGGGTTAACTCCATGGATTATGGATATGCTCCATGGGTATGGGTCATGGGTTGTGGTTTTTACCCATCCTAATAAACTATTACAGCAAATGAATTATTACAACAACTTGTATTAAATGACTATATGTAGATGCTTTACAAAAGTAACATTTATCCTTATAGTTTTACTTATGATAACAATATATTTTTATCAACAAAACACAAAGAGATCGCTAAATATTAATAAACGTTTTTACGGTTTATTTGTATTAACAAAGGTGTCAAAACATATACATTAATTTAGCAAATGCTTCGTCTAATGAAATCAAGTTCTGCATATGTTAGCCTTAATAGTTTTTATTAGAAGTGATGGTCATTCACGTTTAGGAACTTTGTAACGTGTGTTAGATATCGTGATAGAATAGTCATCGGGCTCGTGGATTGGGCTAAGCTAAATGGCTTCTGAGAGACTCGCTCTAGAACCCGAACTAAACCGACAGACTTCTGGACACATCAGTTCAGGACTCGTACCTCAAAGAGCTCAATCAACTTTGTTTGAAAATCCTAAAGAACAAGAATGGGAGAATTTCTTCGAGTTAATGTTCGATGAATACTATGGTGGAACTTCGACAAATGCATCAAACCATCATTCCGCTGCACCCGCCAAAATCATCCTCCACCACCAAATGAAGATGCATCTACAATGGTCAAAACCAATGCACCAACTCCATCAACATCATCTACATCTACTCCAGCTATTACACCCGCTCTACCAGCAGTTGATGAGCAAAACCAAAACCGAACGATGCAATGTTAGATGATCGACTTATTTGAAAACCGCTTTGCTATGGAATCACCTGAATCATCTTCATGCTTACGAGAACCATATAACTCGCATAATGATAACCAACGGTATCCTTCTACTCTGAAGTGGACTAGAGACCATCCGATTGAACAAGTTATTGGTGAACCTTCAAGGCCAATTCAGACGAGACGCCAACTTGACACAGATTGCGACTTGTGCATTTACCTTTGCTCAATTAGCAATCTAGAACCAAAGAACATTTGTGAGGCAATGGCAGATCCCGCATGGATAGAAGCAATGCAGGAGGAACTTCTTCAATACCGTCTACATGACTCATGGGAAAAGGTTCCAAGACCCATTGACGTTCGAGTCATTGATCTCAAATGGTTATGGAAGAACAAAAAGGATGAAGAAATGACTGTTATTCGCAACAAAGCTCATCTTGTGGCCCAAGGATACAAACAAGAGGAAGGGATAGACTTTAAAGAGTCATCCGCGCCGGTAGCTAGACTTGAAGCGGATATTCTTGGCCTATGCACCACAAAAACATCACGGTTTATCGATGGACATTAAGACCGCGTTCTTTGAATGGAACTCAAAGAAGAAGTGTACGTGAGTCACCTTAAGGCTTCATCGACATGGAACATCCATACTACGTCTACAAACTCAAAAAGGCAATCTATGGATTGAAACAAGCTTCCGAGCGCGTGGTATGACGAACTATCTTCTTTTTTCCTCGATCCAAAACAATTTCACCAAAGGAACAGTTGATCCTACCTTGTTTACACAAAAATGCAAAACGATATTTTGATTGTTCGTGATTTACGTGGACGAAATCATCTTTGGGTCCACTAATCCGAATCTTTCAAAACATTTTGAAAATCTCATGAAAAGTAAATTTGAAATGTCCATGATGGGGAACTAAAATTCTTTCTTGGTTTACAAATACATCAATCCCCTCGTGGAATTTTTATAAATCAAGCTAAATACACAACCGAGATTTTGAAAAATCATGGTATGGATAATTGTGACTCGGTCGGAACACCAATGGTAACTTCACCAAAAATTTGAGCCGATTTGTTTGGGAAACCTATTGATCCGAAGAAATATCGGAGCATGATTGGTTCTCTCATGTATCTTCACTGCTAGCTCACCAGATATTCATTTTGCTATTTGCTTATTAGCACGGTTTCAGGCAAAGCCTACCGACATGCACCTCAAAGAGGTTAAAAGGATCTTTCTTGCACCAAGACATCCATTCATATGGGACTTTGGTATCCGAAGGAATCTGGATTTGATCTAATTGCCTTTTCGCATGCGGACCACGCAGTGATCAAGTTACAAGAAAAAGTACATCCGGAGGAGCACAATTTTTGGGTGAAAAGTTAGTAAGCCGGTCTTCAAAGAAACAAGATTGCACTGCACTTTCAACCGTTAACCGTATGTGTCTCTATCTATGTGTTGTGCTCAAGTTCTATGGATGAGAACACAACTCACAGATTATGGCTTTACTTTCAATAAAATACCTATGTATTGTGACTCAAAAAGTGCCATAGCCATATCATGCAATCCTGTTCATCACTCAACAGACTAAACATATCACCGAGTCCGCTATCACTTCATCAAATAGTACGTCGAAAATGGTAATGTTGAATTATTCTTCGTGAAGACAGATACCAACTCAGCCGATCTATTAACTAAAGCCCTTCTAAAAGAAAGGTTTGAGTATCTAGTTCGAAATTGAATGCTAAGCCTAACCCCTGAGGAGTTAGAAAGTCTTCTCGAATCTTCTTGAAAATGATTTTTCCAAAAGCTTCATCAGAAATATTTTTGAAAAACAAAATACAAAATTTGAAAAACCTACAAAAACAAAATATAAAAATATAAAACTTTCAAAAAATACAAAAACAATATAAAATCAAAAATCCAAAAATATTCTTCTCACGACATGTCTCTTGTATAATCGATATTCTGTACGTATCTAGAAATGTCATTCAACAATGATACGGGCATGTACAGATGCTTGAGCGAGAGTTCTTTAATTTGTTTTCTAAAACATGTCGTTTCTCAAAATTTCTTCAAAATAATGGCTTTCGTGATACATCAAGACGTAAACCCGGACCGAAAAGATGACTTTTGATTATTTTCAAATCAAAACTCGTGCTTTTTAAAGAAAAAATCAAGTGTACGCTTCAAAGGCACTACACCATTAAAATGGTGAGAAATTATCATCATCTTGAGCACCTTTTCAAGATTGTTCAAAAAGATTTTCAAAATCTTTCAAAATATTTTGTGCTCAAGATAACTCCCTCTAAAACCCTTTAATTGATTATGCTTTATTAAAGGGGGAGTATAAAACTAAAATGTTCCATATTCATGCTTAAATCAAATCCGTTTGTCTCCCCAAAAGATTCTAAAATGTTGTTTAACTCATGATATCAAAAATATCTCGAATATGCTATTTTTGAGGGGGAGGAGACGTGATTAAAATGTGATCAAAAAATGCTTAATGATCGCTGTTTGAATCTCAAAATGAGCTCGACTCAGACGGAACCAATGAATTGACGGGAATTAAAGTCAGGAAATGTACCATCTCGAGAAACTTTCTATGGACTTGACCAGACGTGGTAATAATTTCAAGCTAGTTCTCTAGTGATGTAAACGTGTCTCGAATCGGGTCTTGTTCATATAAAGTCGATCAATTCAAAACGTATAATCTCTACCCTCTATGTGCAGATTTTTCGTTAAAAACTCATAAGCACATGTGAAGGGGGAGTGTTTCTAAAAATATAAAACTCGTGGAGTGTCTCAAACATGTTTTCTATCATAAACACTCTGTGAGATTTTCAAGAAAATGGTTTTATGGCAACAATAGGACACCACGAGTTATAAGGTGTCTAATGATAGGAAATCCGTCCTATGATCCGCCAGAGCCAGAGGGATCTACCCAAGGACAATACCCATAGTTAGTACTAGAAGTCCTTAGGTATGATTGAAAAAAGGAGCAATGTGAGAAAGGAGAAAGAAGGGGTTGAAGAATTAAAAGAAATGTAATGAAAGGGTGAAAAGAAATAGCCCTCCATATTCAACCTTAGGGCAGAAACCGGGTTCAATACATATGCTACCGGTTGTCACTAGATGACACTGGTATTGAAGACAAAGACGCTATCATCAAAGGAACGTGACGCACTGCACTTAACCTTCTAGCCACTCAATTCCTCTTAAAAGGATTTGTTTCATTCTCACCGGGAACCCTACGAAACTATCCGCTTTCTCTTAGAGATTGTTGGTATTGAAGAAGGAGACCCTCTCGCTTAGTCTCCGCCAGAAAACCAAAATGCACTTTTGAGTCTAGAGCCACGAGATTCATCAAAAGATCTCATAGGAACACATGTCATGACATCGCTTGTTGTTCATCAATAAGGACACAAGTGATATATTATAGAGTCCTACGCAGATCTTAGCAATCTGCCAGAACATTTATGAGGGGAGTTACAACAAGAATCCTCGATTGAATGGAAATTCCCGCCAGTGGTCAACATCAAGCTCCGACAGCCAGGTGACTTCGGTAATTCTCCGTGGATTACGCTTAAAGTGTGTCTCAAACGGTCTATTAGTCGGGGTGATGCTTCGGTGTACCTCAATGACTCATCCGAACTGAGGTGTACTTCGGTATATCGTGTTATCTCACTTGTGGGACTCCAGCTCAGAACGGCCTCTGTGAGAATTAGAGATGTGTTTTCACACTATGCTGTTAACACCCTCGAAATTCAATCTTGTAAGTGCCGGAATCCGCTTATTACTAACTTGTTTTTATGTTTTCTTCTTATGGAAGCTCCGGAGCGGATGGATCATGTAGACTCGCCACATGCTCATACCAACGACACATGAAAGTTCTCATCACAATCAAAGGCTACTCAAAGTTTAAAGACTCGAGAACTACATCATTGGTAATCATAAGTCAAATAGAAGTGTGAGCATGGTGGAGAAAGACGTGGAGACACCTAACCAACGGAGTTGACAACGGCAGACAACCACATTATCTGATCACAAAGCATGAAGGAACAAAGAATCAAGACTATTCTATATCTACACGCAAAGTTCAAGCTCAAGAAAAGTAAAGACCAAATCAAGTGGAGCATCATTTGAATGACCACCCCTTAGGGGGAGATTGTTAGCCTTAATAGTTTTATTAGAAGTGATGGTCATTCACGTTTAGGAACTTTGTAACGTGTGTTAGATATCGTGATAGAATAGTCATCGGGCTCGTGGATTGGGCTAAGCTAAATGGCTAATAGTTGAGATCTTAGCATACGCTTATAAGCTTAGCGTGTCAAATCCCAAGCCCAATCCAGTCCACGGAGAACTAAAAGCCCAAGCAAACCCTTTAGGGCATCAAGTCCCTTGGACTATAAATACCCCTCAAATGGTCATTTGAAGGGTGTGCTTGAAAGTGTGTGTGTGTGTTTTTCTTTATTGAATATACAACATCTTGTGTTTATCTTTATCTCACATATACACGATTTTATATCATTCAAGTCACCATCTAATCTTTCTCATCTTATTTCTAAGCTTTACGTTTTGTGTTTGGGTTTCACGAGTTCTACGCATAACTTTGGTTAACGTGGGTATTTCATGATAAGGTTGATATATCTTAGGTCCTAACAGCATATTTAAAGTCAATTAGGGAAACATGCAAATTCTTGGCCTTTTGAGCTAGAATTCGCATTTTATAGTTTCTTGTCTAAGTGACTAGCAAACTTTTCAATCAAAAAGACTTAACAAAAGCTTCCAAATTTTGAATTTTTTTCACATTTTTTGCATTTTGTAAGGAAAAATGGAGTTGCACGAGTACACGGCAAAGTTCTAGGCAAAAATCTAATCGAAAGATTACCCACCCCAGACTAAAATCAAACATTTTCCTTAATGTTTAAAGGTAAGGGTTCTCAACGCAAATCTAAAGCCATTGATTAGGTATGCTAATAGATAAACGATAATCGATAAAGATTTTGGATATCGGATTTCCGTAAGAGCGTCGGAACATGAAACTCGAGTGGAGAAAAGACAAAACTTCGGGCACGAGAGTCTTCATATATCAAGGATGTTAGGAATTGAAAATTCCATGTGAAAGTGTCGGTCACCCCAATTATGGTCTAGCATAAGTTAGCTCGTAGACATGTCGTTTGTTACGTTATTTAGTAGTTTATTAGTTAGTTTGTAGCGTAGATTAGTTTAGTGTAACACCGTGGAGGAAGGATGGGTCTTTACCCACTTTATGCCTGATCCACAGCCCGACAAGAGGGCGTATTATTTGTAACTATAAATACCCCTTCCATCCATGGAAGGGGTGGTGCTTCTTTGAATCGAACCTTGCATTTTGTATTACAACTCTCTAACAAGAACACCCTCTCATCTCTTTCACTCTCTAAATAATGGCATACTTGTATCATCATCATCCAAGGCCACCCGAATCATCAAACAACACAATATTTAAGATCCAACAATTGGTATCAAGAGCCATGGTTATTGTGTTTTGATGATTTGTTGTGGTTTTGTATCTTGTTCTAAACTGTTTTTGGTACTTTTTGATGGTCGAAAACGTTTTTTTTCGAGTATTGTGGTAAAACAGTTTTAACAAGTTTTTTATCCTTTTAGTTTGGTCAAAAAATAAAAGTCTTAGTCCATCAAAGTTCATATCTGTCTTGTGTCATTTTTGTCCAAGTCAGTTAATGTAATCATTTTTATATGACTTTTTGATCCAAACCGTGAAATATTTGTGGTCAATCTTGGTCAACAACAGGTCAAACATGAGTCCTTATGATGCATTTTTCTGGGTTTGCTATGAAGATGGTCGAAAATCGCCAGAGCAAAAAGTCAAAAAAACGACTTGTCCTTATACCTTATAATTTGTCCAAGCAACTTGTCCTCTTAATTTGTCTAGATACAGTGAACATGAAAGCGACTTGGACTTGTCTTTAATCTGTGAAGCGAGTTGTCAAAGTTATAGGTAAAAAGCGAGTTGATTTTTGAGTCAACTCAAGTCAAAAGCAACTTGCCACACAAGGAAGTGACTTGTTTCAAAACCATATTCGACTTGACTCTAATGCATCTAAGCGACTTGTCACAAGATTATTGACAATTATCACAAGCATCCACATCAACAACTACAACCAATCTCATTTTAATTCATCCCAAGAATACAATGAATTGACAATTATCAAAAATCTCAGACGTGTTTCGGGGCTAATAATTGGTACAAAAAGACCATATCATAGGATCAAAACCCTCGAAATCTTTCATCACAGATCCATTGATATAAAGAACTCGAAATGTAATTTTAAAATATGTATTCGATCTCTGTTTCATCCCTTGTGTGCGATTGATAAAACACATAGATCTATAGAGATCTATACACATAAGAATGTTTACATCATAGATCAAAACTTTTTTATAAATATTCGAACATCATAACGAGTTATAACATGTGTGTTATACTCTTCTATACGATTTGTTCATGACACTCAACACAACATCATAAGATATAATCGTGCTAAAACTCTGATTATGTACGAATGTTAAGATTTAAGGAAATTAACAAGTGTGTTAAGTCATTACTTTGATTCGTGGTTAAAGAAATCCAAGATCAATTCTCACACCTTACCTGTAACTTCAAAGGTTCGTGTAGCCGTCTCCATCCTCTAAACCATCCCTGTGGCTAGGTCGTATAGACTCACACCATCCATGTGGCTGTGATATCGCGTCCATGCCATCCCTGTCGCAAGTTATTAGTCGACATATTTCTGGATTGGAGGCATATTATTCTTTGCTCATCTGAAATCAGGAATTGATTAAAGGGGTAGGCGGATTTATTTAACTGAGATTGTTTAGGGTTTGTAAGAGATTTGGGTGAGTGGACTTAAACTGATGGGAGGCGTTTTGTGAGAATAACTAGGGTAAAAGGAGTGATTTTAGGGATATGTGAGAATAAGGTGTTTATATATTCCCGTGTATTTAGGTTAAGCATTTTTGGCTTTTGGACCGGGCTTTGGGAATTAGCGAGAATGGACTTTGATTGGGCCGTGTGTTGGTTTTAGGCCAGGTGGAGTTCGAGTAGAGGTCTAAATGGATGGGCCGTATTTTTTCTGATTTAATCTTCAAAGTGTTACTAGGCCGTGTGGACTTGACATACAAACGGTGGGAGTGTAAGTTTTTTTAAGAATTATATGGTATAAGTGATGTTAGTGCTAAGTCGTGAGATTATTGAATGCAGAAATAATTTCATGGACCGGTGAGATTATGTTGAGCCGTTTACTGTGACCGGGTTTCGTATAAGTAATTACTTGTGCTTTGTTTATTGGAAAAGGACGTATTTGGTCATTTGTGTAAATCGGATATTTTAACTGTTGGATATTGAGCGTTGACATGAATTGGTTAAGAATGTGTAATTGACTTTGGTTATTGGATAATGATCTTTCTCACTTGTGGATCGGATATTAAAGTCGTGGGCTGAACTTGGAATTGATTCTGAAATAGGCTTAAGTTGGATCCAGTGTACGTTTTGTATATCGAAAAGATTGGAGTGCTATGAGATTTGGATTTTATGAGACATGTTGAAGAGTTTTAGTGGGATGCTAAGATTCGTCATGTTATGAGGATTGGTACATTGGTTTATACATTTTCACGAAGAATATGATGTCACGGCTTGGTCTGATGGTTGAACAAAGTTGACTTAGGGGTTGTTTGGACGGTATTTCTTATTTGGATTTGAAGTGAGGGTTTTTCGGGCGTGTTTACTTATTTCATCTTCTTCTTTCTACCCTTCCTCGAAGATAACTTGTTTGGGCGTTTATTGAATGTGATAAAGACTTGGCTATTTAGTTACGGTTGTGATTCTTTCTCGCTTAACCCTCAACATAACTATCACTTCGGTGTCTCAAGCAGTTGAGGATACGTCAAGAGGTTTTGTACATTGGCTACACCGTTTCTTCTTCACAAGGATTAGTACAAGTTTAAGTAAACAAATCTGGGGAATTTCACTTCATGATCAAGTTTGGCATATCGTGTTTACTTCACCAGGTTGTCACTACAATAGCCGACAAAATGAGTGAATGATATGTTTACCAAAGTGTTTATTGGATGGTTGATGATATTGTTGATGTTGGATAATGAACCGTTGATGAACCGCTGCATGTTCCCCTAAAACAGATATTCACTAAAACCAAAGTTGTCATAACACTTTCAAGCTGACATTGTTTACGGTTTAGTCTTGATTTTGTAAAACCCCGCAAAAGAAATTATTTCTCGGTTTAAATCATAAACTTGTAAAATCCCGTAACAATGGAAACATCATGTTAAAAGTTAAGTGCATTTCCGGATCTATCTTACGGTTTATTCTTGGTTTTGTAAAATTCCACGAAAGAAACTATTTTTTGGTGTAAACCATAAAATTGTAAAATCCCGTATTGATGGAACCATCCTGGAGAAAGGAAAGTGTATTTCGGAATCTTATCTGATGTTGGTTATACAGTTTCTGCTTCGAAGAAGGGATAAAAGGGTGTACTTCATGAATTGGATGTGTGTTTGGATTTTCTTCATGGCAATTTGGCTATTTCATGGTTTTACGGGGTTATGTGCTTCTAACCATGGTCAGGATGAAACCATTATCATGGTTCACTTAAAACGTCAAAGGAGGCTAGATTTGAGCTTTTAACCCGAAGATGTGACAACGGCGTTAATTCAGTATTATCTATTTGAGGTTGAAGTGAAATGTCACGGGCAAGTGTACTTAGTATCTGAAGGTATCGGGGATGGTTGGATGAAGATTCTTCGAGATCCTTGTTCGAGCTTTTTCAGAAACGAAGACTTGGAAATCTAGTTATTTTTGGGTGACTTTTTCCTTTTCTTTTACCACTTGGGGGAATTGGGCTCTTACCACTACAAAATAACTATCACTTTAAGGAGTTACGTTGTTGTGCTCAGTGTCACATTCAATTGTGGATTTTCAAGAGGTGATGTACGTCTTATACTTGATGGTTGGATGGATGAAGATTATAGAGTACTTAGAGATTCAATGGAGGATGAAGTCTCGGCACCGCTCTTTGTTACATATGTGCAAGTTTAAGTCACGAGTTCGGGTTAGTTTACTTCAGGGTCAAATTCATCATATTAGATTTTCTCCATCAGCTGTCACGACAAAGAGCCTACTGAATGATAATGGGGTGATTACAAGTTTTGCTAAGAGATAATGAAAAGAGAGAGATTATGACGTTTGAACACAACAGTTCAAGCCCGTACTCTAAAGAAAAGAAAGGTGTACGTTTCAGTGCGCTTTATCTTCGAAAGAAGAGAAAATCTTCTTATGATGTTTGAACACAACAGTTCAAGCCTCGTTCCCTAAAGAAAAGAAAAGTGTACGCTTCAGTGCGCTTTATCTTCTGAAGAAGAGAAATCTTCTCTATTATGACCATTCTCATCAACATGCTTCATACTTTTTCCACGTGCTTTCAGTTATCAAGTGAACCGGACATTGTTTTCTTATTCCACTTGCTCAACTATAATGAGGATGGCGACATCATGTGCTAATTTTGCGGGGGAGAAGTGTGAAGAGACTACATTTTAAAGATTTTCACTTGTTTAATCAAGAATTGCATCTCTGTATGCAATTCTTGAGGGGGAGAAGAAGTGTGAAACTACTGCATGTTGATTGATATTAGAGAATAAATGGTCAAACGGATCCAAACTCATGTAAGAACCGAGCTTCTTCTTATCGGGTCATCTTCACATGGAGTTCTTCTCTAAGAGCCGTTGGTTGACATCTTCACACGGGCTGATTTGATTAATGACAAAGTGCTTCCAGTTGCGGGGCTGATTTTCTTAATGAACATCATTCTGTTCTTGTTTGATTGGGAGGGATTTAAGTTAAGGGGATTTTCCATTTGTAAGTTAACGGGAATGCATTTGGTGAGTTGAAGATGTTGACTTTCTATTCCCCAATTGGACAATCTTGAAGAAGGTCGAGTCTACAGTCTGTTCTACATCTTCTGTTGCATGTTAGAAGACTAAAGACGAGTTTCATTTAATGATCTAAATACTTCTTCTTAATCTGGGCTCTTATCAAACAGATTGTCGGTTTAGGGGAGAGCGCTAATTGGGGGAGAGTGAAATGTCATATTTAATCCCTAATTAGACTTGCTTATATTCTTCAGCAAGTTGATTCTCACAGATACATCTGAGCTAATGATGTTCGTCTCAAAAAGATTTCAAGTATTTGGGCTTAAAATATGTTGCTGATTCTGAAGTGTCAAAACCAACAAGGGGGAAGGAGACACACATCTAAACACAAAGCGAGTAAACTTGATGACCTTAATTCTTCTAAGTGATTGAAGATATCCCGGGAAGACAAATGTCATGACCGCAGAGAAACTCAAGGTTTTACTCATCAAGGATTTTAGTGTTATTATTCCAACTACGTGGGGGAAGTGATGTAAGAGAACGTTTCTGAAGATAAAAGAGGTACACAAGTGTGTGATGATTTCGATGTTATCGCAAGCATCAGGGGAGAGAGAATTGTGTACATTGGGGCGCCAAATTGTTTCACTTGAGTGCTTAATCGTGATTCGAGATATAATCACTTATTCCAGAGTTGGCATCCGCAGAGATAGTCATCCGCAGAGATAATCAGATTCGCTTGCTTCTTCAATGTTATCGGTTATTCTCTCTTTGGGCATTCGGGTACTTCGGGTTCTTAAGCTTCATACACTTTCTTCAGGGGAGAGAAAAGTATACATCGGGGTTATTCTTTGGCTATCGTACTTAATCTGCTACTTCGATGTTATAAGTTTCTCTGTTTTTGGGTATATGTGTATTCAGGTTCGTGAGCTCTAGTCAACGAGACTGACTGCATCAATTCGTCCACTTGGGGGAAGTGGTCTCTTGACAACTTTTTGGTATGGATCGCTTCAGAATTCAGTTGAAAAGAAATATGAGAAGATTCATTCAAGCGTGGGATGATACGTTGCTAATCTATTTTGATGATATAACCCCGAACGGAGAATCTTGATTATCGTTATTAAAAGGAGCAGCGGGATTTATGATAGTGGTGTGCTTCTCTGTGCACCTGGCTAAGGCAAGCTTGAAATAGAGCTTCGAATCTGCTCATCTAATTGATTTTCGGTTTGGGGGGAAGCTGCCAAAGTCTCTCTCTCTCAAAGGCTCATGTTCTATCTTCTATTTTGGAGCCTCGGAAGCTTTCCTGGTGGAAGTTTAAGAGATGACCAATTTTATCTTCTACGACGTGCTGCTCGATATCCTTATCTCGGTACTCGTATCATCATCCTCTTAAACTATATCATCTATTATATCTGTAAATTTTTATCAAAAACCAAATACAAAAATATAAAACCTGCAAAAAGAAAATAGAAAAAATCTAAAATCAACAAAAACCCAAAAAAAATCAAAAAATTTGAAAAAGACCAAAAATATTGCTTTTATCAAGGCATGTTTTCTGGTATCGATAACATATGCGGTCTTAGAAATGTCATTCAACAATGGCACGGGACCATAGATGAAGTTCGAGCAGAAGGTGTAAATATTTCTTTTCAAAACATGTATAAAAATATGGCTTGCAGTTACTTCAGACTGTAACCCGTGCTTAAAACCATGGCTTGCTATTATTTCTGATAGCAACCCGATTTTCAAGAAAGGAAAGTGCTACGCTTAAATGATTTTCACAAAATTCGTGCATTTATCCAAAAAAACAAATTAAGGAAAGTATGTCGAATGACTGCTGTTCCTACACAAATGTTTTTCCATCTAAAATTCTTCAGAAAAATATTTGTTGTTTTAAAAAAAATGGTGGTAAATGAGTTGCCTGTAAATCAATCAGTTTCAGAGTTTGCGTAAAAATTGAAAACTCAATTAATGACTTCAGCGCTTTCAAAATTTTCAAGAAATAAGTCATTGATTGAGGGGGAGAATGTTTTCAAATCTATATCATCTAACGAGCTTATCTAATTATCCTATATACTTAAATGTAAAACATGTTAACCTACGTTGAAGGACTAGGTGCCTAGGATATGATTGTTAGGATTAGATGATTAGAGTTTGATAAACACATTATTCCCATGCTTTATATGAACTAATTGATATGTTGAATTAACTTTTATTATTCGATTGTTGTTTGGGTGTTGTCGACCACCATATATCTGTATGTGTGTTCACTAACGTATTCAGGTATATTGGTATATAAGAATGTTCCCGATCCGGATCCCACAATTGAAGATGATTGGATGCCGTAAGGAAAGGGTAACTATATCTTGGGTTGACAAATGAAGAAACGGAGCTTAATTTGACTTCTATGGAGAGTTGGCATGACAAATGCAACGTCATAGGTCTCACTGCATCAGCAGACTGTTTTCTTCCAGCCCTACAGCAACAACAGAAGCTTCTGAACCACCTAACGTATCTTTGTGCAGGAAAATAGTGATGATACCATTTTTTAAACAATTTTTGAATAATATTGTTTTAAAAAATGGAAAAATATTCGTTTGAAAATAAATTGAACTAAATTTTGGAAATCACCGGACTTCATTTTATCAAAACTTAAGTCACTCAATCATCGACTACGGTCATCGATTGAGAGGGAGAGTGATTTAAAATAAAATATTTTCAAACGATATTTCTTCATAAAAGTCCGGTTTGTACAAAATAAGTGGTGATCTAAAGATTTAATGTTATGTCATGGTATGATTTTCTTTATAACTCAAAGATCTTTCAAAATAAAAAAATTTCTGTTCTTGTTTGATTGTGAAAATGTCTTATTTTACTAAAAGATCTCTTAAAACTATCATATCTGACACTAACAATCTTTAATGTCTAAAATTGATCTTATCAGTCATTTTTCAAAATTAAATTTTGCCACGTCTTTCCCCAAAATTTTCTAAATGATTTAAATCAACCGGGATCCAAAATATCAATTGGTTTGAAATTTTTGATCGGGGGAGAGATCGTGATTTAAATCTCAAATCGGTTTTAAAGGGTGATTGTTTCAAAAGCACTCCTTCCTTCATGTGCCAAACGATTTTGAAATACATAATGCACATGATTGTGGAGGAGCATTTAACCAAAAACCAGAAGAGTATTTAAACAAGGCCACATATTCTCCTATGTTTTCCAAACCTTATTAAATCACTTGGGATCCAAAATCTCAAAGGGTTTTATATTTTTGATCGGAGGAGAATTTGTGATTTAATATGAAATTTGATAAAAGATGATCGTTTTGATTCAGAGTGCAAGTTCTCTCTAATATGTGCTAAACTATTTCGTATATCGATGCACATACTGAGGGGGAGCGAATTGGTTTCTATTGGTGATCGTGAAAGTACTTCAAAGAACTCATGCCTTTATGTGTTAAAACATTTCAAACAATCAACGCACATATTGAGGGGGAGAATTTACCAAGAAAATCAAAAGGCTTTTTCTAAGGAAATTGTGATCAAGAAATTACTTCAAAGAACTCTTGCCTCCATTTGCTAAAAAATTTCAAAATCATATGAGCACATGTTAAGGGGAAGCATTTCTAAATGATCAAAACTATTAAGGTAAAAAATGCTTTGATCTCGTATCACATATACCTTGATTGTTTTTTCAAATGATTTTTCAATTGGTTTCAAGAAGGAAAGAACAATACCAAAAGACCGACCAATTTACTTGATGCATGGTGTTATAAGAATGGTTAGGTTAGGTATTCGTTCCCAAGATCCCGCCAGAGCCGGAGGGATCTACCCAGGGACAATCTACTAGATAGTGTAGAAGTCCTTAGGTATGATGAAAAAAAGGAGAAAAATGAGAATATGGGAAGAGTACGGACTAAGACAGAGCTAGTACTGGAATAAACCCATAGTAATGAAATCTCGGTAAGCACTGAAGGGGTTGAAGAATGAAAAAGAATTGAATGTGAAAAGGGTGAAAAGAAATAGCCCGCAAATAATTCAACCTTAGGGCAGAAACCGGGTTCAATACATATGCTACTGGTGGTTACTAAGGTAACACTGGTATTGAAGACAAGACGTCATGGACCCAGTGACGCACTGCACCTAACTTCCCAAGCTACTCAAGTTCCTCTTAAAAGGGCTTGTTTCATTCTCACGGGGAACCTACATAATCTATCGACTTTCTCTTAGAGATTGTTGATATTGAAGAAGGAGACCCTCTCCCTAGTCTCCGACATAGGAACCAAATGTGCACAATTGAGTCTAGAGCCAAGAGATCATCCATAAAATCTCATTAGGACACTAAATTCTTGAAGACTTGTTGTTTCACACAATGTGGAAAGTAAGATTATATATTAACAGTCCTACGCATTATCCTTGTGGTATTGCCAGAACATCCGAGTGATATGTAAATATTCACGATGAAGATGAAAATCCTTCTAGATCCAACATCAAACAAGCTTTTGGTGGGTGACATGTGAGATCTTTTCTAAAGATCAAGTTTGTGACAACTGGACAGAAACAATGGGGCGATTCATTCTTGAATCAACCTTGGTCCAGGAAATGAACTGACGAATACTTTTGGAAAAACCGTTCGATGTGCAAATCTTCTTTTCTCTAGCACATCGAATGTGAATTCATTTTCAATCACAAAAAGTATCTCCGATTGAAAAATACTTTTGGAAAAACTGTTCGATGTGCAAATCTCTTCTTGTCTCTAGCACATCAAATGTGTACTCTTTTCAAATACAAAAAGTATTTTTGATTGAAAATTGATCTTTCTCATAAAACCTTCGTCGTATTGCAAAATTCTTTCTTCTAAGCAATACGCGATTGTTTTTCAAATCAAGTTTTCATCAATCAGTGAATCTCAATTCGCTGATTCACTCACTCCGTGTTGTCTTCTTTGAGACATTCCAGTTTGAGAACGGCTAGAACAGCTGCGAAACCCTGTCAAAGAGATTCTTTGGAATCATACCTGATCACAGGCAATACTTGTACTGATCAACGGGGAACCGTGGGCCATGTACCTCAATTCAACGAAAGTGATCAAAGACACTTTCGTGTGCTTTATTGCTAACTGTTGTTTGCTTGTACATTTGGACGGTTGCAGCTGATCAAAATTGAGAAGTCAATCCAAAGCCGCATGCTCACAGCATCCACACTTAATTGAAGAAATCATGACTGGTGCCTATCTACATAACCTGGCTCAGATATTTTTATACTATGCTTCTGCTACGCTGCTGCAAATATCTTGAACCAGTAAAAGCTTCCGCTACTATGATGAAAAGATGTCATGATCTAGAAAGTGTGAGCATGTCAGTCCAAAATTCACAACATCACATGAAGGCAACACAACAAAAGGATGAACCAGAGATTTACTGTGGTTGATGATCTCAAAGAAAGCTTGAAGATCACAGCATCCACACTTAATTGAAGAAATCATGACTGGTGCCTATCTAAATAACATGGCTCAGATATTTTTATACTATGCTTCTGCTATGCTGCTGCAAATATCTTGAACCAATAAAAGCTTCTGCTACTCTGATGAAAATATGTCATGATCCAGAAAGTGTGAGCATGTCGGTCCAAAAGTCACAACATCACATGAAGGCAACACAACAAAAGGATGAACCAGAGATTTACTGTGGCTGATGATCTCAAAGAAAGCTTGAAGATCATCAAAGATGTGGATCAGTTAAAGGCCTCCACTGAAAGTACAAAATCTTCGGACTATGAAGAGTCACTGCTAAAGCACAAAGATTGCGGAACTTGAAGAATTGAAGTCTACGAGCTCAGAACTAAAGAGAAAGATAGAATGCTAGGATGCAAAATGTATTTCATGGGGTGACCTCCCTTAGGGGGAGATTGTTAGGAATTGGAAATTCCATGTGAAAGTGTCGGTCACCCCAATTATGGTCTAGCATAAGTTAGCTCGTAGACATGTTGTTTGTTACGTTATTTAGTAGTTTACTAGTTAGTTTGTAGCGTAGATTAGTTTAGTGTAACACCGTGGAGGAAGGACGGGTCTTTACCCACTGTATGCCTGATCCACAGCCCGACAGGAGGGCGTATTGTTTGTAACTATAAATACCCCTTCCATCCATGAAAGGGGTGGTGCTTCTTTGAATCTAACCTTGCATTTTGTATTACAACTCTCTAACAAGAACACCCTCTCATCTCTTTCACTCTCTAAATAATGTCATACTTGTATCATCATCATCCAAGGCCACCCGAATCATCAAACAACACAATATTTAAGATCCAACAAAGGAAATCCTGGACATAAACAACAGCAACACGAAACACGAGAAATGGATGAGGCGAAACTCCTCACGTCACTTATTAGAAATAAGAAAGAAGATAGAAAGATAAGCATGGGGTGCCTCCCACGAAGCGCTGCTGTTTTTTGTTAAACGAGTCACTAGCCTGACTCGTCTCCGAATTCATTTGTCCTTGGGAAAGCAAGTGGTAAATGTACCAGGGTCAAATATAGTGTCCTCATTCCCGAAGGAATGATAATCGGTGGGTTGGGTAGGGAAAATGTCGGGCCTAAGCACATAATGATCAGAAATATATCCCCCCCCCCAAACTCACATTTGTTATATCATGAAAGAACGATCCATCATCGGGTGGTTTAGCGGGAGGGCGACGGGATGATAGATCAAAGTGAGATGACTCCAAAGAAGAAGGGAGTCCATGGTAAGGAATAAGACTTGAAAGTTCAATGGCGAAGGCATCCATCAGAGGATCCTTTTCTCGGACTATGTTTGTTACATGAAGCTCCTCTGTGACGAGTATCCCAGGATAAAATTCTTGTCTTCATATGTAAGTTCATCGGGATACATGATGGTGGACTCATCAGAAATACGGGAGTCAAGAAATCCATCACATAACAATACATCCCCCTCGGGGTCATTCACGGCATCCTCAATACCCGGCGGTATCAGGTCATCAAGAGCATCCTCTATGATAGGGTCAGTTGTCGAATTATCAGAAATCTCGTTCATAGCCTTGCTCAAATCAACCTCAAAGTAGAACCGCTCATAAATCAGAGGATAGACATCTGTAATAGTAGGACTGCCACTGGTTTCTTCTTCAAATCAGAAAGTTTCAAGCTCTGGCGAGAAGTCACTATCCTTAACAAGAATAGGAGGTGAACTTGAATCATCTTTAAGGGCTTCAATCTTGGAAATGAGAAGATTAACATTCAACAATGTTTCACAAAGTGCTTCATCCTCGATCTGTATATCATCTGGCTTAATCTCTATATCTTCTGGCTCAAAATCATTTTCTTCTTCTATGTTGACGGGCTCAGAACGTAAATCGTTGATGTAATCGATGTCTCCATAAGAATCATTATCGGAATCGGAGAACATCTCAACTTGATCGTTCGAGATAACAAGAGAAGGTTCATCACAAATATCATCAAAGACATCCTCGGACTCACTTGGGATCCGGACAAGGACCTCAACACTAGACGATTCCATTTCCCGAATAATGCTAAGATGCTCATCCCCCATTATGAGAGAGTCCTCGGGTTCAACAATTTCTGTCGAACATTTTGAGGATTCCGGAGGTGGGACAAGTGGTGTGCTCTGAGATCTAGCAATTTTCACCACTTCCGTTATGGTCTCCGGTTCTTGTTCTTGATAAATGTGAGATTTTGAAATCGTTTTAAGCTCAGCATGTTGTTTCGTTTTGTGACTCGACAAAATCTTAATGGTGAATCATGAAATATTAGGATTAGTTCTATACGTTTCAGGATTGAAGTTGAGAGTACAAACGGGAGTCACCGTAGGTTGGACGTCTTCGGTATTTTCCTCAAGAGGAGGGGGAACCGTTTCCTTTGTCACCTTGGTCTCTCGTTCCACTTCCCTTACCGGAGAGGGAGTAAGAATCAAGGGTTCATCCATTCTATATTTCAACAATTTTGACAAGGCTTCAAGTTTTTCAATGTTGTTATTAAAAGCACAAAGTTCAAAAAAAATCGTCCCCGTAACCCTCGGTGGGTTCTTCGAGTAGCTCCGAAATGGTGTGATCGTCTTCCACCGTTTGAACGGGTTCTTCATTAATGGCACTATTTAAAGCTTGAATTTAACTTAATAAAGTTTGAAACATGCTTTCAATTTTAATTTGATGTTGCTAAAAAACGTCCCCGAAACTCCTGGTGGGTTCTTCTAACATGGAATCATGTGTCATAATCTGAATGGGTTCTTCGATAATAGAGTGTATCTCGGGCATACACCGTGGACAACGAAAATCATTTGACGAATCTACCATATCTCCACACCCATATCTATAACGTTGATCGAACGAAGATATATCGGGCTGTGGAGGGTAGTCGGGAACATTTTGACAATAATTGAAAGAATTAGGACACCTATGATTGTAACAACGATAATCGTTTCCCAAACGTCCATTACAACAATAACAAATAAAGTCAAGAGACTCCATAAGAATTAAACATAAAAGAGGGATAAGAGGAAAGAATTATCAGATCAGAGGGTAAAGAAGAATATTTTTGGGTTTTTAAAGATAGAAAACATAAAAGGAAAACAAATTTTAAAAAGGAAATCTTTTTGGGTTTTTATATTTAAGAAAACTTTTGAAAAACAATATTTTTGGTAACCGTCCCATCAACCGGTGCTCGGTAGCTCTCTGAAGTACTCGCAGCATGGCAGGAGAGAAGAGTGGATCTCTCTTCGGTATGAAATTTAATGTCAAGACCTTCCTTAAACCCCGTGTATAGGTTGTACTCTAAAGGTAAGCCGACGTAATAATTGACGTTTCGATTTCTTTTGTTGATTTATTTAATTTTTTGGGTATTTTAAACAGTTTAGGAAAAGTGTTTTGGTTTTTTAATATTTTTTTTTTGTTTTTATAAACGAGATATTTACAAAAGACGACGATACCTTTTCGGGGAAGGATCTTCAAAAACACGCGAATCGAGACTGATTCAAAACTCGCTACATGCCTTCCCCGGCAGCGGCGCCAAAAATTTATTGAATCAATTTAGTATATATTTTTCAAAGAGAGCAACTCAAACGGTTAGGTTTAAGTCCCCGGATCGTTCCTAGCGAAGGATGAATAGAGTTTGTAACTCTCGTCGCGGTTACGTGATTTTGAATGGGAAATAAGGGAGAATAATGGGGTTTTACACTACGATAATAAAACATAAACTAAAACGAACTCAATAAGCACATAAAACAATAACGTAAAGAAAATTTAATCTAAAACGCAATCTAAACCTAAAACGTAACTACGGGAATAATAAAAACGCGAGTTAAAATCAAATAATGCAATTTAAACCCTAGGAATGTAAATCTAATTTTCCTAAGCGCAAAACAATAAAATAAAATTTTAGGAAAAAGCGAAATATTTTTTTGACTTTTTAAATAATTATTATGAATTAAAAAATAAAAACGTAAAAACTAATTATTAAAAATACCTAGACTATTTGGAAAACTCTGAAAATTTTATGAAAAATACTTTAATATACGAGGATTAAAAGAAAAATCTAAAACCTTAATAAGCTATGAAAAATAGGAAATGAAAAGCAGTTGGCTTACTTGGCTTTAAAATGAAAAGAATGTATAAAGAATCATTTACTGCACCCTTGGACAAGACAAGTCCCAAGGGCGCAGTGGTTAAGGTGTTGGTTGTGAGAGGTGTGACCAGGGTTCGAGTCCTATTGGCACCCTTTTTTGTTTTTATTTTTGCTTTTACAAACTTAAAAATGAGCTAACTAATCAACTTTTTATGAAAACTAACTTATTAAAACTTTGCTACATAAGCTGAATAAGTAGAAAAGAAAACAGTAATGGCAGAGGATCAAAGATAAGCATAAACCAAAACCAAACTTTACTAAACGGATCTAATAAACTAAAATCTAAAGGAAACTAGATGATCCTACAATAAGCTAAAGGGGAATACTAAATGTAAATGTGGACTTAAATTAGCAAAGCAAGTAACAATAAGGTAACTAAAAGGAAATAAGCACTAAAAAAACAACATTGTTGTTACAATAGTGAAAGGGGACAGAGGATGGGCTGATTGCAGACATAATTAAGATATATGATAAGCTCCTAAGGGCTAACTAAGGTAAGATAGATAAAACTTATACCATGGGCTACCTATAGAACCAAAAATAATACAACTAATCCAACTAAATAAGCAGCTAATTAAGCTTGAAGATGCTGATATGGGCAGATCTGTAGACAGCAAAACAGAAGCAATGGGCAGATTAGGCAAAATTTATTACCAATTCAAGCAATCAAACTACTTCTAATGGGCAAAGTAACTAAAAGCAGATAATCCTAGATGTATAGAGAACTAATAAAAGCAATTAACACTAACTTTGGAACAATTTTAGACTATGAATTAGGCTGCAGAACAGACCTCTTGGGACAGAAAAAGGATTTTTGGCAGAAAACTAATGAAGTAGAAAACTTATCAAAACACTTGACAAAAATTAAAACTATGATTAGAACAGCTTGAAAATCAGTAACTTCAATCAAGAAACTCAAACTCCACTTATCAAATTGACTTCAATTTTAAAAAAACACTCCTTTATGACTAAATTGCAAAATAGCATTATCGATTGTGATGAAATTCCGACTTAGACTGAATCAAAACTGAAAAATTAACATTAAACTCAGATTTATAACACACTGAAATCAGATTTTAACCAAGAACTGTTTTGACTTTTTGAATTTTGACTAATGTTGACTGATGTTGTGTTAGGTTCCCGTGTTTGCAACACAAGCATCAATATGTTAGAAATGAGATAAGAAGGGATTGGATGAACACTAAACAAAATATACACGAGATGAATATGAAATGTTATGCGTAGGATATAATGAGAAGTGAACAACCAACTCCCAAATGGGAGTTTACAAGATTATTTATAGGGGAAGGGAACTAGGGCAACACATCCAGTCCCTTCCACCTTTATGGGCTTGGGCCAAGACTTATGGGCTTTCTACATAAGCCTTGCCATAATTACTAACATAAAATCCTAATTAAGCAACCTATTACATGTTAATTACAAACACTTGAAATAAGATTTAGGAGTGATTCCAACAATCTCCCCCTAAATGTTGGTAATTAATGACTTAAGTAATTTGAAATGTTGTTGGTGCTGATGTAATAGTTGCTTTGACGTCTTCTGACATTCTTCTTTCTTGTGAGAAGAAGTTCCTTGATTCGAACAATCTCCCCAGTGTGAGGATCTTGTTTTCTTTAAAGTTTCAGCTTTGACGTCTTCGTTTATCTTTGTTCTTTGTTCTGGTGTGGATATGGTGATGTTATGTTGTGGTAATCTACATCAGGTGCGCTTCGTTGCTCAGGTGTCTCCACGTCTTTCTCCAACATGCTCACACGCTCTTTGACGTTGGAATTCAGTGTTGATGTAGTTCTCTTAAGTCTTTAAACTTTGTAGATTCTTTGGCTTTGACGAAGAATCATTTGACTTTTGTGTTGCTTTTTTAGAGAACTTCAATGTGTGTTGTTGGTATGAGCAAGTGGAGAATCTGAACGATCATCTCCTAGGAGCATCCATAAGAATGAGTTAGTGATAAACATCAATCGATCATTGTGGTTGTTTCTTAAAGAGTTAACCACTACGATTGTTCTTCGGATGAATGTCTTGATTCCATTCACCTTCGTCGGGCGAATCAGCCTTCCGAATCCCATAAGGGATAGTTGGCATTACATTGAACAAGTTCAAGTAATGACCCACATTTTCAGGACTCGATTCTTGAAAGGAATCTCCTTAGCGGGATTTCCAGCACTTACAAGTTTGAACTTCGAGCGTGTTAACAGCATAGTGTGAAAACACATCTCTAATTCTAGCAAAGGTTGTTCCTGAACTGGAGTCCCTCAAGTAGGATAACACGATGTACCGAAGTACACCTACAATTCAGGTGAGTCGCTGAGGTATACTGAAGCATCACCCTTGAGATAACACTAAGCATAACCCACAAGGAGTTACCGAAGTGACCTACTGTCAGGGCTGTTTGATGTTGACCCTGGTAGGAGTTTCCATTCAATCACTGAGGATCACAGTTGTGAACCCCTCATAAATGTTCTCGGCAGATTGCTAAGATCTGTGTAGGACTCTTGAGTAGTATCACTTGCGTCCTTATTGTTGAACGACAAGTGATGAAATGGCAAGTGTTCCTAAGAGATCTTTTGATGAATCTCGTGGCTCTAGACTCAATAGTGCACTTTGGTTATCCTAAGTGGAGACTAGGGAGAGGGTCTCCTTCTTTAATACCAGCAATCTCTAAGAGAAAGCCGATAGTTTACGTAGGTTCCTTGTGAGAATGAAACAAGCTTCTGTTGAGAGAAACTTGAGTGGCTAAGAAGGTTTAGTGCATGCGTCACTGGGTCCATGACGACTTTGATCTTCAATATCGGTGTCATCAAGTGACAACTAGTAGCATATGTATTGAACCCGGTCTCTGCCCTAAGTTATATAATTTGGAGGGCTATTTCTTTTCACCCTTTTCTTTACTTTTCTTTTTAATTCTTCAACTCCTTCTTTCTTCGATTCTCATTTTCTCCTTTTTATAATCATACCTAAGGACTTCTAATTTCTAACTATTGGTGGTGTCCTTGGGTAGATCCCTCCAGCTCTGGCGGATCATAGGACGGTTGTTCCTAACCTTAGTCACCTTATAACTCTATGACTAACCTATGTTGCCATAAAGCCATTTTCTTGAAAAATCTCTCAAAGTGGTTATGAGTAAAAGCATTTTGTACCACTGTGAGAGTTTTATCATTTGCAGAAATACTCCCCCTCCACACATGCTTGAGTGTTTTGACAGAAATCTGCATGGTGAGAGAAGAGCTCGCACTTTTGAATTGATCGACTCAAGATAGACAATTCCTTGCGAGACACGGTTACGTTGGATAGTTAATGAGTTACATTGTTAGCTTTTAGGTGACAACTAGCTCTAATAACTACCTTGAAGGTGTGGACAACCTCGAAAGGTTGTCTAACCCGTCAAAGTTCATGTCTATCAAGAGCTTCTCGAATAGGTACAATCTACTCGGATAAGTCTTGAAAGACAAATATTTTAAATGTATGACAGTTCAGATCTCATCAATTCATTGGTTAAGTCTTAGTACGAAGATTCAATCATATTCACAACATATTTGTATCACACAATTTTTCTCCCCCTCAAAAATGGAATATAAATGGTATTTTTGACGAAATTTTGATATCGAATATGACCATTTTGAGTTTTGTGGGAAGATTTCCACGAAGAACAATTTGTGAACAAAGTTTTAAGCAAATACTCCCCCTCAACAAGTGATATTAACTTTTGAGGCTTTGAAAATCATAAGAAGAAGTACCTGTTTTTTTGAGCAAAACTTTGAAAAATGAAAGTTTTGATAAGTTTTACTCAAAAGTAAGAAGCTTTCGCTCCTTTTATAGGATTGTGGCACTGTTTCGTACCACAGGGTCCTTTCATTACAAGTACGGGTTGTACACTGTTATGTGTGCACAAGCCATAGTCAAATATAGATCACACATCTAAATATTTAATGAAAGAAACAAATCAAGGAGTACCAGGAAGTCCGTCAATAACACCAGGAGTTCTTTCTGGACGTTGGTAGCCTGTTAGAGATATGTTCGGACGTCCACCCACGAAGCTCTCCAATGTCCATATCTGATCCCGGTGAAACAACCTTTCATCAATCCTTGTGATGATTTTCTTTGCATCCCTCTTTTGCCTTGAATTCCACCTCTTCTTCGACCCTATGACTTCATGAATATCCTTTAACCTATATGCCATCCCATCCTGAACCTTCTTCAAAGTATGATCACAAAACTTATGAAGCTCATTACATGCCATGAAACAGTTACGATGAAGTTCACTGCGGTAGACAACGCCAAACTTTGGTTTTGTGAGAATGGTGTAATGAGCCAGGTGGTTGATATCGGGAAGGTCTAGCTGTGGTTTGGTGAGATTAACACATTTCTGGTATGATTCCACGGCAAGTTGAAGGTCTTCAACACGCTCCTGGATAATGATGCTTCTGATGAATATTAGCAATGACTTGATGTACTGGAGCTGGATGTTCGTGGAGAAGTGCCGCATTCGTCCTTGTACCTTGGCAAGATACATATCTTCAATGTCGTTGAGTGACAATCTCGGAAAATCCGCTTTAGAAAAGTCATATTCCTGTTCGTCTTGGCGTTTGACTATGATTTTCTTCATAAATGAGTAGTCCCACTTGGTAGACAGGCTAACATGCATTATGGAAATGATCCATTCGTCACTGTACACCTCCTTTTTCGATTTGAGTACCTGGCAACTTCTATAATATATTCTTCTTTGTTCAGGCCAATGATGAATTCCATATAGTGCGTCGATGTCATACTTAACCACATTGTCAACAAACATTCGTGTGGCTTCTTCCTCGATGGCCACATTGTTTGAGAAGATTGCTGCCGGGAAACGGTAGGTGAGTGAGGTATCATATTTTTTGCTAACATCGCTACCGTGCTGAAGAAATTCCAGGTCATTATTGAAGAAATATCGATAGGGAATCTTCGGTTGATCAGGTCGGCCAATGGTGGGTAGTGGCTTTGTCCAAATCGGTGTAATATGGAGCCTTGTCGTCCGTGAAGTCGATATTGGATTCATGGTTGAGCCAATCAATGTTGTTGGACATGGCTCGTGCTATGTTGTCGAGATGATATTCGACTTCTATGGCACGGAAGAGCCTGCCCTAAGCGGTTGAAAAGCGTTGTTCTTGATTCGTTTCAACTCTGCTTTCATCATCTTCTTCACCTTGAACTTTTCCTGGATAATCTTGACCTGCTCCATAGTTCTACCATCTACCGGTTCTTGGCCTTCCGGTAATTGAGGGGTTGCATCAACAAGCCATGATACAACCGAGGTTGTCTTTTTCTTCTTTGGCTTCGAGGATGATGTTGGTTGCTTAGTTGATGTAGAAGAAGGAGGTTGTTGTTGGCGCTCAGGAATTTCCTAATCATCACCACCAGTGTATTCAAAGTGATCACCAGTTTTCTCCGTTGGTGGTGGAGACTCAGAGTCCTGAGGTTTTTCTGTAGCAAGAGAACGTTGTGGAGATCTTCTAGCGGTGGTTGTCCTTTGGGGTGGTGGAGGCATAGATGATGATTCGCCAGTTTTCTTCTTTGCTTTCTACGGAATCCTTGTCCGCATCATCGTCATCTCTTGGTCGCTTAGCCCTTTCAGCTGACTCTTTACACGATGTCTTGAGTTGATATTCAAGCAATGCCTCAAACAATTTAGCTTCGTCAGAAGTCAAAGTGCCGGATCGTTGAGACATTTGCAATACTAGCTTCGATATCAATTCATCATCGGAGACAACCTGAGGCGTGACTGGATTGATTTGCATAGCAACAGGAGTAGTTGACAATGTATGCTTGACCAATCGCATGAGATTAGGATAGAGTTGTCTGGCGAACATCTCTCTAGTCACTCTAGGGACGGTGTCGAGAAGAAACTTGTGAGTATATTCTCTGATCGTCTTGTCCATTTCCCCTTGGACATCTCTATTTAGAAACTGCTGGATTTGATCTCTTTCTTCTAAAAACTCGTTCATCACATCCTGAAGAAAGTTTAATCTGTCGGCCAGTTGATTTAATTTCTTGTTGACCACGTTTTTCTTCCTTACTTGCCTGACAGCGTTCACAATCTTAGTTTTAGCCTGTGATGCCCAATTGTTGCTCGGTTTCTTTACTGATTTGGATGCGGATCTGGTGGTGGTGTCTTTGGATGGTAGTGGTGATTAATGAGACGATCAGTCAGACGAAGATGAGTCATGAGAAGGCTCTGGGTCATTTGGTGGCTCAGAATTTTGTTCCGGGTTATGTTCAGGATTGTCTAGAAGATAGTCATCAGCTTCTTCATCTTTAGCTTGTTCATCAGCCTTAACCCTAACCACTTCTGCTGCTTTAGCTCGAGCTTCTTCTTCAGCTTTTTCTTTGGCAGCTTCCTTAATGTTTTTTTCTATGATCATCTCCTCCTGTTCTTGTTCCTCTTCTTCCTCAAAGGTGAATGGATTCATAGGTTTGCTTCTGCTGTTCTGTTGATTCCTTAGCGGTGGCACCAGTTCGCTTATCGGGTTGATTAACCGCATCACGAATTGGTATGGTAAGTGCGCCACCACTGGAACCTCCAGGGCCTCTAGTCTATTGAAGATTAAATTCCTTAGCAACATGTTGTAGCCCGAGATTCTTCGGTTTTTCTGTAGTCTTTATCCTCATCCTTTGGTTCTTCATCTAAACTCTCTTCTTCTTTCTGCTCTTCAACTGGAGTCTTGCCCTTGTCAGATTTGGGACTAGGAGGTTTTTCTACTGTTTTCGTATCATCTGTAACAGACTCCGAATAATGAACCTCCTCATCCGTCTCAATATCCTCAGTCTTCGTCCATTAGCTTAGGTGCCGGTTGAGGATTAGGAATGGCAACCATAGATGGGACTTTCCTTTTGAGTGTATGAGTTCTCTTCGGATACTTGCGGGTACTCCCAGTGCTTGCTGCACTTCCAGCACTGCCCGATCTCCTGGTCTTCTTGACTGGTATAGCGGAAGACTTTTCATCAATGAAGCCAACTTTGCTTGATGCTACTACTTCTTGATATCGTGAGTGTGATTGAAGATTCTTGATATCATCAGTGAGAAGGCAGTCTGTCAGTAAAACACCTTGTTTCTTTGTTGTTGAGTCTTTGAATCTGACAACATTTAGTGTAGGCTCAAACAACACGGAGTGATGGTTGGTGTTGAAAACTGAAGACCTTGATAGATCTTGAACACTTCACATATCGTTAGTATTACTTATGTAATCACAAGCAAACTAATAGACAATCTCTACGACTTATATTCTTTAGCGGAAAATCAAATATAAGCACAAACACAATAACTAAGAACTCGTTGATCCTCTATAGATCTTTATATTACTAAAACTCTGTTTTTTCAATTCGTTACATTAATCATTCTATTGTGTTCCTTTTATAAGCAAGGAACCCTAACTTGTTTCCTAAGAAACGTATAATCATAAAACTAAATAAGATATACATTATCACTTCCTAATAAAGCTCATGCATATCCTAACTAACTATATAAAACACGGAATAACTATTTCGCTAGAAACAAACTACGTACTATACTACTTCAGATTCTCGTTCTTCAAAGAAAAAACATTGTACTTCAGCCAGAATCTCTTCTAGTAACATCAGCAGAATTCTAACTTAGCATAATTCCCAACAATCCTCCCCTAAACTGGAATTTGACAAGGTTAAGTTCCAGTTCCTTGATAGATCTTCAACGCTGCAGAGGATTGTACTCGAACATCAGCAACAAAAACACCAAACAATGATACCTCGATGATGACAAAACATGAAAGTTCCAGGTCTTTGCAGCAACAAATGACATAATATACATCAAAACATTTTAGTTTCATACTATTCTCATCACATCCAGGTGTGTTAACTCCTGTGAGAGGTGAATCATTGAAAATAATAATGGATTTAATGTCTCTTTACCAATAGCCATCACTACTGGAGTAGCCAAATGTTTTAGTTCGAAAACTATGGTACACGGATAACCACCTGATTTATTAGAAAATCAGCAACCATATAACGGATTTGAAATGTCTTTACCTGTAGCCGTTTGCTCAGGACTAGTCAATTCTTAGGATTGGTGAACTGAGTACCAAATATGGTATTCCACTGCCTTTACCACAAGCCATATACATGTGGGCTAGTCAATTCTTGGATTCCAAAAAGGAATAAACCATGGTGAATTGATGACCATACAACACTCAGCAATTAAGCATGGGTGGTTGCAAACCCTATGATTTTGAGCAAACCATTACAGCTATCAACATATTTGATGTGTCTTTACCAAAGCTGTACCCTTTGGACTAGCCAACTCTTTGACATACACAAGGTACATCTGGTGAGTTAATAACCATTAATAATATACAACAAACCTGCAAGAAAAGTTAATCAAACAAACAATATACATATTTTTTTTTATTTTTTATTTTTTAACTAATAACAAACAAACAAAGAAACAAAGATAACAAATATTACAAACCATACAAAGTACCATAATCAAGATGAGTCTCTTTGTTGCATAAGCTGATTCTTAATAATCCCAACACATTGTTCAGCAACCAACTTATCATTTCCAACTGGATCCGGAGGAACTTCCAACTTCTGGATAAGCATTCTTTCCATAAGCCTCACAGATAATGGATAAGTTCTCTCAGCAAACATACAGACAGTAATACCACCCTGTGTCTCCACCACATGCACACGAGGCAGAGGATAAAATCGCCAAGACGCAACCTGCCACAGATGAGAGTTCTTCCAAATAAAATGTCCTTTACCAGTGGGAGATTGAGAATCAAACAGAACATGAAGATCTCCCAATAAAAATAATCCAGAACCCTGTGGTGCATTATAATGGTAATACTTATTGACAAGGGTATACAAAGTAATCAAATCTGCCCTGTCTACCAAATGCAATATCTCCTTCAAAAAGTTAAACTGCATGGTGGATTGATCCAAACGGTAAATGATATTAAGCTCATCATCTTTCAATGACCAATTAATCAAAACATCATGAGATCCCTCAGGAAAATCAGCAGCAGATCCTTCTTTGATAAAAAATGACTCAGCCACCTTTAAATCCACATGAATATACTTGTGAGATGTCTCAACCTTAATATGCTTGCAAGATGACTGAATCTTAGCTGATCTCACAGATCTCCTTAGAGAAGAGAATTTCCGTTTAGCCATCCTCTTCTTCCTCCTACCAGGAATATAGATGTCCAAAGATGGAACATCTTCAGATTCGTCATGAGCGTCTCTAGAAATACCACCACATAATGCATTCATTCTGTCAAGTACCTTTCTCGCCTGTGTAGATTTGACAGTTGTTGTTGCAGCTTCCTTAACCAGATTATCTCCTTCTGTATCAACAAATCCCACAAATGGAGTTGAAAGTAGCACATCAGGTGTTTCAGAAGAAACCATAGAAGGTTCAGCAGAAGAAACCTTGTCAGTTGAACTAGTAACTTCAGTAGTAGCTTCAGAAGTAACAAGAGAAGGTTCAGCAGAAGAAACCTTGTCAGTTGAACTAGTAACTTCAGTAGTGGCTACAGAAGTAACCACTGGAAACATCACCTTAGGTGGAACATCATCAAAATTTTCCACAATCTCAACAAACTTAGGTCTTTTGGCCTTTGGAGCAACTATATTTCCAGCAATCCTTTTCAAATTGGAAGAAGATGTTGAAGAAGATGAAGAAAACTTCATGATATAATTATACTTGCGAATCAGAACATGATTAGGCAAAGCCAAGACTTGCTTCATTGTTAAACCCGAGTTATACACCGAAGAACTCTGATTTTTCACCACCATTCTCATATTTGCTTTCTTCTGAGCTTTAGTTAGTGGTTTCTCTCTCTTAGCTTTGTTCTTTTGAGCAGTTATGGCTTTTTTCTTTGCATCTTCTTCTTCCTTTCTTTGTTGTCCACGAGCCATCATTTGAGCCACAAAATTCTCACTATCAAAATCTGCACCCAAAATACTCTGAGCAAGTGAAGGATTAGAAGTAGCTTGCTGAGTATAAGCATCCCAGTATGCATCAGGCATCTGAGTACCCATTGCATCCATTCTTTCCGCTCTTCAGGAGGCAATTTAGAAATAGACTCAGCTTCAACCTGTTTAGCCAATTCATCACTTTTCTTCAAATTGGCACATTCATCTAACGATCGTCTTGTGCTAACCTTTCCTGTTCACTAACCAGATCTGGACCAAGCTCAATGTCAACCATTACCCCTATCTCTTTATTAGTAGATTCAAAAACAACATCAGCTGAAGGAGTATCATTAAAAGGAACTTCAGAAGATTCATCCGGATGTGCATCAGAAGAAACATGTTCACAGGTGTTGAAAATACATCACTTCTTGATTCAAATTAAAATTCCTTCCAGCAACGAAAACTTCAGAAGTATCAGCTGAAGATATAGAAGCAGGTTGTGCTTGCACAGATGAAGCTTGACCAACTTCAATAGCAATGTCCATCAAAGGAGTATCAGCAACAACATGTTCTTCAATAGTTGAAATATCCTCACTTTGCAATGTATCCTTGTGCAAAGATTGCTTTCTCCTCCTTCTGGTAAACAAAATTGGCTCCTTTTGCTATACAGATGTAGTAACCATTGGAGTAGAAACATTAGATTCTTGAGCCACATTAGCCAACATATCAAGTGACTTAAACTGAGCATCCACTTCCTCTTCATCGAAGAAACATCAATCTTCTTTTCTACTCTGACCCAGTGGTACTTCCAAATCCTGAACCTTTCTTTTCAATTCTACAATCTCACCACCAAGCTTAGATTTAGTCTCTGCAAGCTCCTTCTTGAGATCAGTAACTTCAGCTACATATCTGTTCACTAGCGCATACAAAGATGTAAGTGTAATAGGGTCCTTAGCTCCACCAGCAGATTGCTCTGTGGTAATAGGAGCATCATTAGGCCTTTCAGAAGAAATATCAACATGCTCAAAAATTGGAACATCATCATCAACTGAATCTCTAACAGGACTAGGAGTGGTCAGCATATTAATCTCAGTCTCAACCTCATCATAGGGTACCTGAGTAGGTGGTGGACTAGAACTAGGTCTATGTGAAGGTGTAGGTGAAGGTTGTTCAGGAGAAACAAGAGGTTCTCCAGCAGCATTAGAAGGGCCTTCATCTATTGTAACTGATGGATTCCCATTAGCAGCAACAATAGTAGAAGGTGGAGAACCAACAACATTCCCCTCATCAGCAGCTTCATTGCCTTGAGGCAACATAGCCGCTAGCAAAGGATGATGTGCCCCCTCATACTTAGTTATCATTGAAGTAAATAGTTTAGAAGTTAAAACTCCTATGGGACAAAACTCTTGGGCTTGTGTGGTAATGTCTAAAGTCATCTGAAGAAACCTAGGGTACATCAAAAACTTATGCTTTTTCCTATCTATATTTTCAACCATATTATCAAAAATAAATTTAGAAAAATTATAATTCAAACCCTGAGAAAGACAAACAATACCACATCCCAGTTGCGTAGAAAATTGGTCCCATCCTCCTGATTTATTGCTCATACACTTAAGCAATGTGTGAACCAAAAACCTCCACATTGGACACAACTGATTCTTTAACCACATATCAGTCCTTGTACCCTGATATCCAAAAGCTCTTAGCCCAGCAAGAATATCCACAGCATTAGAATGATAAACCCCATTCACATCGTCCAATCGAAGCTTACTTCTAATCAACTCCTCTGTCACAACATTCTCTGTTCCGTCAACCATAGCTACTATCTCTGTATCACTCCTCTTTTCAGCAGTCGCCCAAAATTGTGTAACCAAAGATTCATAAACAACTTCCGGAGAATGCGTTAAAGCATAATGAATCTTGGATCTTTTCAGGAAGTCCACCATTGGCTTATATAATTCATCACCCTTTGCTTCTCCCAGAAAAGCAACTTTGTTGTGATCTTTCTTCAATTGAAGTGCCATGAGTGAAATTTAGATAATGGGTTACGATTTAATCGAAGGTGTGTTTAAATCGAATAAAGAGGGAATCAGTTAATAATAGACGACGATATGCGAATAGGGTATAAGTAGAAGTTTCCCAAATTTTGGTCAAATTTATTAAGTTATTGACCAAAGCTGACGTTTAATGCAACCTTTCACCAAATTTAAATTTCAACTTCAGCAGAAACAATGGTCATTCTGCTGAAGTCTTTCAATCAGCAGAAACACATCACGTATTCAAGAAGCTTCAGTAAATATCTTTTTACTGTTTCACCCAACTCACATTAAATCTCATTAAGTCTTGAACCCGTCTATAAAACAATCCCCAATGCATACTTATCTCTCATCACTTACCCCTAAATATCATCACAAACCCTAATTTCATCAATGCCCCAAAATTAACCATGAGTAATAAACCAGAGGTTGTTAATCCAACCTCTTCTCCATCATCATCATCATCCAGTGATTTCCTTCAGTTTTTTTCATATCCATATGACCCACGACCATTGAAATCCCCATTTCTCAGTTCTTCAGATGATGATAGTGTAGTGAATCCAAGTGAGTCTTCTGATGACTCTGATGGGTCCACTAAGAAGAAAACATCTTACTCCCAACCTTCAGCATCTCAACCTTAACAGAGTCCTTGTGCCGAAAAAGAGGTGGTGCTTGCTCTTCTTGCGCCATGGTTTGGTGCTTCATCACATATCGTATAAGGGAAGGACTTAAGTAAGGTGGATGGATTGCTTTTCGGTGAAACCAAGTAGTTGAAGCACAAAGGACATGTGTGGTCATCTTCATCATCATCGTTTCCATCAATCCATTCTTCCTATTTTTATCCTTAGCTTCTTCGTCGTACCGGTCATGCATATCCAGCCATCGAGATAGAAGGAATGGGTGGTTATGCAAGTCATCACAAATGCATATCCAGCAGCTGGAATGGAAGATATGAGCGATCATGCATATCCAACAGCTGTAGGAATAGATGATATGAGCTAGTGTTTAGCATAGGTTTAGTAGTCCTTGTATTTCCTTTTGAAGTTGATTGTATGGTACTGTGAAAGTGTAAGTCAGCTTTCTTGAATGAAAGAATGAACAATTAACTTCAGTACTTCTTTTGTATGAACAATTTGTCTTCAGTACATCACTTCAGTGGAAACAAATAGCTCAACTTCAGTACTTCAAACAAGCTTCAAGGCTTACTTGACCATTTTCCATTTGACCAATCATGATGAACTTCAACTTACTTAAGCATTCTGCAAAACAACACAGAAAGAGAAACACACAAACCAAACAAAGACAAACATACTAAATTTACATTAGCTGGTTAGTGTTAGAAAACAAAATATACAAAGTTTACATCCAAAATCCTCCCCTGAGGCCTATTCCTCCCTTAGGCATAGTAGATATAGCATCACCTTCAGCAGATTTGGTTATGATAGGAGAAACAGAATTACTTTCAGCAGAATTGTGATTTCCACTGATTGCTTCTCTTGCACTCTCCTCAGCATTCCTCTCAGCTTCTAGATTAGCTGCATACTCCTGCTTCTTAAGCCGAGCAAGGTCCTCTGCATAGTTGGACTCATCTTCACTCTCAGGAGTAGAACTGTTGGAAGTGTCACCTGTAAAATTGTTAGGGGAGAAAGAAGGTACAACAATAGGATGCTCATCATCCTCAAACTCACTATCAGAATCAGCATTCATGGTAGCAGTACTGTCAGTGGGAGAAACTTGTATATCTGCATTTTGGTTAGCTACATGTCTAGAATAACCCAAATAGTCAGTTAAGTAATCAAGGTCAAAAGACCAAACATGACCTTGTCCTTGAACATTCGGCTTGTCTTCTAGATATCTCAGGTTCAAAGTCTCCTCTATCTTCTTAGCATTCAAATTGTATACCCTATATGCTTTACTATGAGCCGAATAACCCACAATGTAACCCTCATCAGCCTTCTCATCAAATTTACCCAGTGGATCACTAGTATTCAAAATAGTCACTTGGCAACCAAAAGGTTTAAGGTAATGAATAATAGGAACTTTCCCATAGAGAAGTTCATAAGGTGTCTTAATGTGAGGTCTAGTGATAGATACCCTGTTTAGAACATAACAAGTTGTGCCAACTGCTTCAGTCCAAAACATGGTGGGTAACATAGAGTCTGCAAGCATATATCTTGCTGCCTCAATCAGGGTCCTATTCTTTCTTTCAGCCACCCCATTTTGTTGAGGTGTTCTTGGAGTGCTATAGTCCCTTTTGATTCCTTTAGACTTACAGAGTTCTATCAAAACAGCATTCTTGAACTCTGTCCCATTATCACACCGGATACCTTTAACCTTTTTGCTCAGCTGGTTTTCAACAAGAGTAATGTACTCTTTTAAAACTGGAGAGGTTTCATCTTTAGTCCTCAAGAAGAATACCCAACAAAACCTGCTAAAGTCATCAGTAATAACCACACAAAAATACTTGTGATCTATGCTTCTGACTTGAGTTGGACCAAAAAGATCCATGTGAAGCAACTGAAGAGGTTTTGAAATAAGGCTCACTGCATTAATAGCTTTGTATGAGGCTCTGTGTTGCTTTCTTTTGTTGCAGGCAACACAGTTATGTTCATTGGTGAAAACTTTAGAAGGAAGTCCTTCAACAAGACCCAGTTTAGATAGCTTGTTTATGGTCTTGAAATTCACATGTGCCATCCTTCTATGCCATTTGGTAGACTCATCCAGGGATGCTTTAGCCACCAAACAAGTTAAGTCACCTTTTGGTTGTACATCATTTAAGTTGAATGTGTATAGATTGTGAGTACGAGAAACTCTCAGCAAAATAGATGTATCTTCTGGAGTTTGAAGTCTTTAGACAGCACAAGACATTCATCCTCAGAGAAGAGTACTTTGTTCTTTGTATCACAGATTTGTGACACTGAGAACCAGTTGAAGTGTTGTAGTTCCTTGACATAGTACACATTCTCAAAGTCCAGTTGAGGTGTTTTGATGGTCCCTTTCCCATTGATTCTACCATCACTTCCACCAAATGTCACATTGCCTCCTCCTTCAAGGGGTACAAAATCATGCATCATATCTCTGTTTCCTGACATGCTTCCAGAGCAACCACTATCAACAATGCCAACATCCTTGTGCTTCAGAGGATGATCCTAGAACAACAACAAAACGTATACAAAAAATTAGTACACTATTGAGGCTCAAGTCATTACTGACTTGAACCTGCCTTGCGGATCTTTAGATTGAGGCCAAGCAGATTTATAAGATCCACCATTGTTCTTGGGTTTCCATTGAAATTTAGGTCCCCTTTGTGGCCAAGAACAACCTGCAGAGGGCTTCACAACAGTATTCCAATAACCTTTCCCATCATTCAAAGAGTCAACATATCCAGGCCACTAACCATTTTTAAAGTATGAATTTAGGTCCCTTTTGTTGGTTGCACATATGGTCTTGCTACAGATCTTCTCCAAGGAAAAGGTTTGTTATGAGTAGCTTGTGGAATATAAGGTGGTATACTATTAACATTAGTCCACATTGGTCTAGATTTCCCAGCACATACACCCATTCTTTTTTCATGAAAATCACAATCCTTAATTAAATGAAATTTACTTCCACACACAAAACATGTCTTATGTTTAGAAGATTTATTCAAACCAAAAGATGTTCTATTACAAGCAGAAGTATTCAAACCAAAAACATTAAAGGAATTGTTTTTAACATTATTATTATGCAAAGACTTAAAAGACAAGTCTTCAGAGGAAACTGGCTTGGAAGATGAATCTTCAGCAGCAACTCTTAAAGGCTTGTAGGTAGGCTTGGGTGCAGGCATAGGTGAGGTCTTGGGTAGGTCTGACTTATCACTTGAATCACAGCTGGCATAAGAAGTAGACCCTTGATCAGAAGATTTGTCACTGTCAGAACAAGAGACAAAATCATTAGATGAAGAATCAGGGTCTGGCAAGTCTTTGGACTTTTTGCCATAAAGATGATGTGATCCATCAAAGTCAACAGTAATGGAAAGGTCAACAGGCATAGGTATTCCTCTAATGGATCCACGTACAGCATGTAGGTCACCTTCTTTGACATAATTTGCTAAGCCTGCTGGTGTGGATTTACGTGTGTCATCTCTAGCTTCTAAACCTACATATTTCTTAAAGCCTAAGCCTATTGAAGTATTAGGAGTTTGACTAGCATAGATGTGACTGGCTAACTTATTTCCATTTAGTAACCATTCGTTATGCCTAGCAATTTCAGCATCTAATTTTTCTTTCAACACACTGTTTTCAGACACCACATCAGCTCTCAATTTCTCAGACCTTTTTAATTCATTTTGTGTACATTCTATATCACATTCTAACACCCTAATCTTCTCATCATAAGCTATCTGATTCTTCTGAAACCAAACCTTTTGTCTTTCTAATGTTTTTAAACTATGTTTATAAGCTTCAACTTCAACATAGCATTCATTATATTTAGGTTTCAAAATATCATATGCTTCCTTAAGTTCATTATAACGTTCACTACAACCAAACAAGCAATTTTTTACCTGAGAGATGCCCATCAAGGCAATCTGATCATGCCTATCTTCTGAAGTACAGCTTGCAAGCAACCTAATATTATCACCACCAGGACCATCATCATTCTCAGACTCATGTGATTTCCAGTCGACATTGGAATCCAAAATGACCATAGCTGCTGAGGATCTAGGCTTCAAAGTTCCACCATCCCTTTGATTCTGCTGATAGGAAGAGTATCTCACCTCATCTCCAGCCTTCCTTGTTAGGTCACTAGATTTACAACACAAGCTTAATAGAAAGATAGAGAGGCGATTGAACAAGTAAACCAAACACACACACACGTTAAGCTTAGACGGTTATGCGTAGATGTGAGTGAAAGAAAATAACTTGAACAACCAACCTTCAAATGAAGGTTTACAAGGGTATTTATAGGAGGGAAGCTAGGGCAACACTCCTAGTCCCTTCCTTTCTCCTATAGGCTTGGGCCTAAGCTCATGGTCCTTCTACATAAGCTTAAGGCTAATGACAAACATAAAGGCCATAATTAAGCTACCTATTACATATTAATTACTAACACTTGATTATGGTTTAGGAGTGATTCCAACAATCTCCCCCTCAAGTGTTGGTGATGAAAAACGGTGAAGGCGTAGATGTAATAGTAGCTTTGACGTCTTCTGACATTCTTCTTTCTTGTGAGAAGAATTGCATTGATTCAAACCATCTCCCCAGTGTAGTGAGATAGTTTTCTTTGAACAATTATGCTTTAACGTCATCTTTAACTTTGTTCTTTGATCATTGTTCTTTGTGATGAAAGTGATAGTATGTTGTTATCTGCATCATGTCTGCCTCAGGTCTGCTTCATTGCTCCAGTGCCTCCACGTCATTCTTCAACATGCTCACATGCTCTTTTGACGTTGGAATTCAGTACTGATGAAGTTCTTTAAGTCTTTAACTTTGTAGATTCTTTGATTTGACGAAGAATCATTCTGACTGTTGTGTTGCATTTGGATAGAACTTCCATTAGTGATGATGTTGGCGTGAGCATGAGAAGAATCTGCACGGTCATTCCGCTCCTAAGCTTCCATAAGAAGAAAACATAAAAACGGTTAGTAATAAGCGGATTCCGGCACTTACAAGTTTGAACTTCAAGAGTGTTAACAGCATAGTGTGAAAACACAACTCTAATTCTTACAAAGGCCGTTTCTGAATCGGAGTCCCACAAGTGAGATAACACAATGTACCGAAGTACACCTACGATTCAGATGAGTCGCGAGGTACACAAGCATCACCTCACGATGTAGACCGTTTGAGACCACTAAGCGCAATCCACGGGGAGTTTCCGGGCGACCTGCTGTCAGGTTTGTTTGATGTTGACCCTGGCAGGAGTTTCCATTCAATCACTGAGGATCACTAATGTGAACCTCTCATAAATGTTCTCGACAGATTGCTAAGATTTGTGAAGGACTCGATAATGTACCACTGAAATTCTTATTGTTGAACGTCAAGTGATGAAATGTCAAGTGTACCTAAGAGATCTTTTGATGAATCTCGTGGCTCTAGACTCAATAGTGCATTTTGGTTTTCCTGAGCGGATACTAGGGAGAGGGTCTCCTTCTTCAATACCAGCAATCTCTAAGAGAAAGCCGATAGTTTACGTAGGGTTCCCTGTGAGAATGAAACAAGCTTCTGTTGAGAGAAACTTGAGTGGTTAAGAAGGTTTAGTGCATGCGTCACTGGGTCCATGACGACTTTTAATCTTCAATACCGGTGTCATCTAGTGACAACCAAGAGCATTATGAATTGAACCCGATGTCTGCCCTAAGTTGAATAATCTGGAGGGCTATTTCTTTTCACCCTTTTCTTTGCATTTCTTTTTAATTCTTCAACTCCTTCTTTCTCCGATTCTCATTCTCTCCTTTTTACAATCATACCTAAGGACTTCTAAATTCTAACTATTAGTAGTGTCCTTGGGTAGATCCCTCCGGCTCTAGCGGATCATAGGACGGTTATTCCTAACCTTAATCACCTTATAACTCCATTGCCATAAAACCATTTTCAAGAAAATCTCTCAAAGGGTTTGTAGATGAAAAACATGTTTGAACCACTATGAGAGTTTTATCTTTTAGCAAAAATACTCCCCCTCCACATGTGCTTTAGAGTTTTGACGGAAATCTGCACAGTGAGGAAAGAGCGCACACTTTTAAATTGATCGACTCAAGATATACATTCTCCCGCGAGACACGGTTACGTGGCATAGTTAAAGAGTTGCATTATCAGCTTTTAGGTGACAACTAACTCTAATAACTATCTTGAAGGTGTGGACAACCCCGAAAGGTTGTCAAACCCGTCAAGGTTCATGTCTACCAAGAGTTTCTCGAATGGTACATTCTACTCGGACAAGTCCTTTGCGAGACACGTTTACATCACTAGCGAACTAGCTTGAAATTATTACCCGTCCCGGACAAGTCTTTTCGAGTTACTGACAGTTAAGATCTCGTCAATTCTTGGGTTAAAGTCTTTTCACACGAGAGTTCATATAGCAAAACACAACATATTTCTTATCACGTATTTTCTCCCCCTCAAAAAATGGCATATAAAATGTTATTTTTGAAAAGTTGAGAATAAATATGACCATTTCGAGTGTTGCGGGAAGAATGTGAACAATTTGTGAACAAAGTTTTAATTCAAGTACTCCCCCTCAACGAGTGATATAAACGGTTGAGTTTTTGAAAATCATAAGGGAAAGTACTTGTTCTTTTGAGCAAAACCTTGAAAAGTGAAAGGTTCGATAGGTTTTACTCAAAAGTAAGAAGCTTTCGCTCCTTTTATAAGGATTGTGGCACTGAAGCGTACCACATGGTCCTTTATTTACAAGAACGGGTTGTACACTGTAATGTGTGCACAAGCCATAGACATAATAAATCATACATTCAAATTTATAATGAAAGAAGCAGTTCAAGGGTACCGGTAGTCCGAGATGTCGCCAGGAGTGTGAATCGGGCGTTGAAAGCCGATGATGTTTCTCCTGGTCGACCACCAACATAGCTTTCCAATCTTCTGATCCCTTCTATATGACCGTTCATCAATCATTGTGATGATCCTCTTCACATCCCTTCGATCCTGAGAATTCCATCGCTTAGGAGACCCGATCTTTGGTGTATATCCTTCAACCGGTAAGCCAATCCGTCCCTAACTATCTTCAAAGTGTGATCTCCAAATTTGTGAAGATCATTGCATGCCATCAAGCAATTTCTTTGAAGCTCACTGCGGTAAACGACGCCGAATGGTTTGCTGATGAGTGTAAATTGTGAAAGCTGGTTGATGTCGGGAAGATCAAGCTGCGGTGGAGTGAAGTTGACACGGGTCTGATAAGATTCTACTGCAAGCTGGAGATCTTCTACACGTTCTTTGATGACTATGCGTCTGATGAAGATGAGCACTGACTTTATGAATTCACGTTGTACTTCAGTGGAGAATTGTCTCATACGACCCTGTACTTTGGCAAGGTACATATCTTCGATGTCGTTGATAGACAAATTCTCAAAGTCAGCTTCAGAGAATGCATAATCCCTTTCGTCTTGTCTTTTGACCACAATATTCTTGAGATAAGTGTAGTCCCATTTGGACGAAAGATCAACGTGTTTGATGGCAACGATGTTTTTAGTACTGAACACTGCATGTTGAGACTTCTGGACCTGGCAGCTTCTGTAGTAGATTCTTCGGCGTTTCGGCCAATGATGAATCCCGTACATTGCATCTCGGTCGTATGCTTCCACTTTGTTGGAGAACAAGTGATTAGCTCTTTCCTCGGTAGCTATGCAGTTTGAGTATTCGGCTGCTGGGAATGGAAGTGTCAAGGATGTAGCGTATTTCCTTGAGCCATCGCCACCGTGTAGAAGAAATTCCAGGTCTTTGTTGAAGAAGTGTCAGAATGGAATTCTAGGCTCATTTGGTTGGCCAATTGTTGGTAGTGGTCTAGACTAGTCGGTGTAATAAGGAGGGTTGTCCCGCTTCGTAAAGTCGATGTTTGCTTCTGGGTTGAGCCAATCCATGTTATTAGACATAGCTCGAGCAATGTTATCAAGGTGATATTCGACCTCGATGGCACTTTCTGAGCTATCTTTTAACAGTTGAAATGCTTCATTCTTGATTCGCTTCAACTCGGATTTCGTCATCTTCTTTACTTTGAACTTTTCTTGCAGAATTTTAGCATGCTCCAAAGTAGTACCGTCCACTAGATCTTGACCTTCTTTAGGGTAGGGAGTTGAATTGACAAGTGTAGAAAACCATTCAAATTCCTCTGTGTTATCTTCATCTAGCCAGGATAGGACGTCAGCCTCGGGCGCCTTCTTCTTCTTTTTCTTAGGCCTAGATGAGGATTCTGGTTTCTGTACTTTGTCGGGTGAGGCGGGTTGTTGTTGGGGCTCATGGAATTCTTCATCGTCACCACCCGTATACTCAAAGTGATCACCGGTTTTCTGAGTCTGGGGTGGTGTCTCGGAATCCTGAGGTTTATCAGCAAAAGAGCGGGGAGGAGATCTTTGTTGAGATGGAATCCTTTGTGGTGGAGGCGGCATTGAGTACTGAATCGAAGATGATTCGCCAGACTTCTTTGTGCGTTTAGGCTCCTTATCCTTATCTTGATCTTTGTCTTCATCATCTCTTGAACGCTTAGGCCTTATAGCCTCTTCTCTGAATGATGACTTGAGTTGGTATTCCAGCAATGCTTCAAACAGTTTAGCTTCATGGGAGGCAAACGTTGTAGAGCGTGTTGACATTTGCGCTACCAGCCGGTTTACTAATTCATCATCTGAGAAGATTGTAGTTTCAACTAGATTGATGCTCAAATTCATCGGAGTTGATTTCATGGCTTGCTTGGCTAAGTGTAAGAGATTCGGATAAAGTTGTCTGGTATACATCTCCTTTGTCATTTTCGGAATGACCTCCATTAAGAACTTGTGAGTGTGTCCTTTTATCATCTCGTCCATGCTCCCTTGAAGATCATCCTTCATAAGCTTCTGTACATACTCCCTTTCAACTTTCATCTTGTCATTCTCATCATGAAGATACGTTATCTGATCAGCGAGGAAATTCAACTTTCTGTAGAGAATATCTTTCTTTCTGACTCGTTTGATAGCTTTAATGATTCGATTCTTAGATTGAGAGATCCAAGATGGAGTTGGCTTCTTTACTGATCTGGATGATGATTTGGTTGATTTCTTTGATGGTGGTGGTGAAGAGTGAGTAGAAGAATCTGATGATGATGAGATGTGAGGAGACTCCGGGTTATTTGGTGGTTCAGAAGTTTCTTCCTTTGATCGTGCAGGACTATCTAGAAGAAACGTATCATACTCAACATCTTCTTCATTGCCTGACTTAGCTTGTTCATCAGCTTTGGCTTTGGCTGCAGCTTCTTCATCAGCTTTTACCTTCTCTAACTTCTCAGATTCTGGTTCTTCAAAATCATACTCAAGAGTATCTTCGACACGTGTTTGTTGTTGTACCAAAGTGGTGGCACCAGATCCCTTATCGGGTTGATTAACAGCATCAGGACCTGGTGAAGGTTGAGCTGCACCACTTGACCCTTCGGGGCCACCCATTTGTTCTTTTCCAAATTCTTTTGCCACGTGTTGGAGTCTAAGGAATTTGAACTTCTTCCTGTAAGAAGTATCCAATTGCTCTTCTTCTTCATCTGAGCTTTCTTCATAAGGCACAAGTACAGGAGTCTTCCCTTTTCCTTTGTCAGCTGGTGGACTTGGAGGTTTAGCTGCTGAAGGAGGTGTTTCGGTTGCAGATTTAGAGTAGAAAGTCTCTTCATCTGATTCAGTAGCCTCCGAGTCCTTGTCCATTAGCTTTCTCTGCGGTTCAGGCTTAGATACGGGAATAGGAACAGCTTCCTTGGTGGGAACTTTCCCCTTTCGTGGAGGATTCCTCCTGGGAAACATCCTCTGACTCTCAGTGCTTGCAGCACTTCCAGCACTTCCTCTTCTGTTTCTCCTAGTAGGTGTTCCAGAAGGCTTTTCATCGAGATGACCAACTTTTCCTTCTTGTACTGCTACTTGATACCTTTTGTATGTTTCAAGCTTTTTGATTTCATTTGTCAGAAGGTGATTAGGCAGCACGGCACCCTGTTTCTTTGTTGACGATTCCTTGATTCTGACTGATAGGGTAGGCTCAGTCAACATATCGTGATTATCTGGGTCATTGAGCCTCTGTGGAATATCGTGATTATCTGGAATCTTTGAGCCAAGTTTCTTGTGAAATGACATTATGTCTTCCCATAGCAGTGCTTCAATTTCGATGTCCTTTTTGTTGATTAATGACCAGAAGATTTGTAGTTCCATGAGCTTGGGATGCTCATAACCACTACCACGACCAGAGACCGATTTGGTAATGATGATGTAGAGGGTTCTCCACGGTTGAGGAATGTTCTTAAGCTCCACATGAGAATGCTTAGTGATAATTCCTGAAGCTTCATCATAGCCAATATCCATCAGGAATTGCATAACTGTCTCTTCAGTAGGTGTGGCATAGAAGTCTGTTGGCTCGATTTCAGGAATTAGAAGAACAGCCCGTAGATCTGCTTGTGTGATGGTGATTTGTTTGTGATTGAGCGTCACATCCCGCACTTTGACCTTTGATCCTTTGCATTGAATTCGAATTGTTGTATGTTGATTTCTGCTGTAGCGAGTGTGAGAGCATGTTATGGTATGGATGATTCCTAAGAATATCCACAGCAATCAAGCAAGAAGATTCGAGCATGTGAGGGTTTCAAAGTCAACTCTGAGATTGTTCTTTACAATCTTTCTTGGATAGCCATTAGGGAAGATATCATCAATTGTGAGAACCTCAGGTGCATCCACATTCATTTGAGCAACCATGTCGCGATCTGAAATAACATTAGCCAAAAGAACCAACATATCGAAAGACATAATGTTAGTCAACAGAAGGTTTTTATTGTCTAATTATTGAATGTACAGTGTTAATGATTGTTACGAGTCCTAATTCACTTGTTTGTCCAATAGTCCAATGACGTCGTGAAACTTTTCGTGAGTTAGTTAACTTTAATTTTAATTTTTTTTTTTAAGTTTATGTTATCACTTATAGTTCACAACATATCAAACGTTTAAGTTTATTAGTGACATTATTGGATTCGTGACGTTATGATTCATTTATTTACAAGTTTGCACGTGTAACAATTCAAAACGAAGGTTTGATCAAGGCTTATGCGTAGGAATAGTAGCTTATGCGTAAACAAGATAAGTATACGCGTAGATGTAAGCTTACGCGTAGAATCCTGACTTACGCGTAAGAAATATTACGCGTAGGAACAGGAGAACCTTATGCGTAAAACTTAAGCGTAGGCGTATATAAACCTTACTCGTAAGGATTACTCGTTAGAGTAAACCTTATGTGTAGAGTCACTGTTTACGCATATCCTTCACAGGATACGCGTAGTCCCATTGTAGAACCTTACGCGTAATAGTTACGCGTAAAATTTCTCTTACGCATAACTTTCTACGCGTAAGGTGATCCTTATGCGTAGAGTAACAAGGACCTTGATTCTGAGTTTTATGCGTAGCAAGCCTGAAATAAAATCATCACATCATCAATCTTAACATGTATAGTTATTTAAAAAACAGATCATAGCATGAAACTCATTCAAACAGTTAGGCGTAGAAAACCTTACGCGTAGCCAAAAAACCCTAAAGTTCAAAATTTACGCGTATGACATCTAGCCATAGGTTATGCACCAAACGTTTTCTGGTAGGTCTTAGGTGTTGTGAGAGTCTATTAACCAAGTTTTAACATCCAATTCGTGGTGAATCAAAAATACCCAAGCTCAAGAACTTTAAACCCTAATTCCTAATTCTGACATAATTAGTGTTTCTGGGTTGTTATAGGGCCTGGATATCATCAATTCAACATGATATTAACCTCATAAAGCAATCTTTTTGACCAAAAACCTTCACATTTGAAAAACCTCCAAAACTACGCATAAACCCTAATTTTGAAAATCAATCAATTCATGTTTCTGGGTGGATTTTGAGGATAGAAAAGATATCAACAATGTTATTAAAGCATTTTGACACTATCTTTTTAACCATAAACACACACCAATGATTGTGTGTTCATACGCTTATGCGTAGAACACATAATCACACATATCTAACGTTTTAACCGTTGGATTTGCATAAAATTCAAAACCTTTGCTTGTAATAACGTTAAGATTATGAAAACACTTACACTTTGATGATCAAAAACACAGATTTCTTGAACGAATTATGTGCGTAGGATTAGTTAGATGAGAGTAATAAATGTGAAGTGAAAAAATTAGGTGGGTGTTTTTATTAAAAATAACTTTAAGCTTTTGGCAGTTTTGGTCCCTCCACCTTTTCCTTTTTCATCCAAAGCCATTTAACTTCCATTATGGTTACCAAACAAAGATTTTAAGAAAGAAACTTGACGACACTCCCCCTCGACTTAAGAAAATAATGAAAGGTTATAAATTTTAGTCCGAGAAGTGTCAGTTGAACCAGAAAAGTTTACCACCATTGATACAAGAAACAACCAGAATAGAGTAACATGCAAGTACACAGATGTTTTTGAAACAGTTAAGTATTTATTTTCTCCCCCTCAACACTTGATCGGAAAAATACTGAATTTTGAAAGATTAGAGTGTTGACGGTTGAAATGTACTTGCCATGTTGAAAGAAAAAATAGATAGAAGAATATTTTTGTTGTTTTGTCAGGTTTTATATTTTTGTATTTTGTTTTTGAAAAATATTTACAAAAGAGATTTTGGTGTTTGACAGGTTTTTAAGACTGTTTTAGGAGTTCATCCAATTCCTCTTGAGTCAAACACCTCATACCAATCCGGTGGACCAACTCATTAAACCTAGCGGGAGGCAAGGCTTTGGTGAGAAGATCAGCCAATTGGTATTCTGTACCCACAAAATATAATTCAACAGTACCCTGTTCCACGTGATCCTTGATGAAATGATATCGAAGATCGATGTGCTTTGATTTCGAGTGCTGAAATGAGTTGCACGAGATCGCAATGGCACTCCGATTGTCGCAGTACATCGGGATTCTGTCAAATACGTAACCATAGTCTTTGAGTTGTGTTCTCATCCAAATGACTTGAGCACAACACGCCGACATGGCTACATATTCGGCTTCGGTTGAGGACAGCGATGTACAATCCTGCTTCTTCGATTGCCATGACACCATTTATCACCAAGAAATTGTAAAGCTCCTGAGGTACTTTTCCGTGAGTCTAAGCATCCTACGTGGTCAGCGTCTGAAAAAGCGATTAGTTCAAAACCAGAATCCTTCGGATACCAGATTCCCAAATTAATGGTTCCCTTGATGTATCGGAGGATTCTTTTAGCCTCAGAGAGGTGAGTTTCAGTTGGTCGCGACTGATAACGGGAGCAAAGATATACAACAAAGACAATATCAGGTCTACTGGCTGTTAGATACATGAGAGACCCAATGATACTACGGTATTTGGTAGGGTCAACCAATTTCCCATGTAAATCAGCGTCTAGCTTCTTGGTATGAGCCATTGGTGTGGCATAGGTGTCACAAGTTTGCATTCCAAATTTGTGTAACAATTCAAGGGCATATTTGGACTGACTCAAGAAAATACCACGGGGTGATTGATGAACTTGTAGTCCTAGAAAGAACGTAAGTTCACCCATCATGGACATTTCAAAATGTTTCTTCATTAGTTTTGCAAAAGCGATTGAGTACTTTTTATGAGTTGACCCAAAAATGATGTCATCCACATAAATTTGAACAATTAAAATATGTTCCCCGTGATATTGTATGAAAAGAGTTGGGTCGACCGAACCTTTGGTAAAGTTATTGGCAATGAGGAAAGATGATAGCTTATCATACCATGCCCGAGGGACTTGTTTGAGACCGTAGAGAGCTTTCTTCGCTTTATAGACATGATTAGGGAACTCAGGATCAATGAATCCTTCTGGCTGACTGACATAAACCGTTTCTTTCAGTTGTCCATTGAGAAAAGCAGTTTTGACATCCATCTGAAAGACCGTGATGTTCATGTGAGCCGCAAATGCCAGAAAAATCCGAACAGCCTCAAGACGAGCAACCGGAGGAAAAGATTCTTCAAAGTCAATACCCTCTTCCTGACGATAACCCTTAGCCACTAGACGTGACTTGTTTCTGATAACGTTTCCTTCAATATTGAATTTGTTTTTCCAAATCCATTTAAGACCAATGACGAAGACCCATGTCGGTCTTTCAACCAGTTCCCATACTTCAAGACGTTTAAATTGGTTGAGTTCTTCCTGCATGGATTCAATCCAGTTGTCCTTTGTCATTGCGTCTTTGATGTTTTTAGGTTCAGATTGGCAAACAGTGAGTGCATAAATGCGATGTTCACCGTCTGTGTGAAGACGTTGTCTCGTAACGACTGGTTGATTCGGGTTGCCAATAATATTTTCGAGATTATGGTCTTTTGTCCATCTATGTGTGGAGGGTTGATGTTGGTATACATTGTGCAGATTTTGAGGATTCAAATGGCTTGTTGAAGATTCTGCGACATCAGGTGCAACAGTCTCATTAGCAAACGGGTTAAAGAACGCATTTGGATCAAAATCTGCAGGTGGGGGTACATCATTCAGAACATCATCGGCCGGTTCATCATTGTTGGAAGCGGTTTGTTCAACTGTTGTGTTGGAGTCAACTGGTGGTGCTTCTTCAACCGTAGTTGTTGTAGCAGGTGTATCAGGTATAAGAGTATTATCAGGTTGAGCAGCGGAAACAGCGGATACACCTGGAGCACGTTCATCAATATCGTCACTGAACAGAGGAGCAAATAACCTTTCCATTTGTTGACGAGTAATCTGGGGGCTTTGTTCAGCTGATGATGGGGTTTGGGGGAAGTTTAAGCGGTTGTGACCGGGTTCCAAGCTGTTATACTCAGAAGCCATTTCCGTGAGTTCATCAAAATGAGCATGAATCGTTTCCATAACCTCCTTTGTTCAACGATTCCAGATTCGGAAACCTTTAGAATTATCACAATATCCAATAAAGACTCCAATGTCAGCTTTGGTTTTGAGCTTTCCAAAGTCATCACGATCATTATGCGGATAGCAAAGAGATCCAAATACATGAAAGTGTTTGAGATTCGGTTTTCTGTTGTGGACAAGCTCGAAAGGTGTTTTGTTGTGGCATTTTGTAATCATAGACCGGTTTTGAGTATAGCATGCAGTAGATACAGCTTCTGCCCATAAGTAATCTGGAAGTTTAGCATTGATTAACATTGTTCTTGCAACTTCCACTAACGTTCGGTTTTGTCTTTCAACAACTCCGTTTTGTTCTGGTGTACGTGCAATAGATGTCTGATGCTCTATTCCTACTTTCTCATAAAATTCACGAAGAGTTTGGTTAACAAATTCAGTGCCTCTGTCTGTTCTGATTTGTCGAACGGTGTTGCGTAGCTGAACTTGTATTTTCGTGAGAAAGGTGATGATCATTTGTGGAGCTTGATCTTTGCTTCGAAGAAAGTAGACCCAAGTCCAGCGTGAATAGTCATCAACAATTACTAAGATGTAGCGTTTGCCATTGATCGTTTGCACGCGCATCGGGCCACACAAATCCATGTGAAGAAGATGAAGCACATGTTGAGAGCTGTGTTCCACCTTTGAAGGAAAATGAGCACGAGTGCTTTTTCCTTGTTCACAAGCTGAGCAAAGGTGATCTTTAGAATACCGAAATCGTGGGAGTCCTTCAACTAGTTTGTGTCGAGCAAGGTTGGTGATGGTTTGAAAGTTTAGATGTGAGAGACGACGGTGCCATAGCCATGATTTTGTTGATGTTGCCTTTGAAAGTAAGCAGATGGGAGAAGAAGCAACCATGTCTTGCATAGAGATAGTGTAAAGACTGGAATTACGCGAGCCAGACATAAGGTCGTTTCCTTGTAGATCACGAATGAAACAAGTTTTCTCCGTGAAAGCAACCTCCAAATCTCCATCACAGAACTGCCCGACTGAAAACAGATTGTGACCGAGGCCTTCCACATAATAAACCCTGCTAATTTCGATGTTCCCATTGATATAGTCTCCGTAGCCCATGATAGCTACGAAGTGATCATTCCCGAACCTGACAGTGCCAATGAACTTTGCAATAAAGTTTGATAACAGTTTAAGGTTGCCTGTCATGTGTCGGGAACATCCGCTATCAACAATCCAGAGAATGATCTGTATCACCTGCATTACACACAGACGACACAGATGGAATAGAAGTAGATGTGGAACCCGAAATGTTAGAGGGTTCCGGAGCAGTTATAGTAGATATACACACATCAATAGCTTTAGGTATCCATTTAAATCCTAGTGTGTTATATATCCATTTCTGCCATCTCCAACTAGTATTTGCTTTAGTCTTAGTGAATGCACTAGGTGGTACTACATTCCTAGGAGGTGAAACTGGAGCTACAGGGACAGCAAAGCGTTTCTTAGAATCTAAAAAGGGCGGTCTACCAAGCACAGACTTAGAAAGATTAGTGGGCCTAGAGGTATTTCGGTTCTTAGGATTCCTTAAACGAGAGATGATAGCTTTAGCAACACATTTATCATGACAATCAGAATTCATACTTTTACGACAAATAACACAAGGTGCATCAGACTGAATATCAAAAGTGCTTAAAGGTTTAGCATTCGTTACATCACTATTTCTATTACATGTGCCAGACGCAATATCTATAGTGGAAGCAACGTGAGTCTTATTCATAGTCCTAGGGTGTTCTTCTACTTTAGCATTCTTTATTGATCTTTTCTTAGGTCGCAACTTCCTATTCTTCGATGTAGTGCTCTTAGGCTGTGAAGTGCGGACGTTTGGAAAAGACGCAACTATTCCTGTTTCAGTAGAATGAAGCACGTTAGAAATTTGTGATTTGGCAGTAGTGATTCTAGGTTCACGATTACTAAGTGTTACTGGGGCTATTCTCTTAATCACTGTAGGCGGAAGTTGTTCATACTTTCCTAACATTTCTCTTAACTTGAAGATAGTGTGAATCAGATCTTGATTTTCAGACCGAATATTTCCAGCAAAATGCATAACTTCTTTAGTGTGTGCAAGATAATGATCAAGTTCATTTGATGCTTCATCACGAGTCTTTTTGAGTAAATCAAATATGACACCATATTCCTTTTTAACTTTTACAAGTTCTTGTTCATATTTTGAGATTTGACACTTAAAAGACACGTTTTGATCATCCAGTTGCTCAATTTTTGGATCAGAAGTTTTGTCACGCAACTGGGCGATTTTGTGTTGAAAAACAAGTTGTTGATCGTGAATATCTTTTTGACACCAATTAAGACGGCGTATTGCATTTGAAAGTTCGTGTGACAATCGTTTGTTTTCAACTTTTAAGGACTCAATCTGAAGCACATTATCAGTGTTCTCAACATTTACCACAGAATCAACAGTATCAGCAGAGATATAATCAAATGCATATGACAAAGAATTCAATAGCACAACATTATGGACATCAGCGCAGATGACATCTTCCAAGAATCGATCAACATCTTTTCTTAACAGTTTCTTTTTACGTTTAGTATTAGAAATAGATGTTTCTGTTTTATCGAAAACAACCTTCATCAATCCAAGTTCCTTATGAAAGTCCCTTTCCAAAGACAATGCACAACTTTTCAAATTTTTAACATTTGGTAAAAGATTTTTCTGAAAAATATCTCTTTGTTCTCGCGCCAGAGGCGATTGAAAATGTTGAACTTTGATTTCAGAATGATATTCTATCTCATGTTGTAAAGTTTTGAGGTCAGACATGAAAAGGTCAAAATATCTAAGAATTTTGCGATTTTCAGGTTTTGAGTTTACTTCACTGATGGGAGGTAAAGGACCATAAGTTTGTGCATAATCTGGTTTGGGATTGTCATTAGAAGACTCAGACGTTTTTATGATAATCCTTGGTGTGTTAGAAGAATCCGTTGGTGTGACGAAAGTGACCGCTTTTGAATAGTTAAAAGGTTTGTTGTAAACAACTTTTTCTAATTTTGATCGACTCTCGTCTTCTGCATCTAATTCCTCTTGACGATGATATTCAACAACACTCATAATAGAATTATCAATTTTATATTCTGCACTGGAAACTTCAGGATTTGGTTTGAATGCTTTGGTTGAAAGCTTAGGTTTGTAATCAGCAAGATTTGGTCCATAGCCATTTGGATTTGGTTTTAAAGTAAACTTTTCAATAGCTGTGACCGACTCACCATGTTTGTAAACCACAGTTTTAAACTCTTTAAGTTTGTTTTTCAAGCCGATGATTTCTTCAAGATGATCATCTATTCGTTTCGTTGAATGCTTTTTGTATGCAGAGAACTGTTTTTGACAAGTTAACAACTCAGCCTTAGCTTTTTGATTTTCCAAGGTGAGAGCGTTAATTTGCTTTTTATGTTCATGTTTCAGTTGTTCTATTTCAGACAACAAAGCATTCTTCGAAGCGGCTAGATCACGCATCTGTCTCTCTAAATATTTTTCGTTTTGATGAGATTTGGCAAAGGCTGCTTCAAAACCGTTTTCACGTTTTTCTTGAGTTTTGAAAAAGTTGAGTTGCTTTTGTAAACATTCAAAATCCTTGGTTAACAGTGCATTTTTGCTTTTCAAGTCCTGATTAATGGCATGACATTTTTCCACTATGGTCTGTTGGTCTTGTATTAAACGAGCAAAATCTGGATGAGGCAAAAGTTCGGTGTGTTCAACGTGAGTCACAACATGATCATTACTTAGATCCTCAAGTATAACCACGGAGTCAATTTAAGTATCAAGGGAAACCATAAGGTCATCTTGATCATCAAATATAACTACGGGGTCTATTTGAAAATCGGCGGAATGAGATGTGGACGACTCATTTTGAACATTCTGAGCCTTGCCGGATTCAGATGTTGGCGGAGATATGAGATCAGAGATAAATATGGTTTGTTCGGGTACCTGAGACAAGCCATCAGTGTCATACACTGGGCCTGTGTCACTCATGTGTAACTCATGCATATTAGCCATCAACATAACAGCTGCATTGGCCTGCAAGTCCTCCATATCATCATCTGAGTCTGCATTTGCCATAAAGCTCTATTCTTTGTCTGTGAGAGTTCCACCAGCTTCATCCTTAAGAACCAAAAGAAGAGCCTCTTTGTGATAAGCACTGCCCCAAGTCCTAGGCTTTAGGCATGCATTAGCTAGATGTCCCTTCTCATTGCAGTTGTAGCATCGAAGACCATTCAACCCATTTTGAGCATTTCCCAGTTCCACCACTTGAGCTCTATTGTTATTCCTACCCACAGCATTAAACCCATGACCACCGCCCATCTGACTACCATAACCACGATTCTGAACTTCAACTCGTCCATTGTTCACAACAGCTTGATTCCTTGTGTTAGATGAGGAACGAATACGGTTGTTGGACTTGTTGGTATAACGGCTAAAGGCATTAGCAATCATAGCAAATCCTTGTTGCAGTGCTTCGAACGGATCAGATTCCTCATTAGCTTCACTGACAAGTGCTTGAGCATTGTTGTTGTTGTATGGAACCAATTGAGTTTGTTGAGATTGAGGTTGTGAAGGATCATATGGTGTGATTGTAGCAGTTGGTTGAGTTGCTGGTTGAGGAGAATAATTGTTTTGAGCATATAAGGCAAGTTGTTGATTTTCCGGATGTGTCGGTGGAGCAATTTGAGCACGGAGAATCATTTCCCTATCAACTTCCTTTTCATGAGGCTTCAAGTAATCGTACAACAATCCATATGTAGAATGATGCATATTCTTCGCTTGACGGAGAAAAATGACATACTTCTCCCATTCAGGACCAAGACTACTCAGGAACTTGGTATTCACTGCAATTCTTGGCATGATGATGTTGTGTTTATCCAAATCATTGATGATGTCTGAAAAACGATGATGATAAGACTCTAGTGTCTCTCCAGGTTCAATCATGAAGTGTTCATAAGCCAAGTAAATTTTGGATTCCAAATCCTCCTGATTGAGTACAGATCCTTCCATAAGAAGATGAATATGATCCCACATTTCCTTTGCAGTCTTTTGAGCATCAACACTTCGAAGAATTTGGTTAGGTAATCCTAAGAGGATATATTGCATTGCAAGTTCATCAGCTTCATAGTGTAGAAGTTCCTCTGCATTCAGGTCGGCAACAGTAGCAATGTTGGATTGTTCATCTTTTGGTGGATTAGCATTTGGATCGGTGGGTACGATAACAGTAGGCATCTGAAATGGACCTTCCAAGATAACCTTCTTTAAGAACTTTCCATGTGGCTTCTTCAGATCACAAAACCTAAAGAACCTTATCACCCATTGATCGTAGTTTCCTGGTGTGAGCATTGGAGGTCTATCAAGTGATCCAGCCTCATGAATTGATTGTTGGCTACTTAAAGCTTCACACATCTTTGCGAACCAAGTGGGTTCCTTCATAGTGTTCCTTGATGGATGTTGATTGAATTCGTTTGTGTAGGGTTGTACTTGAAGACTTGGTGGTGGTTGAACCATTTGAGGTTGTGGAATTGCAGCAAGTTATGGAGTATGTTGTTGATTAAATTGTTGTTGATAAATTGCTTGTTGTTGATTCCATTGTTGATGTTGTGGAGTGAGTTGTTGTTGACGTTGAGAATAAGTGTAAGGGAAATAGTTAGAGTATGGTGGTTGTGACATATTGAAAACTTGTGTAGGTAAAAATGGATCTTTGTAGTCGAATGAACCTTTGTTGATGAAGTATCCTTAGGCGTAGTAATCACAATAAACCAAGTAGGACTTATGCGTAAAAACACCAAAGTTACGCGTAACAATGAGAGTTACGCGTAGTTTTAGCTTACGCGTAAGCAGGGAAAAGATGCTAAAGTTATGCGTAGACACAAAGTTAGGCGTAGAAAGTTAGGCGTAGGATTACCTTCTGCGTAAGACTAGGCTTATGCGTAAGATGAATCTTATGCGTAGGATTTCTACGCGTAAGCTTTATGCTTATGCGTAAGTTTAGGTTTTTATCCCAAATGATCTTTTACACTATCACAGTGTAAAAGATATCCAAAGTCGACGTATTTTCAGGCTTATCCAAGCAAGAAAACACGGAGTAAACCACGAAAACGAAGATCAAACCAAGGAATAACTTACGCGTAATATTAGGGTTTTGATACGCGTAAGATTACTCGTAAAAATGATTGTGCCCAAATTTGTTTCTAAACCAGATTTTTGTTATGGAATAGCTTCAATATTACCAAAATAACACAAAAGTGTGAAGCTTGATGAACCAAAACAGCTAAACGGGTTACGCGTAGAACGACACCCACGAACAAAAACAAGCTTAAAAACTTAGATCCACGCGTAAAGTTTAAAACTTTTTGCCAAAAACAGTTATTTTAACACCTTAAAACATTGAAAGTGCAAGAATCTTGGATTAAAAAGTGTAAAAAACGAGTTTTTAAGCGATCCAAAGTGGTAACCACGTTTACGCGTAAGACCGAATACAAGAAAACTTCAAAAACGAAAGTGTTAACCCAACTATTTGGCGATTGATACCACTGTTAGGTCACTAGATTTACAAAACAAGCTTAATAGAAAGATAGAGAGGCGATTGAACAAGTAAACCAAACACACACACACGTTAAGCTTAGACGGTTATGCGTAGATGTGAGTGAAAGAAAATAACTTGAACAACCAACCTTCAAATGAAGGTTTACAAGGGTATTTATAGGAGGGAAGCTAGGGCAACACTCCTAGTCCCTTCCTTTCTCCTATGGGCTTGGGCCTAAGCTCATGGGCCTTCTACATAAGCTTAAGGCTAATGACAAACATAAAGGCCATAATTAAGCTACCTATTACATATTAATTACTAACACTTGATTATGGTTTTGGAGTGATTCCAACATTCCTATCCTTGCATTCTCTAGAGAAGTGACCCATCTGATGACATGTAAAGCACTTGACCTTCTTCTTGTCAAACCTTGCTGGATCTCTTCCCTGGAAACCAAACTTCCTCCCAGCTTTACGTTCAAATTTCTTGATGTCCATAGATAGTATAGCTACTTGCCACTTTAACTTCATCTCTTCCATCTCCAGTGGATCTACCTGATCAAAATCCTCATAGGCAAGTTCCTGTTGAGGATTATAATCAGCAAAGAAGGATCCAAGTACATCTTTCATTATACCACTAGTTGTAGATTGAGAACTGGATGGAGTGGTAGTGTAAGATGATGATGAGTAAGTTGGACTTGGAACATGAGTCATATTTGGATTAGAGGCTCCAACAAATGCTGTATGACTAGTAGAAGTTGATGAACGGAAGGGACTTCGTACATCAGGCTCAAGAGATTTAAGCTTGTTGTATAGCTCATCAAATGTAATCATATCAAGCCCACCTTTAGTTTTAAAGGCAATGCTTACTTGTAGCCAGGATTGAGGTAAAGATCGCAAAAACTTGGAATTGCAATCATCATTATCTGGCTTTGCCTTAAGCTGATTCAACTGACTTAATATCTTGTGAAACCTGTCATAGCCTTTGTGAATTCCTTCCTCTTCAGAGATCTGAAAGTCTTCAAACTGTTGTCGCAGCATCAATTTTCTCATTCTCCTAGACTCCTCATTCCCTCCAAACTTGGCCTTGATGGCCAACCAAATATCCTTAGCATCATTCATGAAGTGAAAATCACTCAAGTGATCCTCAGGAATAGCTTGAAGAAGAATTGTTTTAACTTTTGTTTCTCTCTGAACTGCTAGTAATTCTTCAGCAGATTTGGGAGGAACATGAATAAGTTTTCCATCAGGATCTGTGGTAGTTCTTTTTAAGCTGTTTCCCTTCTTGACAACTTCCCACATATTCCAATCAATGTTGGAAATCCAGTTTTGCATCTTCATTGCCCATAAATCATATTCCTCCTTCTTTAGATAAGGAAACTTGGCGTTGCTATTCGAGAGACTTAGTTGTTGCAGATTGGTGGTATTCTGGTTGTTGGTGCCTTCAATATCATCTTGTGATCCAGGCATGGTGAACGATTTGTTGGTTGTATGAGTGTTTATGAAAGACGGTTCTTAGTATCGTAGAGACTCTCTCGAGGCTCTGATACCACTTGTTGAAAACTGAAGACCTTGATAGATCTTGAACACTTCACAGATCATTAGTATTACTTATGTAATCACAAGCAAACTAATAGACAATCTCTACGACTTATATTCTTTAGCGGAAAATCAAATATAAGCACAAACACAATAACTAAGAACTCGTTGATCCTCTATGGATCTTTATATTACTAAAACTCTGTTTTTTCAATTTGTTACATTAATCATTCTATTGTGTTCCTTTTATAAGCAAGGAACCCTAACTTGTTTCCTAAGAAACGTATAATCATAAAACTAAATAAGATATACATTATCACTTCCTAATAAAGCTCATGCATATCCTAACTAACTATATAAATCACGGAATAACTATTTCCGCAGAAACAAACTACGTACTATACTACTTCAGCAGATTCTGTTCTTCAGCAAAAACATTGTACTTCAGCAGAATCTCTTCGGCAGTAACATCAGCAGAATTCTAACTTAGCAGAATTCCCAACAGTTGGGGTCATCAAGTCTCAAGGGAATGTCTAGATTATTCCCGAGTATCCTTTGGATCAACAGCTTAGTATATCTGATGTAGGGGACCTTGGTGCCAGGCTTTTTGAGGTAAGACATCATGTCTTCCCAAATCAGACTTGCGAAGTCAATATGCATCTTGTTGACCATGCCCCAGAATATTTGCAGTTCCATGAGCTTAGGATGCTCATAACTGCTATCACGTCCAGAAACAGACTTGGCAATGATGATGTATAATGTTCTCCACGGCTGGGGAATGTTCTTTAAATCAACTGAAGAATGTTTGGTGATGATTCTCGCAGCTTCATCGTAGCCAATATCGACCATGAATCGGAGTGTAGCCTCTTCCAATGGAGTAGCAACATAATCAGCAGGCTGGATGGCAGGGAGCAGGAGAATTGCTCTTAAATCCGCAACAGTGACGGTGACCTGTTTGTTGTTGAGAGTCACCGTGACGGCATCTTGACCATCAGCTTTCTTCATAGTGTGCCAGAACTGATGGATATAGATTTCTGGTACTGTTGCTGAATTGGTAAGCATGTTGTTGTAGGGATGAGTCTTCAGAATGTCCACAACAATACGGCATGACGACTCAGAGCATGTGAAGTTATCAAAGTCCACTTAGAGGTTATTCTTTCCAATCTTCATGTTGTAACCGGTAAGGAAAATATCTTCCATTGTGAGTACGTTTGGTGCGTTAACATTTTCCATTATGACGTCCATTTTGTGATCCGAAAGATATTGATCCAAAAGAACCAACATATCGAAAGACATTACGTTAGTCAAAAGTTGATTTTTATTGTCCAATTATTGAGTATGTTATGTTAATGAATGTTACGAGTCCAATGTCACTTGTTTGTCCAATAGTCCAAAGTAGTCGTGATAAGTTTCATGAGTTTATTAATTTTGAATGTTAAAGTCCAAATTTTCACTCATTCACACAACATTATAACCATTATAGCTTATTAGTGACATTTTGGTTTTGTGACGTTATGAGTTATTTATTTACAAGTTTGTACGCGTAACAATTCATAAGTAAGGTTAAAATAAGGCTTAAGCGTAAAAATTGCAAGCTTATGCGTAAACAGTGTGTGACCATACGCGTAGGCATAAGCTTATGCGTAGGAGTTCCTCTTACGCGTAGGAAAAAGGTCTTGGCATAAGGCTTACGCGTAAGCGTATGTTGGAGCTTATGCATAGGGTTTACTCGTAAGAGTGAACCTTATGCGTAAGACTAAAGTTTACGCATATCCTTCACAGGATACGCGTAGTACCCATGTAGAACCTTATGCGTAAAGGTTACGCGTAAGATTTCTCTTACGAGTAACCATCTACGCGTAAGGTGATCCTTAAGCGTAGAGTTCCATTTTAACCTTGATTCTGATTTTTCACGCATAAAACCTGAAATAAATTCATCAAAATATTTCCATTAACACATTATTCAATCCTTTTTCATAGATCACATGGTATCACAGTTCAAATTCAGTTATGCGTAGACTAAACTTATGCGTAAAACTAAAACCCTAAAGTTTCAAATTTTACGACTAAACCATGGAAAGTGCACCAAATTGATTCTGGGATATCTTAGAAGCAATATGATATGTTTTCAATAATTTATAACATCAACCACATCAAGAATCAAAAGTACCCATTTTAACGAGCACTTAAACCCTAAATCTTGATTTAGCAAAATTCATGTTTCTGGGTAAGATTCAAGATAGTTTTGGTCAATTAAGCATGGAACAATCATCATTCAAGCAAATATTTATCCAGAAACACTCACACAAGAAAACCCCTAAATCCACGCATAAACCCTAACTTTTAAATAAGTGATTAAAACAGTTTATGGGTAAGTTTTTATGATGAAAATGGTTTAAGATCATGATATTAACATTGAAAACACAAACCATTTATCAAAAACATCATCAAACCAAGAAATCCATTCTACGCGTAAGCGTAAGAACAAAAGTTCTTGGTTTTGTAAAATCTAACCGTTAAAATTGCATGCAATTAAAAACCATTGTTTATAATCACTCAAAGATGCTTAAATCACTTACAAATTAGAAGATTATAACACGGATTTGAAGTTTAATTCTTATGCGTGGGAAGAAGGTGGTTGAAGTATTAATGAGTGTAATAAATGTAAAATATTTTTTAGGTGGAAGGTTTTGTTAAATTTAAGTTTAAACTTTTGACACTTTTGATCCTTCCACCTCAACCATTTGCATCCACAACCCATAACTTCCACTTTGGTTACGTACGAAGCATGATATTCTGAAAGAGATTAGACGACACTCCCCCTCGACTTTGAAAATAGATAAATTTTTCAAATTTGGGTCCAAGGAGCGTCAAGAAACAAGAAATGTATCCACCATTATCAAAGATACAACCAATACTGGGTAACATGCAAGTACAAGGTTTTATGAAACTTAAAATATTTACTTTCTCCCCCTCAACACTTAACCGTGAAAATATTGAAATTTTTGAAAGAGTGAAGTGTTGACAGAAGATTTGTACTTGCCATGTTAAAAGAAATTTAGGTAGAAGAATATTTTTGTATTTTATAAGTTTTGTATTTTTATATTTTGTTTTTGATAAAATATTTACAAAAGAGGTTTTGGTATTTGACTAGTTTTAAGATTGTTTTAAAAGTTCGTCCAGTTCCTCTGGAGTCAAACACCTCATACCAATCCGGTGGACCAACTCAGTAAACCTAGCAGGAGCTAAGGCTTTGGTGAGAAGGTCTGCCAGTTGGTATTCAGTACCCACAAAATATAATTCAACGGTACCCTTTTCCACATGCTCCTTTATGAAATGGTATCGAAGATCGATGTGCTTAGACTTCAAATGTTGAACAGAGTTGCACGAGATCGCAATAGCACTTCGATTGTCGCAGTACATCGGGATTCTGTCAAACACGTAACCATAGTCTTTGAGTTGTGTTCTCATCCAAATGACTTGAGCACAAAACACTGACATGGCTACATATTCTGCTTCGGTTGAGGACAGTGATGTACAATCCTGCTTCTTCAATTTCCATGATACCAGTTTATCACCAAGAAATTGTAGAGCACCTGAAGTACTTTTTCGAGAATCTAAGCAACCTGCGTGATCAGCGTCTGAAAAAGCTATTAGTTCAAAACCAGAATACTTCAGATACCAGATTCCCAAGTTAATGGTTCCCTTGATGTATAGGATGATTCTTTTAGCCTCAGAGAGGTAAGTTTCAGTTGGTCTCGACTGATAACGGGAGCAAAGATATACAGCAAAGACAATGTCAGGTCTACTAGCTATTAGATACATGAGAGACCCAATAATACTTCGGTATTTTGTAGGGTCAACCAATTTCCCATGCAAATCAGCGTCCAGTTTATTGGTATGTTCCATTGGTGTGGCATAGGTATCACAATTTTGCATTCCATGTTTGTTTAAAATTTCAAAAGCATATTTGGACTGACTCAAGAAAATACCACGGGGTGATTGATGAACTTGCAGTCCTAGAAAGAACGTAAGTTCACCCATCATTGACATTTCAAAATGTTTTTTCATAAGTTTTGAAAAAACGTTTGAGTACAAAAATGATGTCATCCACATAAATTTAAACGATTAAAATGTGTTCCTCGTGATATTGTATGAATAGTGTTGGGTCGACCGATCCTTTGACGAAATTAAGAGAGATAAGAAAGGATGACAACTTATCATACCACGCCCGAGGGGCTTGTTTGAGATCGTAGAGAGCCTTGTTCAGTTTGTAGACGTGATTAGGGAACTCTGGCTGACTAACATAGACTGTTTCTTTCAGTTTACCATTCAGAAAAGCAGTTTTGACATCCATCTGAAAGACCGTGATGTTCATGTGAGCCGCAAATGCCAGAAAAATCCGTACAGCCTCAAGTCTAGCAACCGGTGTGAATGATTCCTCGTAGTCAATCCTTTCTTCTTGTCTTTAACCCTTAACCACCAGACGTCACTTATTTTTGATAACCGTACCTTCAGCATCTAGCTTGTTTTTCCAAATCCATTTCAGACCAATAACATAGACCCCAGTTGGTTTTTCAACCAATTCCCATACTTCAAGACGTTTAAACTGGTTAAGTTTTTCTTGCATGGATTCAATCCAGTTGTCATATGTCATGGCTTCTTTAATATTTTTGGGTTCAACTTGGCAGACGGTAAGTGCATAAATGCTATGTTCGCCATCAGTCTGAAGGCGTTGTCTAGTTATGACTGATTGATTCAGGTTTCCAATAATGTTCACAAGAGGATGGTCTCTAGTCCAACGATGTGTGGAGGGTTGATGTTGATATACATTGTGCAGATTAGGAGGATTCAAATGACTTGTAGATGATTCCGCAACATCAGAAGTGGGAGTTTCATTTGCAAAAGGGTTGAAGAACCCATTTGGATCATAATCTGCAGGTTGAGGTACTTCATTGTTCAGAAGATCATCAGCTGGTTCAGCGTCATTGGATGCGGTTTGTTCGGTTGTTGTTGTAGAATCAATTGGTGGTGCTTCCTCAACAGTAGTTGTGGTTTTAGGTGTATTAGGAATTGGATTATGATCAGGTTGAGCAGCGGAAATATTTGATACATCTGGAGCACGTTGATCAATATCATCACTAAACAGAGGAGCATATAGCTGCTCCATTTGACGTCTAGTAAGTTGTAAACTTGGTTCAGCTGATGATGGGGTTTGGGGGAAGTTTAGACGGTTATGTCCGGGTTCCAAGCTGTTATGCTCAGAAGCCATTTCTGTAAGCTCATCGAAATTTGCATGAATCGTTTCCATAATCTCCCTTGTACGACGATTCCAGATCCGGTAACCCTTAGAGTTTTCACAGTATCCAACAAAGACTCCAATATCAGCTTTAGCTTTGAGCTTACCAAAGTCATCCCGATCATTATTTGGGTAACAAAGGGATCCAAATACATGAAAGTGTTTGAGATTCGGTTTATGGTTGTGGATAAGCTCATAAGGTGTTTTTGTGTGGTGTTTGGTAATCATTAAACGGTTCTGAGTGTAGCATGCAGTGGATACGGCTTCAGCCCACAAGTAATCTGGAAGTTTAGCATTAATTAACATTGTTCTTGCAGCTTCCACTAATGTACAGTTTCGTCTTTCAACAACTCCGTTTTGTTCTGGTGTCCGTGCAATGGATGTTTGATGCTCAATTCCCACTTTCTCATAATATGCACGAAGAGTTTGATTCACAAATTCAGTTCCTTTGTCTGTTCTGATTTGTCTGACTGTGTTCCGGAGCTGAACTTGAATTTTCGTGAGAAAGGTGATGATCATCTGTGGAGCTTGATCTTTAGTTCGAAGAAAATAAACCCAAGTCCATCTTGAGTAGTCATCCACAATTACCAAGATGTAGCGTTTGCCGTTAATCGTCTGCACACGCATCGGACCACACAAATCCATGTGAAGAAGATGAAGCACATGCTGTGAGTTGTGTTCCACCTTTGAAGGAAAGTGAGAACGAGTGCTTTTCCCTTGTTCACAAGCTGATAATAGGTGATCTTTAGAATACCAAAATCTTGGGAGACCTTCAACAAGTTTTTAACGTGCAAGATTGGTTATGGTTTGAAAGTTTAAGTGTGAAAGTCGACGGTGCCATAGCCAAGATTTTGTAGATGTTGCCTTTGAAAGTAGACATATGGGAGATGAAGCAATCATGTCTTGCATAGAAATTGTGTAAAGACTTGATGTGCGGGTTCCAGACATAAGATCGTTTCCTTGTAGATCACGAATAAAACAAGTTTTCTCCCGAAAAGCAACTTCCAAATCTCCATCACAAAATTGACCAACTGAGAAGAGATTGTGACCGAGACCTTCCACATAATAAACCCTGCTAATTTCGATGTTACCATTGATGTAATCTCCGTAGCCCATGATAGCTGCGAAGTGATCATTCCCGAACCTGGCAGTACCAATGAACTTTGAAACAAAGTTTGATAACAGTTTGAGATTGCCTGTCATGTGTCGGGAACATCCGTTATCACCAATCCAGAGGATGATCTGTATCACCTGCATTACACACAGACGACACAGATGGAATAGAATTAGATGTGGAACCCGAAGAGTTAGAGGGTTCCGATGCAGTTATAGTTGAAACACACATGTTTATGATTTTAGGTATCCATTTAAAGCCAAGTGTATTATGTAACCATTTTTTCCATCTCCAACTAGTCTTAGCTTTGGTCTTAGTAAATGCACTAGGTGATAAGTTCTTCCTAGGAGGTGAAGAGGGTTCTATGGGTACATCAATGATCGTAGTTGGAACACTACAGGGTGGTTTACCTAGCACAGACATAGAAGCATTAGTGGGCCTAGAGGTATTCCGTTTTCTATTATTCCGCTTACGAGATAAGATAGCATTAGCAACACATTTATCATGACAACCAGAAAACATGATTTTACGACAACCAACACAAGAAGCTTCAAACATAACATTTAAAGTACTTAAGGATTCAGCATTCGTTACATCACTTTTTCCATTACATTTGTCAGACGCAATATCTAAAGTGGGAGTAACATGTGTTTTATTCAAAGACCTAAGGTGTTCTTCTACTTCGGAGGTCTTTATTGTTCTTTTCTTACGTCGCAACTTCCTATTCTTCCTTGTGGTGCTCTTAAGTTGTGAAGTGCTAGCGTTGGAAAAAGAGGCAATTATTCCTGTTTCAGTAGAGGTAAGCACATTAGTTTCTTGTGATGTGTCATTTGGCAGTCTAAGAATTCCTGGTGCAATTATGTTTGTGTTACTATTCCTATCTTGCTTAAGTTTTACCAACTCTGCTTTTAGATCATGGATAGTGTGTAACAAATCTAGATTTTCAGAACGAGTGTTTCCATTTTGTCGTAAAACATCTTTGGTATATGCAAGATGATCATCAACATCTTTTGACGCTTGAGCACGAGTCTTTTTGAGTAAATCAAATATGACACCATATTCTTTTTTGACTTTTAAAATTTCTTGTTCATATTTTGAAATTTCACACATCAAAAACACGTTTTCATCATCCAGTTGCTCAAGTTTTGGATTAAGAGTTTTGGTATGCAACTGGTTGATTTTCTTTTGCAAAGCGAGTTCTCGATTTTGACAATCTTTTTAACACCATTGAAGATGACGTTTTTCATTTGAAAGCTCGTTTAACAAACGCTCATTTTCAACTTTTAAAGACTTGATTTGTGACACATTATCGGTATTCACAACATTTTCAACAGAATCAACAGAAATATAATCAAATGCATATGCAACAGTATGTAGTAACATAACATTTATGATATCATTTGATTATATTGCTGTTGGGTTGGGTTGGATATCAGCACAGATAACATCTTCCAAGAGTCGATCAACATCTTTTCTTAACATTTTCTTTTTACATTTTGTATTTGAAATCGATGTTTCTGTTTTCTCGAAAACTGTTTTCTTAAGTCCAAGCTCCTTGTGAAAATCCCTTTCCCAATATATTGCACACATTTTCAAATTTCGGACATGAGGTAAAATTCTTTTCTGAAAAATATCTCTTTGTTCTCGCGCATGAGGCGATTGAAAATGTTCAACTTTTATTTCAGAATTGATTTCAATTTCACGTTCCAAAAGTTTGATGTCCGATATGAATGTTTCAAAATATTTAAGAATTTGACATCGTTCGGGTAATGTTTTTACTTCACTGAGTGAAGGTAAAGGACCATTAATTTGTGCAGTATTGGGTTGGGGACCAACATTAGAAGACTCAGAAATAGGCGTGATAACCCAAGGTGTGTTAGAATTATCCTGTTGTGCGACGAAAGTTATGGCTTTTGAATAGTTAAATGGTTTGCAATAAACAACATTTTCTAATTTTGACCGACTCTCGTCTTCTGCATCTAATTCCTCCATACGATTATATTCAACAACACTCATAATGGAATCATCAATTCTGTGTTCTGCACTGTAAACTTGAGGATTTGGTTTGAATGCTCTATGTGAAAACTTTGGTTTGTAATCAGCAAGATTCGGTCCATATCCATTTGGATTTGGTTTAAAAGTAAACCTTTGAATAGTTGTGATTGACTCACCTTGTTTATAAACAACATTTCGAAACACTTTGATTTTGTTTTGTAAGTCGACAATTTCCTCAAGATAGTCATCTATTTGTTTCCTTGAATGCTTTTTGTATTCACAAAACTGTTTTTGACAAGTTAACAACTCAGACTTGGCTTTTTGAGTTTCCAAAGTGAGAGCGTTAAGTTGTTGTTTATGATCATATTTCAGTTGTTCTATTTGAGACAACAAAGCATTCTTGGATGCAAATAGATCACATATCTGTTTTTCCAAAGATTTTTCATTTTGGTAAGATTTAGCAAATGCAACTTCAAAACCTTTTTCACGTTTCTCTTTTGTTTGAAAAATGTTGAGTTGGTATTTTAAGCATTCATTATCCTTAGTCAACAGTGCAATTTTATCGTTTAATTTCTTATTGATGTCTAGGCACGTTTCCATTCGAGATTCTTGGGTCTGAATTAAGGTCATGAGCTCAATATCTGGATTAGACACAGGTTCAGCTTGTTCAACGTGAGTCTTAATACGATCATTATTTAGATCCTCAAATATAACCACGAGGTCAACTTGATTATCAGTATTAACCATAAGGTCATCTTGATCGTCAAATATAACTACGGGATCTATTTGATTATCATCGGAATGAGATGTAGACGGCTCATGTTGAACACTCTGATCCTCGTCGGCTGCAGATGTTGGCGGAGATATCAGATCAGTAATGAATATGGTTTGATCCGGTACTTGAGACAAGCCGTCAGTGACATACACTGGGCCTGTGTCATTCATGTGGAGTTCTTGCATGTTTTCCATTAACATCACTGTTGCATTAGCCTGCAAGTCCTCCATGTCATCATCAAAATCTGCATTTGCCATGAAGCTCTGTTCCTTGTTGGTAAGAGTGCCACCAGCTTCATCCTTGAGAGCCAAGAGTAAAGCCTCTTTGTGATAAGTGCTGCCTCTTTTCCTCGGCTTTGGGCATACATTAGCCAAATGACTCTTCTCATTACAGTTATAACAACGAAGACCATTAACCCCAGTCTGGGCATTTCCTTGTTCAACCACTTGAGCCCGTTGTTGTGGAGCACCCATGTTATTCCTTCCATTAGCATTAAACCCTTGACCACTACCCATCTGACGAACATTACCACAATTCTGAACTTTAACATGGCCATTGTTAACAATAGCTTGATTCCTTGTGTTTGATGAGGTACGAATGTGATTGTTGGATTTGTTGGAATATCGGCCGAAGGCTCTAGCAATCATGACAAACCCTTGTTGCATTGCATTGAAAGCTTCTGCATCCTCATTAGATTCACTGTAAAGTGCCTGATCATTGTTGTTGTTGTATGGAACCAATTGAGTTTCTTGGGATTGTTGCTGTGACGGATCATATGGTGTAATTGTAGCAGTTGGTTGTGGAGGATTTGTGAAGACAGTTTGCAAAGTAGAGAATTGAGGATAACACGTTTGAGCCCATAAAGCTAGAGTTTGATTATCCGGAAGTGAAGGCGAAGCAGGGACTCCACGGATAATCCTTTCTTTGTCAACTTCCTTTTAGTGGGGCTTCAAATAGTCGTACAACAATCCATATGTAGCATGATGAAGATTCTTCGCTTGACGGATGAAAATGACATACTTTTCCCAATCAGGACCAAGACTACTAAGGAACTTAGTGTTGACTGCAATTCTTGGCATAATGATGTTATGTTTTTCCAAGTCATTGATGATGTCTGAGAATCGATGATGATATGACTCTAATGTCTCCCCTGGTTCAATCATGAAGTGTTCATATGCTAAGTAGATTTTGGATTCCATGTCTTCTTGATTGAGTTCTGTGCCTTCCATTAAAAGATGAATATGCTCCCACATTGCTTTAGCAGTCTTCTGAGCATCAACACTACGAAGTATCGGATTGGGTAATCCCAAAAGGATATATTGCATTGCAAGTTCATCGGCTTCCATGTGTAGAAGTTGGTCAGTAGTGAGTTCATTAAGACCGACAACGTTGGTGATATCATCTCTTGGTGGATTAGCATTCGGATCTCCGGGTACAGTGATAGTAGGCATCTGAAATGGACCTTCAAGGATGACCTTCTTCAAGAACTTTCCATGTGGCTTCTTTAGATCACAGAACCTAAAGAACCTTATCACCCATTGATCGTAGTTTCCGGGAGTAAGCATTGGAGGTCTATCAAGTGATCCAGCTTCATGAATGGATTGTTGGCCACTTAAAGCTTCACACATCTTTGCAAACCATGACGGTTCCTTCATAGCATACTTGGATGGATGCTGATTTTGAAAGTTTGTGTAAGGTTGTACTTGAAGACTAGGAGTGGTTGAATCATTTGTGGTTGAATCATTTGTCGTTGAATTGCTCCTTGAGGAAATTGTTGTTGAAATTGTTGCATTTGTTGTGGTAATGGTGGAGGATATTGTTGATAGAGTTGTTGTTGTTGTTGTTGTTGTTGAGGATACATATGAGGAAAGTAGCTAGAGTATGGTGGTTGAGACATCTTGAAACTTGTGTTGATGATGGATCTTTGTAGTCGAATGAAACTTTGTTGATGAAGTAACCTTATGCGTAGAAACCAGCTTAAGCGTAGAGAGTACCTTATGCGTAGAAAACCAACTTACTCGTAACAATAGAGCTTACGCGTAGACTTGAGGAAAACTTAGCTTAGGCGTAAACCAAAGGCTTAGTAGTAGAATCCTTATGCGTAAGATTAGCTTATGCGTAAGACAGGCTTAGGCGTAAGAAAATGCTTAGGCGTAAAGAATTCTACGCGTAAGATCTAGCTTATGCGTAAAACTAGGGTTTTGCCCAAAAATCCTTTACACTTATACCAGTGTAAAAGATATCCAAAGTCGAAGTGTTTTCAGGCTTATCCAAGCAAGAAAACACTGAGTAAACCAATAGCACTGAAGATCAAACGATGAAGAGCTTACGCGTAGACTTTGAATGCTTACGAGTAAAACTAGGGTTTTACTATGCGTAGGAAGTACCAAACTTGACCAAAACTGATTTTTAAGCGCAAATATGTTTATAAACCTGATTTTTTGAATGAAGTAGCTTCAAAATCACCAAAATAACAAGAAAGTTGAAAACTTGATGATCTAACACACTTTTTCACCTTATGCGTAGAAACTACTATAAGAACAAAACCAAGCTTAAACACAATGATACACACGTAAAGTTTCAACCTTTATGCTAAAAACTTAAACTTTAACACAAATTAAACCTGAAAGTACAAGAATCTTGAGTTTTAAAGTGTAAAATTTATAGTTTTAAAGCATATGAAAGTTTTTAGAACCGAAACTCACGCGTATACTAATAAACTTCAAAAACAAACCGTTTCACCCAACTAAATGGCTCTGATACCACTGTTAGGTTCCCATGTTTGCAACACAAGCATCAATATGTTAGAAATGAGATAAGAAGGGATCGGATGAACACTAAACACAATATACACGAGATGAATATGAAATGTTATGCGTAGGATATAATGAGAAGTGAACAACCAACTCCCAAATGGGAGTTTACAAGATTATTTATAGGGGAAGGGAACTAGGACAACACCTCTAGTCCCTTCCACCTTTATGGGCTTGGGCCAAGGCTTATGGCTTTCTATATAAGCCTTGCCATAATTACTAACATAAAAGCCTAATTAAGCAACCTATTACATGTTAATTACAAACACTTGAAATAAGATTTAGGAGTCATTCCAACATGTTGTCTGTTTTGTAAAAACTTGAAATTAAAGTAGACTAAAACAGTAATAAGCTCACAAAAGCTTATTAAAGCTTATGTGAGCTTAATAAACAGAAAATGAGCTTAAGAAATAGTAATTATAGCAATTTTAGAAATTGAAATAAACATGAGACAAGGCAATAATGAAACTTAAATTGTAACTAACACTGAAAATTTACAAAACTGAAATCAGAACTACAACTAAAACAGTATTTAAAACAGACAATGAAATTAAAATGGTAACATTTCTCTAATACATGAAAAATGGACAACCTAAAATCTGTAAATGAGGGTCCTTTTTATAGCTGAGGATAGGGGATGCTTCTAGGGTTTGGGAAGGATCCAGAAGCTCTAATCATGTCCATTGATCATCCCTTGGTCACCACTCAATGAATCATAGCCCTTGATCATCTTGGTGAGGTGTCAAAGCCAATCGGAGGGATTCCCTTGTCCACTCTGTCATTCCCTCTTGTCACCTTGTTGCCAAGTCAGCTTCTAGAAAGATGCTAGTACGAGGTTGTGCTGGTAATTTCTAGGATGCAGGGTAATTCCTTGTGAGGGAGATGTACAGTAATTGGGATAAAACTTGGCGGGGGTTGACTATTTTGAATAAGGAATTAAAGTGTGTGAGATATTGCTGGTGTTGACCGGTTCAAAAGGTAAAAGAGGGGTTCATTGGTTAATTGGTAGGGGTTTATTGGAGTGATTATTTTAGACGGATAAAGGGGATTTTAATGTTATGGGCTTGGTTGGGCTAGGGGTTTAATTGGAAATGGATTTGGTTTAGTTTAGGTGTAGGAATTAAGATTGTTTAGTTTTAGAGGTAAATTTTGACAAGGTGTAAAATGTAGGGACTTTTTGTGTAATTTTGGAAAAGTTATCCCAAGGGTGATTTTTGGCATTTTCATAAACTCCAAGGACCAATTTTGTCATTTTGAGAAAGTGATTCTTCAAAGACTAATTTTGCCAATTTTGATTCTTCAAGGACTAAACTTGACATTTTGAGAAAGTGATGATCCAAACTTGCAAAATCTTTCCCGGCCTCGGCTTTTTGCACTCATCCATATCTCGTGCTCGTTTTTTCATTGTTTTGTCTTTTCTTGTCCATTTAGCGGATATCCGTACCTGCACATACATAAACACAAAAACACAGATTTTTATGGCTTTAGGGGTTAGTTTTTGATCTTTTTGGTCCGGTTTTGATAAAGAAAAGGTATATGTTTTCACATATACCAAGGCCTCTAAAGGAAATCACAACGATAACAACAAACAACATCATGAAAATAGGTCTAGGCCAAGGTTCGGTCACCCTGGAAGGGAAAGGGACAAAAGCAATATCAAGAACACTAAACGCATCGACACTAGGAATGGTATCATCAACACCTTGTCAAAAATGCTAGCAGAAATCCTTATGACTGCAAGATTATCAGACACCTAGACTAGGCCACGTCCACTCCCAGGTAGCATAAAAAAAGACGAGAGATTGTTCTGTAGGTTTCACAATGACCACGGGCACGACAAAAACTCTTTCAGGGAGCTTAAGAAAGAAATTGAGAAAGAAATCACCCAAGGAAAGTTGGATCACTTACTCCCAGCAACAAAAAAGACAGCTAACACCGCCCTTGAGGAACTAGTGGGCCATACTAACATGATATTGTCCGAAAAACCTGAGAATGGCGAGGATAGCTATGCAATTACAAGTTAGAAACAAGTCCGTTCGCGAAACACTCCAGCGGACACCTTCATCCATCATCCGACCCAGTCTTCATATCAGCGATCATCGCATCACACAAGGTAAGGCGAATATACATGGATGGAGCAAGCTACTAGAACATTTCACATGCAGCCTCAAGTCATCAACAACACCACTAATTGGTTTCACAGGAGAAACATTTTATACTCAGGCCGTCATAAGCCTAGAACTCACAGTGAGAACATACGCACTATCAAAGATGACCATGTTGCAATTCCATATCGGCCAATCTACATCTAAGTACAATGTGTTATTAGGAAGGAAAGCAATGCAGAATCTTAGCATGGAGAAAGAGCTTTGAAATCATTCTAAATGGGATCTTTTTTACATTTCTCACGCAAGCATTAAATGCAGTCCTTGCCCTAAACACCCCACACTTTACTTGGGCACGTAGCTTAGGTTATAGGTCATCATCACAAGGTAACTCATGAGTCAGCTTGGAAACGCAACCTGAACCCATGGACCCCAGTCGCCTGGCACAAAACTGGGGGGACTCATTCACATGAAAAGTCCAGCACCATCTCACTTGTACATGACATAATACTAGACCAGGGGACTTGATAGCGTATCATTATTAGTGGCACAAGCCCACTAATCACACGCTCAGATCAGGCCAAACAGTTCGCGAAGTCAGTATTAACTAGAACAACATAAGCCCAGGCCAAGGTAGGCCTGGCAACTCTTCTCAGGTTGCATCCTACATGCAAAAAGAGACAACTGTTACAACTGTCGCTAACGGTTAAGACGTACGAGTCTGAAATAACACAATGGGAAACACACGATCAACAAAAGAAGATAGCAGAGCACTCTTCTGTACGAGCCAAGGGACGCATGACACTTGTCCTCCTTTTCTGCTTTCGGATGATCAACACCTGGCCCTCTAACAGTCGTTGATCATCTTCAAAGGCTTTACCTCTTAACCTACTAAGCCTCTTTATAAAACTAGAGCAACACACACAATCGCATAAGTTTTTCACACACTTGGGCAAATACTTGCTCACAGCAGTACAACATGGTTCTTGTTTAAGTGTTACCCGAGCTTCTTGATCTATATCAATCTTATCGGGTCCTTACCGTTAAACACGGAAAACTAAATAACAAAACTATCATCATCTTATCACTAAACCGATTTACATATCTTACGTAAACAAGCATGTTATCAATTATTACGGTTCCTAGTATATGTGTTTATTATTTAAACCTGCCGAAACTTATGTCAAAAATTTGAAAACAGCAAAGAGAAAACCTCAATCTAAGAGCGTCCACTATGATAAACCTTTTATAAAGGTTTATACAATAACGCATCATTAATTTTTAGACCTTTTGATATTATAAACATACATTCACTATGGTATAAACCTTTACAATTTCATAAAATGTATAATAGAACAAAATGCATTAAATGTATTGAATTTATAAAGAGGTTTCAAGAATTAGGACATCTCCATGCCACATAGACATAAAATGAGTGTTCACTATGGTTGAAATGAAACATAAACATTTTCATCTTTTTTAGACCTTTTCATAAACCCACCATAGTGGATGCCCTAACTTATAAGAAAACACGAACAAAATTTTAATATGATTTACAAATACACAATCACTGTAAACATTTTTGTTCTATTAAAAATGAATTAGAAATAAACGATCATATTTCATATTCGTATTTGATATCGATCTTCTTGTCAAATCAATTGAATTTTGAGCTTTAACCAAAGTCGGTGGATACAAAAAAGATAAACACACATTCGAGCGAGAAAACCAAAATTACAATTTAGAACAGTAATTATTAATCTACTCGTATAAAAATGAAGTACAAAAAGTAAAAAAAAAAAAAAAAGTATAGGTGGTAGGAAGAAAGAGATTGATGAGCAGAAATGGGACCATAAATCTTCCATTTCTACTAACTTCTTCCTATGTCTTGTTATTTTCACTCTTTCATCTCTCCTTTATTCACAGATACATACAAATACAAAACGTTGTCTCGAGAGATACACATGATATCCTTGTTTTAAACGATTTAATCCTTTTTTCACAGGAGGCCAATGATAGTGGTAACATAAACCTAATAAAATGCTTCCGTCGCTATGAATTCATTTCAGTCACTAATTCTTTTTATTTTAATCACTTTTCATCTTCTCACTTTGACCACGTATTGCTTCAATAGTAATCTCTCGAAAACGACTCACGTCCGGGTAATTAATCCCTCCTCCATCATTTTTGTTATTATTGTTTTAGTTCTATACTGTATTTTTCATTTTTCTATGATTATTTAAAGGTACATGTTTAGTGACAGGAAATTTTTGCTACTCATGTAGGTTTACCAAAACTATAGAATTTAACTAATTATCTATTTATTTATTTTTTTCTGCTAATATGTTTAGGAAATTATTTTTTCACTATTCGTTTAATGATTTTAATAAGTGGGTTATTTACTTATGGTGTAGGGTTTATTGTATGAAGAGAAAACAAGGCTTGGTTCAACGCCACCAAGCTGTCACAACAAGTGCAATATTTGTCATCCATGCATGGCTGTGCAAGTGCCAACAATGCCGGGTCATGACCGAGTCAAACCGGTTGAGCAACGAGTCAGACCGGTTTACTACTATGATCAACCACCATCGTCTTCCACAGGTAACCGGTACTCAAATTACAAGCCGCTTGGTTGGAAATGCAGATGTGGTGGCCACTTGTATAACCCTTAGTTTTTTTAATTAATCCAATTTACCAAAAATAAACCTGTTTTTTAGTTGAGTGCAAAGTACATATTTATTTGTATCTTTTAATTGCTCTGTATTTTTTTATTTTTTTTTTCCCATGATATTTTGTGTCCTATAACAAACAAATAATTTAATGCACGAAAGGGATTCCACTTTCTTTATTGAATTGTTTAACATTAAAAGAAGGAATATATGACGTTATCTCTGCTATATATAATGTAAATAAGGGCATTGGTTAGATTTGTCATTTATGGTTTTAATGGTCCTTATTTTGACATAATTACATATTTGGACGAACCCAATAATAGTTATTATAAACCACAAAATGAAATTTAACCAATCATTCCAAATAAATATGTTTTATTTATTTTTTTAATTTTTTTAATAACTCAAAAATAATAATGTTCAATCACCAGAAAAACCACTTTTAAACTTAAAAATTTTAGGGTCCGTTTGGTTTATTATTGGATTTGGATTAGGATTTGGGATAAGTTTTTGAAAAAAGATGGAGAAAGAAAATATATAAAAGGTGTAATATTAATTAATATAAAATTTTGTTTGAATATAAAATAATAAATATATGTATTAAAAAATGCAAATGCTAGTTAAAAAAAAGAGAATGGCCACTTACTTGCAAAAAAAGACAAAAGTTTTGTCAGAAAACCTCTAAAATTGTCAGTAAACCATACGGGGGAGGTAACTTTTGTGCAATCCCATATATTTGGGTTAATATTACTACCTCCGTCCCAAAATTATAGTCCCCGTTTGATTTTTTTGGTCTTTCTCTTTCAACTTTGACCATAAATATTTTCGTTTATGTTATACAATAGTTGATGAAAATTATACCAAATGAAAATACATTAAAAACTCAATCCATTCATATATTTTGCATCAAATATTATATAACACAAAAAAAAAATACTTAAGGTCAAAGTGGTAAAAGAAAGACCGAAAAAATAGAAAGGGGACTATAATTTTGAGACGGAGGAAGTACTATTTAAAAACCCAATGTCTCAACCAAACAAAGTTTTCTACTTTTGTACCCAATCCTAATGCCTAATACCTTAAACCAAACGGACCCTTAATCTTTTGTTTACTTTCTCACTTTTTTCAAAAATAGTTTTTGAAATAGGTGCCTTGAAAATGGTTTTTTGTTTTTAAACTAAATATTGTTTTTGAAATAGGCTAATGGCTTTATTAGTAATTTAACTTGACATTTTTTTTGTCTTTCTATGTATTGAATTTTTTTTTCTCTTTATGCGTATTGAATTTTTAAATTTCGATAATTGTGTGTATTTTCTAACTATTCAGTCATGTAAAATGATTATTTTACCTTTCAAAATTTAGAAAAAGTAAAGATAAAATGGTCACAAAATAATGACAATAATTAAATTTTGAAAGTTTATTAGACACAAATCCCAATAGGGGTGAGCATTCCCGACCGATTACCGACGCCCGATTCCGACCGCCGGAAACCGATCCCGACCAATTCCGACCGACTGCTACTCGGGTCGGGACTCGGTTCTAGTTTTCTGTGTTCTCGGGACTCGGGTCGGGACGGACGGGGCAAAAAAACCGAGAAAAGGCAAGCGAAGGTGACCGGAACCGACAAACCGATTCCGACCGATTGAAACCGACTACTTTCGGGTCTGTATTCGGTTTAGGTTCTAGCTGTTAATCGGGATCGGTATTTGTCGGGACGGGTAAGGTCGGGTCGGGATCCAGCCCGATGCTCAGCCCTAAATCCCAATGAGAAAAAAAAAATCAATGACACAATAACAAAAAGTGACAAGTTGTATGACTTTTTAATTAATTAGCCCTTTTAAAGTTAATCATTCTAACAAATTTTTTATTTTTAAAAAAATTTATCTCAATCCCAATTAATGTTTTAGTCACAATTTGTTGAAACGGAACTGATATGATGCTCTTAATATCTTCGAAGATGATGACGACTTGTTAACGTCAATTACTATACGTAACACGATACATTTAACGACAATATTTCAAATGTAACTATTTGCCGTTATAAAATCACTTTTGTTATGCACGAATACAATCTTATTAATATTAAATTTTCTTTTGGTTGTATGAATAACGAATCATTTAGCTAGCTGTATTTACGATCAGCGGTTAGTAATATTATTTTTAGCATGGGGGATGACTAGAATAAGATCAACTCGATCATTGTTTTTCTAATATAAAAAGGAAAATGTACAAATTTTGTTAGTAAAATGATGTACAATGTTGATGAAGAGATATTCCGAGAATGGTGCGGATGAATCGTCCCGTGTCATCATCTAAAGGTTTTGATAACACCAAGACATATTGCTCTCATGCTCTAATGACATTTTAAACTAGTTAAATTGTATAGCGTTGTTTAACTTCTTTGTTAGGTAAAGCATCAGAGAGCACTCTGCATGTCGGGTTGTTATAGCCGCACCATCTTATGATGGCGCCATACGGCACCTTGGTTTGCATTATAACGGTGTCATGGGGTCCAATACATGACCACAACAATCCGTTATGGGATTTTCTTTCCCTATTTCTTTTTTCTTTTTTTAAGAAAAAGAGAAACTGAATATAACGCTCATAAACGCTGTCACGCCCGGCTAAAGTGAAAACACGAAGTGCAACAACGCGAGGCACAACGCATAAGATTATAGGTAACACCATACATGATTCAATTAAAGAAATAATCCAAATGACAACATTGTCTTAGTACATGTTTCCAGACAGTGAAATAAATAGTTTAGAACATAAGTTTAACAAAAGATAAGATAATTGTTTTTGAAACACAACACAAATGAAAGCGCCCATGCATATGCTTTCTTAAACTTTCACCTAAAAACGTTCACCTGAAAAGCATGATAAAAGAAAAATGACAACTATTAAATAGTTGGTGAGTACACACGAATATCAAAACACAATATTTTAGTAAAGTGTTAACAATGTAAAAGTTATATCATCAAAGAAAGTAGATTAGTAAAATAAAGTCAACCATACTCTTACGAGCCCCACCCATATAAGGCTTATAGCAAATGGGTTTCTAAATAATCAAAGTCATATGATAGAATAAACATTTGATTGTCAAATGTGCAAACTAGTATTATTGTATGCTCTCATGTTAATGTCGGTAGCCACTACTTAAATCGAATAAACCAAATGACACCTCGACACTTTCCCTCATTCTCTACATCATAAATGAGTATTAGATAATATGTACCCCCTATGTCTACATAAGTAAGGTAAGTGGCTCTCCTTAATAGCGCTAGTTATAAATATCCATGGCCCATCCCTGCTAGTCTAACGATACAAAAGTTAATAAGTAGTGCATGGACTTAATACTACTACCTCTACACTTGACATAACATACATACCAACTGCAAAAGATGTCAAAATATATTTCTAGTAAAGTCTCAACGTTTAAAACGTTTACAAATCCACAATCAATATAAAGTCAAATATCAAATCAAGACCAATTTAAGACCACATCATGCTTTTCACCCCAAAACGAGTAAATAGTAAAAAGATGCTGTGAAAACTCACATTAACGAAAAAATAGATTATGAACAAAGAACGTCACGACACAAATGCATATCAACGATTACTTAGGCAAAACCCTTCGAACATATCCCTTCCTAACACGACCTAAGGCAAGTAAAAGTACTTATTAATAACTAAACAATATGCTCGGACTAAAAAATGACCATTAGTTAGGTCACTCTAATTAGACTTGTCAAAACGTGTTACATTAACCACTACACATGAAATCCCAAAATTGTCCCAAAAATATGGTCACTTTGAGTGACCATTTGACCAAGATTAAAAATGTTTTAGGTCCAATCCTTCACACCTCTGTAAATATTATGTCTTAGGTATACTAATGAAGTTTTGAATATTTTAACAGGTGTTTAAGTTAGGCAAAAATGCTTGAATAAAAGTATCTTCAGTTTTGAAAATTACTAAACCAGTTCATAAATCTCTCGTGTCAAAGCGTCAAGATCAATGAGTTAGACCATAACCTATTGGCACACTTAAGTTAACATATTAAAGTATACTTTAAAAAAATCAAGGCTTGAAAAGCATCTTTTAGTGAGAAATGACCATGTAAAGTTGGTCATTCAAACATGTCTAAAATAGTCAGTTTTGTAACTTATTTTGTTACGACCATTTAGGTGTTCAAAAATGTGTTTTAACAAGAAAGACCACTTGAAATTTAAAGTTAACTCATAAAATGTATTCTTAGAGTTGTAATGGACTATTTTTAACACAAAATGAATTAGTTATGGTCTTGTAAAGTGCGGCTTAAAAGTCTGTGCATGCAAGTCACTTTTATACCTTTATTTGTGATGGCTGTTAGGGACCCAAATATTTGATCCACCCCATAGGACCACATGTGTTTTCAAGAAAAAACATAAATCTAACTCTCAGAGTTGGAGTCTATGAAAAAGAGTAAAGTATGAACAAGCTATAGCTTTATGAAGTTGGCCTATCAAAATAGCTCTAAAAAAAGAGCTTTACACTTTGTTTTCTATCCATATTTGGACGACCAAAACTTCCTATTTTTTCACCAATTCACTTGGATTTGAATAAAAAACAGGTCATGAGGTTATGGTTTTCCCAAGTCAGCCATGACAGCAAGCTGTCCCATTTTATAACCTATTTACACGCACCTTTGTTTATAAAAAAACACCAAAACGACCAAACCAAGACTATAAATCATTTTTACAACCTTATTAATTTTTTTTAATATTTTTATTAGCAAAATCTTAGTAGGTTACATTTCTTTTTTAGTTACTAGTTCATAAAGACTCATAAATATCAAAACAAGAGCGTGTGGTACAAGAGAGGATATCATACCTTCTTACACATAGATTTTACCTTAGAAAAATAACGATGGATGGTGGTGGTATGCTATGTCTGGCGTCCAAAGAGGAGTAAAGGAGGAGAGAAACCGTATTTTGTGTATGAAATAAAGTATGAAAGATGAGTTGAGTGTTTATGTTATCAAATATGGTTAGTTTTGGTGAATGAGTGTGTTTGGAAGCAAGATTTTGATTGGTTCTTAGGTTGGTGAGGAGGGCGGTTGGGGGGGAGGGAGAGGGTTTTATTTGAATTTTGTAGCTAATTTTATGTATAAGTTAAAAGTATAATGCATAATGTATAATGTATAATGTGTAATTGTTAAATTAAAATTCAAGCTTAAGAAAAACGTAACTTTTGAAGTGAAATATACAAGTTAGTTAAACTAAACTTTTCGAGGGTAATGACACTAACCTAAAATGACTCAAGCATATCATCGCGTTTAGATGACGTTTAAATACAATTGTATGTCGAAGGAACGTTCGTAAAGCAAGGGTTCCTAAGGAAAGTGAACAAATAATACAAAAATGACTTTATTATAACAAGACTAACTCAATAAACATAGAATTAGTCAAAAATGTCACATGTCACTATTCGGTCGCTAACTGTAACACCCCGCCTTTTTTGACCACAATATTGTCCGCTTTGCCCGCAGGCTCACGGCTTTGTTTTTGTGGCCTCATGTGACGACTTCCCGGCAGGTCACCCAAGCCAGTACTACTCTCAAATGAGCTCGCTTAACTACCAGTTCCTAAGAACTCCACTCGCAGTAGACCACAAAACGCGTTGTGTCATTATAAGACGAATGTTATCTTATGAGCCCAGTATCTCTCCAGGCCACAGCCGATGTGGGATTTTCCTAGGGTGTTACAATCACCCCCCCCCCCTTAGGGACTCATCGTCCTCGATGAGGTTTGCCCCACCATCGCAAACGGCTCAGGAGTGGCTCTGATACCACTTGTAACATCCCGTCTACTCAGACCACAATATTGTCCGCTTTGCCCGTAGGCTCACGGCTTTGTTTTTGTGGCCTCATTTGAAGACTTCCTGGCAGGTCACCCAAGCCAGTACAACTCTCACATGAGCACGCTTAACTGCCAGTTCCTAAGAACTCCACCCGCAGTAGACCACAAAACGCGTTGTGTCATTGTAAGGCGAATGTTATCTTATGAGCCCATCATCTCTCCAAGCCACAGCCGATGTGGGATTTGCCTACGGTGTTACAATCACCCCCCCCCCCTTTAAAATTTCAAACAAATTTTAATAATAAACTATAGTAATTATATCCCTAAGTTTTACTCCTAGATTTTTCCGAGTTTATTTGAATAAAAAACGATAGTCTTTCTCGTAAAACATAAAACCCGACACTCGTCATATGCCGACACCAACTTAGTAACGGAAAAACGGATATAATCAAAATCCTACCTAATAACTATTCTGTAATTATATGCTCTCGAAAACGTTTCGGAAATTCTAAATTTCTATATTTTTCAGGTACCGGGAAGGTACGTTTACTCGAGGATTCGACAAAACACGGGGTACAGTCAATACATTAAATATAATAAAACAAAAACTGTTTACACCTGCCCCTACACTAACCCACGCCTCACCCTCTCTCTTTCCTTTTTTTTGCCCTTCTTCTTCGCTGCTTTCCAACAGAAACATCAAAATGGTATCAACTCCTCCTCTGACAGTCAACTCCAAGAAAACAACCTTGTCACCATCTTTCAAACAGCCATCTATCACGATAGGTGGTCACATGAGGTCCTTGGTCCTGGCTTTCGGAAAGAGATACGAGCCAAGAGCAGGTATCGCCCCACAAACGAGGTCAAGAAAAGATGCTCAAGACTTCCCTCCTTCTCGTGTATAAATGGAAACTCAATTATTGTAGTTTTTCTCACTTGCACACAAACTTCACACTAAAGTTAGGGTTTCTTAAAATTGAATTAGGAGTTTTGTAATTAAACGGTTTTGGTTGAAGTCGACGGAACCGGTGTTGTGTTCCTGGTCCGAATCTCTCTCCCCCTCGTCATCTCATTTGGTATGCCTATACACCACCTAGCGTTGCTATTTTTCTTTTGTTAAGAATCGATTATAAACAGAATTTATATGCTTTCGTGGAATAAAAGCTTGATTATATTTGAGGTGTTAACGCTTTGTGGTATCAATTTCTTATGGTAAAAACTTGACTAAAATGGGTTAAAATGTTTTGATTAAAATTCGTGTGGTGTGTCTCAGATTTTTTTACCTTCGTGTGGTAAGTGTGAGAAACGAGTTTTAATAACATTTTTCGTGGGTGGTAAATACTTGTTAAACGGAATGGAAGCGTTTTCAAAACTATTCGTGTGGTAAAAGTCATGGTAAAAAGTGTTGGGTGAATCGGGGTTAATGACGGGTCGGGTGGTGTGTTCATATTCTTGTCTCGACTTGGCTTCATATTCCGTATATGGTTACTGAGATGGTTGTATTTGGATTTCATTTTGTTTCGATTCAGGTTCATGTTTGTCTTGAGTCACAGGTCACTAGGGAATTTATGGGTAACAAGTTTAATCTAACTGTGTGATGTTTTTAGATTTGGAAATTGTAGATAAAAGCTGTGAGGGTGCCATTGGTTTAGGATAATTTGGTTTGAATATTAAAGATTCTTGATTAGTAGTTTGATTTTCATGGGTCGTGATTTGGTCATTGTGTCTCGTATACCACACGGTTGTAGTTATGGTCTTGTTTGTCTCAATTCGCCCAAAATACCCAAGAGGGTGTTCGAATTGTTTCTATCATTAGAGAGTCGTTTCGACCGTGTTTGTACCTGCTGGCGTCCAATAGTTGGCATGTGATTGCTCAGCTTATTTCATAAATTTATTTAGAGTGTGTTTGTTGTCATACTTGAAAATGGTTGCTGTATATATTTTCGAGCAAATATAAGGTGCGTTTGGTATTATACATGGGCCAATGCCCATGAGTTTATAAATGAGTTTTAAAAGAAATTGTTTAGTGTATTTTATTTAACATGTGTTAACATTTTTACGGCTATCAGACATCTCTAACTAGCGTGATCTATTTTTATTAAGATATTTTGATCCTTGATAAGTTTCGGATAAGCTTTTGAGACTTGGTACATTTCGGGTATTGTGGGATTGTAATTTATATTGAACAAAACGGATACTTAACAGATTATACTTGGGTTAGCGACTTGATTTAGATCATACACTTAATACGGATTGTGACTCATTGGCATTGGTTTATATTGGATTTGGATTGTTATTGGATTTGCGATATTGGACATTGGACTTATTGGACACTTTGTGACTTAACGGTATAATATATTAGACTGTAATGGAATTTAATATATTAGACACGGAGCACTCACAAACTATTCAATAAACTCAAAGCTAATAATTAAGTGAATGATAACGAAACAAAATTTATAAATGTTGTAATTTCAAAACTTGGTTTATTTAAAGTCACGATGACTTGGAAATGTTTTATTAATGGACGCGTCATGCCAAAATTTATAAAAACATTCTAACTCAAATTTTTAAATTTCAAATCTCTTTTATCGTTATAAACCCGAGAATCTAACCAAGCGTTCTTTTAAGCGGTAAAACATTTGTTGGGTCTATTAAAGATTTGATGATACAAAACAAGAAGAATGAAACATGAAGGACTAAAAGTGACAAGAAGGGGAACTACAAAAAGATGGAGGATTTGGAAGATTCTAGAAGATATGCTTCAAAGAATATTTAGTTTCCTAATTATATTATAATTCCTCTTGTAAACCCTAGATGTCTCTAGTATATAAAGAGACATAGGGTCATTAGTTTTATAGTACGTACGAGATGTAGACGTCTAAAGGTGTGTGTGTGTGGGAACCTAGGCGTAGGGATTAGGGAAAACGCCTAGGGTTTAGTTAGTTAGTGTTAGATCAAGTCTTTGATCTTTATTATAGTTAGTTAGTTAGTTTATGATAATGAAAAACCTTGTTCATAATAATGTTGATTCTATGTTTGAATATTCCGCCTTTATTATTATGTGTTCCTAGATATAATATTAGACCTCGTCTAAGAGCTACAACGATCTTCACATGTGGTATCAGAGCCTGGGGCTCGTGATATCTAGGGATCTACAAGGTTTTCTTGAAGAAGAAGGAAGAAAAATTCGAAGCTGTAAAAAATTCGTAATACTTCTGCAGCACTGTTTTCCAGAAGGCATAACTTTTTATTGAACCGTTGGATCGAGCTAAAATTCGAACTGGAGCTTCTTGGTATATATATCTTTAATCTCACTGAAGGGATTGTCAATCGGAGCTCTCAATCAAAAGTTATTCAGTGTCGAAGTCTGCTGCAGAAAATTCGTAAGGTTACAACAGCACTGTTTTGTAACGATCATAACTTTTTCGTTAACCGTCGGATCGTAACGAAATTTTAGGTGGATGTTCTCTATATACTCATCTAACTTTCCACCAAAGGGATCTTCGATCTGAGCTATTATGTGAAAGTACTGCTGTTATGTCGAAAGTACTGCTTGATTTTTAAAGTACTGTTGTTCAGTATATGAAAGTACTGCTTGGAATTCAAAGTACTGCTGATTATTGACGAAAGTACTGCTGATTTTTTAAAGTACTGCTTATGCTTCAAAGTACTGCTGGTCTCCTTATGAAAGTGCTGCACGTTTAGATGAAAGTACTGTTGCAAAGTACTCCTTCAAGGTACTGCAGATTTTATTGAAAGTACTGTTTGCCCATGTTTCAAAGTAATGCTGATTGGATGAAAATACGATACGTTACATTATATTTCAAGTCGTTGTTTTCTTACCACCACACGAAACATTAATGATAAACTTTTTGAAATACGATACATTATACTTTTAAACAAACATTGATACGAATATTCCACGAAAACTAAAACACTTATCTTTTGAAAATTTCTTTACTTTACGATACATATTCTGAGATAAGCCGTACACTACTAGGTTGAGTCGATGACGTGCCGTTGTACCCGTACTCTTATATCGTCGTGCGAAGCCACACTATAATACTACCTTGTTCCTCCTCCCGATGCTAGTTGTGATAGTTTCGATTCTTGCGTTGCTTCGGGCTAAGGTGAGTTCATAGCCCCACTTTTACTCTTTTAACTGTTTTATAAACTCTTTGGGGGAGATACATGCTATAAACTAGAACACAAGTCTTTTCTTAAAATGCATGCTTGCATGATTATTATTATTATAGCCTAAGTTGCCTGCCAAAAGTCCCCTTCATCATGAACCATTAATCACTTGCGAGTGAAGGCAAATATTGTGGATAGTACTATGGGAATTGACGACCCCGACTCGGTTATCGGAAATAACCGGGGCGCACCATATTTGATTATCTCTATGTAATTGGCTATTAAATATTGGGGGAAATTTTATTACTTACACCAGTAATTAGGTGTATGCAGTTAGTATTGGTGTCATGAGCTTAGTGCATAATAATAATCTCTATTTTCTATGGTAATTGTCTTCGAAGCAATTATCATCTCTTACTTGTGTTCAACTATTTACTAAACCTATGAATATCACTCAACCTTTGTGTTGATTTTTTTAAGCATGTTTATCTCAGGTATTAAAAAGGCGATAGCTAACTCTGGAGGCGCCTGGGCATTGGCATGGCATGGTCATAAATGACTCTGATTTACGAATGGGGACCACATTTTGTTAATGAGCCATTTTTCCACAGCAATTCAACTTTTGTAAACTTTGTTCTACTACAATAAATGAAATATTTTACGAAAAAGCTATTATTTTTCACTTGTGTTATGATCCAACTGAGTAGCATCCCAAAAACTTTTTCTTCCGCTGCAAACCATATTCGGGGGTGTTACACTAACCTGAGCTTAACGGTTGTCAAATTATTCCCCCTTTAAAGAATTTCGTCCCCAAAGTCAGCTCGTTCAGGTTAGAAACGTGCAATATGTCGTGGATGACACCGAGCTCCTATGGCAGTTCAAGCTGATAAGCTACCAGACTGATCCTTTCTATAATCTTGAAAGGTCTAACATTTCTCGGGCTCAACTACCCTCACTTTTTTAAGCGGATTAGGTCCTTCCATGGTGATACCTTTAGAAGTACTTTATTCCCGGCTTGGAATTTGAGGGGTTTCCTTCAGTTATCATCATAACTCTTCTGCCGACTCCTGGCAGTCTTCAGTTTCTTTTTGATAACCATGATCTTATTAGTTTTTTACCATATGATGTCGAGACTTGTCAGCTGCTTGTCTCCTACTTCCAACCAATAAAGTGGTGAACAACACTTAGGACCATACAAAGCTTCAAAGGGCACACATTTGATGCTGGTGTGGTAGTTGTCGTTGTAGAAAAACTCGACCAAAGGTAGGAGAGTATCCCAATTTCCTCCGAAGTCAATTACAGAAGCTCGTAGCATATCTTCTAAAATCTGAATGGTCCGTTCACTATGTCCGTCCATTTGAGGATGATAGGCGGTACCCATATCTAGTTGAGTACCCATAGCTCTCTAAAGCAATCCCCAAAAGCACAACCCAATCAAAATGACAGAAATAGGTGTTTTGTAACGTGCGACGATCTCGTTAATGTATATCTGAGTGAGCTAATGCATCTTGTAGTCTATGAAATCCATCAAGATTTGTCCTTTGATTGATATCCTTGGCCTGTATTGTATGTCATATTCTCCCAACTCAATGCTCCATTTCTGCAGTCTGCCCACAACATCTGGTTTTGACAGTATTTGCTTTATTTGCTGATCCGTGATAACTACAACTGTGTGCGCTTGGAAGTATCTTTTTAGACGTTTTGTGGCATGTACCAAGGATAATACCAACTTTTCCATTGGTGTGTAGTTGATCTTCGGGCCTTGCAGGGCTTGACTCACAAAGTATATCGGTGTTTGCTTGCCTTCCCTTTCTGTCATTAAGACTGCACTCACTGCTTCTTTTGCTGCCGCAAGGTATATTATTAGCTCCTCCTTTAAAGAAAGGTAGTGACTTCTCGGCAGATTTAGCCAGGAACCTATTTAAGCTTGCCAGCTTCCCGTTTAGTTTTTAAACGTCCTTAAGGAACTTTGGGGATGGCAGGTTTAGTACTGCTTCCGCTTTTTCTGGGCATACCTTGATTCCTTTAATATTTACGGTGTATCCCAGGAACATTCCCTCTTCCATTCCAAAGGTGCATTTCTTGGGGTTCAGCTTCATGTTTATTTCTCTTAATGTTTTAAATGTTTCCGCTATATCCCTTAGTATTTCTTCCTCCGAGCGGCTTTTGATTACCAAGTCATCAACATACACTTCTAGGTTTCTACCGATTTTCTTGTGGAAAGCCTTATCTACCAGTCGTTGATATGTTGCTCCTGCATTCTTGAGTCCAAACGGCATTTTGGTATAACAGAATATTCCTTGACTTGTGATGAATGCTATTTTTTCCTCATCTTCCTTTGCCATTTGTATTTGGTGATAGCACTTATATGCCTCCAGGAAGCATTTGAAAGGATATCTGCAGAGTGATTCGACTTTCCAATCTATCTCTGGTAATGGGTAACCATCTTTTGGGCACGTTTTGTTGAGGTCTTTGAAGTCAACGCACATCCTCCAGCTTCTGTCCTGCTTTGTTACCATCACAGGGCTGGCCAACCAGCTGTGGTAATGTACTTCTTTCATCATTCCTGCATCCACGAGTTTTTCTACTTCTTCTTGGATCGCCTTGTTTCTTTCTGGTGCCTGGCATATTTTCTTTTGCCTTATTGGTGTGTATCCCTCACGTATATTTAAGTTGTTCTCTGCTATGTGTCTTGGAACGCCCGTCATATCGACTGCGCACCAGGCGAATATGTCTAAGTTCTGCTTTAGTAGGTCGCACAGCTTCTTATGTCCTTCTACTGATAAGGTGGATCCGATGGCTATGGTTTGCTCTAGATGCTCTGGATGTATTGCTACATGTATTCGGTGCTCTATTTGTTGTTTTTCTGCTGTGGCTTGTGGTACTGGTTCGGAAACCATGGTGCATTCCAACGAAACTACTCAGCTGCTTCGTATTGCGAGCACTCCTCCTTCTACCGGGATCTTTACCATTCCATGCGCTGTCGAAGGTACCGGTGGTAGTTCTCGCACCCCTGGTCTTCCTATAATTCCATTATATGGCGACTGGGATCTTAGGATCACAAATTTCATCCATGCTGACGCTGAGTGCTCGTCATCACCTATTTTAGTTAACAATGATATTTGTCCTATCGGCCATATTACTTCTCCGCTGAACCCAATAAGGAGGGTTGTGGCGGGCATCATTTGTTTTCTTATTTCGGGCCGAAGCCTTTCGAAACAGTGTTCATATAGGATTTCCGATGCGGAACGTCCATTACTTTACATGCGGTGTATGAAGTGCCCTCCTATTTCTGCTTCAATAATCATTGGCCCATCGTTTCCTTCTTCTTCAGTTAGCAATGGGAATGAGATACTTGGGTTAGGGGAAAAGCTTTGTGTAACCCTTTGTCGTGTTACTCTCTGTTGTGTCTGCACCATTAGGATTGCGATAGGTTTATCTTTTCCCGATGTTTCTCCTTTGTTAATACAAATATCGTCATTAAACGTTATTTATATTTTTGATCTTTACCTAACTTTTGTTAACGACAAAAGTAAATTTAATTTATATAAAGCTTAAAGCTTGTCAAGTTTAATAGATATTAAAACAAGCTTTTTCAAACAATATCCTCATCATTTAAAGCATTTACATTGTGATTAATCATATCTTAATATGAGTCTAAGCATAATGTATGATATTAGTTTTTAGAATGTTTTAGTTTCTTGAAAACTAAACATTACTTATGTATTTGCATATTTCTAAAAATAGAAAAACAACACATGACATCATGTGATGCATCATGGAAATCATTGGAAGATTTCATTAGATATTTTGTGTGGATTTGTACTCTTCATATATTACACAATCTTACATAGATATGGTTGACTTTGGCAAAGATCTTGATATCTTGCTGTCAGACCTGGCGGCACCAAAATATATAACGGACGGAACCCTTTTAAGGGGTCCGCCGTCCGTGGTGCCTGCTGATGGTTTTGGCTATAAATAGCAAAGCCAAACCAAGTAGTTTTTCATCTCTTTCTATCATACTCTCTTACATATCTTCTCTCTAACCTTTCTAACTCAGTTTCATATCATATTAGTGATCTCTTTTGTAGCAAAGAAGATCAAGTCACATTCAAGCTTCAAACGAGAAGTTGGAAGTCTTGTTGTTTAGTGTTGTATGATATTGTGTTGATTCATACTTCATTGTTGTATTAAACCATCATAATCTTGTGAGTTTGAGTGGTTAGTATTTTAGTCCTCAAAATACATTATGTGTGGGAGTGGTTGTACCCTTGGAAAGAACTCGACATCTAGCTTAGTGTCGGAAATAGTGTAAGCGAAGTGTAAAGGTTTTCTCCGCCGGTGAAAGGAGCTTGTTGACTAGTGAAGTTAAACTCTCGAGTGTGAGACTCGGGGAGTGGAGTAGGGCAAGGAAAAATAGTCCTTGTAGACCGAACCACTATAAACAACTTGTTGTGGTTTGATCATTTCTTTCCTTATTTACTCTTTACATATTGCTTGCATATTTCATTAACATATCTAAGATCAATATCAATTGATCTTTCAATAAGTTTTAAAACAAAGTTTTTAATTGGTAAACTATTCAACCCCCCTTCTATTTTTCTACAATTGGTACCAGAGCCTCGTTGCTCAAGAATTTCTAAAATAATTTGTATTTTATAAACTTAAAACGATCCATGGATTCTGAAAACTTTAAAGAAGGGCAATCTATGCAAAGACCACCACTCTTTGAAACCAATGAATTTATCTATTGGAAAAACCGTTTTGAAACATATGTAAAATCAAAAGATATAGATCTTTGGTTTGTTATTGTTAAAGGGGATTTTAGTTCTACAACAAAGGATATTTCTATTGATGAACAAAAGAAATTAGTTGCTAAAAATAATGAAGCTAAAATGATGCTTTATAATGCTTTACCTAGAAAAGAATATGAAAGAATTTTTATGTGTGAAACCGCCAAAGATATTTGGGAATCTTTGATTGTTACACATCAAGGTAATTCACAAGTCAAGGATAACAAAATTGATCTTCTTGTTCAACAATATGAACAATTTGTTATCCCTGAAGATGAAACCATTGATTGTGGCTTTGCTCGCTTTAATACTATTATTACATCACTTAAAGCACTTGATGAATCTTTTCGTAGTAAGAACTTTGTCAGGAAATTTCTTAGAGCACTCCATCCCAAATGGAGAGCTAAAGTGACCGCTATTGAAGAATCAAAAGATCTCTCAAAAATGTCACTAGATGAGCTAATCGGTAACCTCAAAGTACACGAAATGGTGATGGAGAAAGATTCGGAGATCATCAAAGGAAGAAGGGAGAAGATCAAATCCGTTGCTCTAAAAGCAAAGGCGGAATCAAGTGATGATGACGAATCTTGCTCCGGTAGTGAAGATGAGGAGTATGCCATGGCCGTTAGAGATTTTAAGAAGTTCTTTAGAAGAAGAGGAAAGTTCGTAAGACAACCTCGAGAAGAAAAGAAGCCATTCAGAAAAGATCGGGATGACAAAAAGGGTAAAGGTGAAAGAAAGTGTTTTAGATGTGGTGATGCAAGTCATCTCATAGGAGAATGTCCCAAGCCACCTAAAAGCAAAACTCAACGAGCTTTTGTAAGTGGTGCTTGGAGTGATAGTGAAGACGATGAAGAATCAAGCAAGGAAGAGATCACTCTAATGGCACATGAGTCAAACGAGGTATTTTCCGACTCTTCTTATTCTTCTATTGATGATGACACTTTGCAAAAACAATATAATCAATTGTGTGAGCTAAGTCTAAAAATCATAACTAAAAATAAATTTTTAAAAACCAAAAAGGAATTTTTGGAAAATGAAGTTTATGAGTTAAAAGAAAAAACAAAACGACTTGAAAAAGGAAAAGCAAATGACGATGGTTGTAAATCATGTAAAGAGCTTAATCTTGAAATAGAAAAACTAAAGCTCACACAAGATGTTCTAATCGAACAAAATTCTAAATTTAAAAGGTTTAACAAAAACATCGCACTTGCCGATGAAATAGTTAAAATACATAAAACACCAGGAGATATGAATGGGCTAGGATTTAATGAAGTATTAATTCCAAAAAATCAAAACAAAACGGCCGAAAAGGACGAACAAACTGTCAAAACTGCTGCAGTACAGCATGGACCAGACGGACCCAAAATAAGGGTTCCGTTCGTTGAACCAAATGGTTCCGTGGGTGCTTCAGCAGGACAGAATGTTCGTGATACGGACCGTAATGTTCGTTAATGTTTGATACAATTTAGTTGTTTTTATTGTGTAGGATGATAATATAACTTAAAACAATGTTGTATGCTAACAATCTTATGCAGGGGGATAGCACAAGTATGCTATCAAATTTTACCCATTTTCACTATAATGTGAAAATCACTAGGCCTTGCTCAAAATCTATGCTCCACTATGTTTGTACATGTGTTATTTACTTTTCTTAACTAGAAATGTTTAGTGTCACATGTTTTGAGAAAAATTTCAGGTTTCGGAAAAGTCCCCGACACCTAAAAATACACTCTGTGAAGTTTTCTGCACTGCACGGATCAGACGGCACCAACGTTTTGGTACCGTCTGTTATGAGAAATGGTACCGCCGTACCTGTACAGGCGGACCAGACGGCACCCTTTTTAGGGGTCCGTCCGTGTAAAATTTTGGTGCCGTAGATCCTCCAGGTAACTTTCTGAATTTCGATTCTTTCGTCATTCCAAATTACCATCCATTGCTTGTAGGTCAATCTTAACTAGTTTATACCATTATTAGAACTAGTATAATTCACTTAGGCGTATAAGAAATCCATTTCCCACCAAAATTCAAAAATTTGAAAAATTCACCCAAGGAGCCCTTTGGCATAAAGGAAGGAACCAAATTTTTGGTACCTTGAAATCCGTGGGTAATCTGATTGTTAGGAAATTCCACTCATTAGAACTCATTTATTGCAAATCTTTGCTTCTTCACCCCATCTCTCTTGTATGGCTTGACTTGGGTGATATGACTAGCATTTAACCCACTTCCAAATCATTAGGAACCTCATCCCTTCTATGGTTTAACATCAAATCAAACACATTTCTCCATAATTTTTCACTTCTATAAATTGATAGGTTTTACCATGATCATCCTCACACCTTCTTCATTCTTACCATCATCTAGCGAAGAAAAACACAAGTCAAAATGACAAAATCCTCTCCTAAACCTTGCAAGAAAACCGCTAGAATTAGCGTGAGGCCTTGTTGCTTCATAAACTTAAGCTCCTCATCCGAGTCTTCTCCACTCACAATCTTATCTCCCATCCGAGATGATACAAGCCTTACCTTGGCTACACCTACTCAATCACCAATTGTGATCACCACTCCACCACCTACAAAAACACCAACTTCACCTCCACCGGCACCCATCCAAACATCCAAAACACCCTCACCACCAAAGTCTCCAACTATCATTCCTATGGAGCTATTTTCCACACCACCCACTTCTCCAAATCCTTTCTTGGAGGACTTGGATGACTTGCCTCCTAGGCCAAATCATCCACCACCATTGCCTTCCTTTGGCACAATTGAGCGGATTGTTCATGAGTCACCTAGGCCATCATTTGACCCAAACGCCCCATTAGGGCCAAAACCTCTTCTCTTCCACCCCATTCACAAAGACATCCATGGTCCTTTGTATGGGGACCAACCACTCCCCACATCAATGTCCTCTCACCTAGAGGACATTGAGGAGTGCATGTGGGATGCTAATCCCATAAGAGAGGAGATTCAAGCGGAACTCCAACACCTCCACCAATTCAAAGGCATGGAGGATTCTCACCTTAGTGAGACTATGCAAATGCAAAATGCTTTGCTAGCCTCTATCATAACCACCCCAAACATCCCCACCAACACCAACACATCTACCATTCCACCACCTCAACCTCACCAAACATACTACCCTCCTAGACATGGTTGCTCAACTTGTGAGCAAACCGCCCAAACCGTTGATAGGACCCGGGTTATGGTCCATGACTTCCAAGAGGAAATGAGGTTCATCCTCAATCACATCCTTGAGCGCCTCAATGCTCTTTCTCATCCACCATCTCATTAGGATGGTCATAGATTAGCATTTCTAAGTTTTTCTTTTCTTAGGATTATTTATTTTCTTGTACTAAAAACACATCATTGTGTTCTCTTTTCATGATTTTTATTCATGAAAAATTTTAGCTAATGAATGGTGTTTTCTATATTGTTGGTGCTTTTACATATTATTTGGAAATGCTTGTGAATGATCATTATTACTAACATTTTTTTGTAGCTTTATTTTCACAATCCATGTATCTTCCCATTAAGCACCCAATTTAGGGGGAGCTTTGATCAAGGGGGAGATAATGGCTCGGGCTCATTACATTCCGCATCGCCTCTTCTTTTTGTTGAGACAAAAAGGGGGAGAAAATATAGAACTTTTTTATATTTGACTTTTCTGAAAAAGTCAAACTGCATACATTGACTTTCTGAAAAAGTCAAACATGATACTTCATTGGTAATACTTGACTTTTCTGAAAAAGTCAACTGCATATTGTTAATACAAATAAGCCGTAAAAATGTTTATTTGTATTTTACGATCTTCTAATGTTTTGTCGATAACAAACGTAAAATCATTTTAATGAAACAAAAAGAATACGTAAATAGTTTGAGTCAATAGTTTCCTAACACATTTACGCTTTCACATAAAACACTAAAACAAGTATAAGTGATTATATGATTTAGATACATATGTACAACAACTAGTGTTTACATATTGGGTTAGCATATACTTAAACTAAGTATACTAAAATGGGTAAAAACAAGTATATACTAAATGGGTAAAAACTAGCAAATGATATTGACCCATAACACATGGTTTTATATATACCACTTAACTAAGTTCATTATATCTAGAAAGAAAACCATGGATCAACCCATAACCCATGACCCATGACCCATAACCAAAAATACCCATGGGCAAAGAGGAGCGTTCCACGGATCCCTAGCTTTGTGCTAGCCGGATCCCAAGTGGAAGGGATCCGTGGGATCCGGGGAACAGTAGAGAATTTTCTCTATAAATAGAGAGCCATTTCTTCCTTTCTATGCATCACTTTACACACATACTTCCCCTAAGTATTCTAACCCTCTAACCTCAGATCCAAATGATCTATGTAGTTTGTCATTTGTTTTTGTGTGATCTTCTAGGTTCCTCTTAAAGGAGAGATCACCACTTCTTGAAGATGTGCAAGCTCAAGTCCATGAGTTGCCAAGCTTCGTCATCATCAAGACAACTAAGGTTCTCTTGTTGATAGTTCTTCCTTTCTCCATAGATGTTGGATTGAAGGCATTAGTGAAGAATGCCGAAAGTGTCAAGATGAAAGCATTAGTGAAAGATGTTCATCATCCGTGTCTAAGCATTATTGAAGAATGCTAAAGGTGTCAAGACGAAGGCATTAGTGAAGGGTGCCAAGCGTTGTGTCAAAGCCATTAGGGAAGGATGCCGAAGAATCAAACCAAGTAGCATTTGTGAAGAATGCCTAGGTCGTATAATCGATGAGGTGCATCGTTATACATATAAGTATTTTTGTATTTACAAGGATGGAGATATCCTTGATGGTGTTGTAACAAGGAGTAGATCTCCTTGAGATTAGGTGTTGTGTTGTGAAGGGTAGTAGTTCCTCCATAGTAATGGAACTAGGTGCTTAGCCTAGTACCTAATAAAGGGTAGGCGACGTTGTGATAGGATTAGTTCTCCTTGGTGTGAAAGAACTCGGTGGTTAGCCTAGCACCGTATAAAGGGTAGGCGACGTTGTGTTAGGTGTGGTTCGCCTTGGTGTGAAGGAACTCGGTATTTAGCTTTGTACCGGAAAAAGGTTAAGCGACGTTGTGAAGGCTTCCCCGCCATAAGGAGTTGGTGTAGTGCTTACGAACTCTCGAGTAGGTGACTGATTCGCTCGGGAAACCAATAATAGAAGTGTGTAGTATTTGGGTAACTCAAACGTGTTAGGTTTGAGTCCCGTGATCGTTCCGAACGAGGGATGAATGGAATTTTCAACTCTCGTCCCGATTTTTGTGATTTGAATGGTGAAAAAAGATAATTTGCAGATTTCTAATCTATGGTGCAAGGGAAAGTAAAGGGAAACAATAATAACAACTAAAGCTATGATGAAAACAAGTAAATGCAATTAAACATGAAATATTAAACTAAAACGCAATTAAATGAAAATAAAGAAACGCGAATTAAATGCTAATACATCTAAACTAAAGTCCTAAAAATGATCTAAAATTACTTTTATACTAAAAATGATATTTGAAAACTATTTATGCATTAAAACTAATTTTATGATTTTTATTGAATTTATATGAATTAAAAACTAATTTCTAATTTTTAAAATAAAACTAAATTACTAAAAATTATGAAAATAAGTCAAAAAATTATGAAACTGTTTTTAAAAATGCTAAAAATACTAAAAAGACTTTTAGAAACAGGAATCACATTTTTTTTCAATTTTTCTCTATTTATTATGAATTTAATACTATTTAAAAATAATTAAAATTCTAGAAAATACTAATTAAGCTAAGAAAATTATGGAAAAAATACTTTTTATGACTTTTTGAATATTCAAAAACTAAGAAAATTGAAATTGTATTTTTCTGAGATTTATCTAATTTATTTGAATAAAATGCTATTTAAGAATGCTATAAAATGAATAAAAATGCAGAAAAATAGAAGCTGAACAGGGAAAAATATGAAAATCTCCAGAAAACTATAAAATAATACTGAGAACAAGGGAAAATTAGCAAAAACCAATTTGGAGCACAAGAACAATGATTTGGGCACACTACTGTTAAGAATAAGCACTAAAAAATAAGCAAGAAGCAACAATAAGCCACTATAAGCTACCTACTCCTAAAAATAACCTATACTAACTGGAAATAAGCTATTGAAACTGTTTTAGATCTAATAAGCACAAGCTAGAGGCATTAAGCTACAAAACAAGTTTCTAAATCAAATTAGCCAAACGGCCCTTAAGCCCCTACTTATAGCACTAATCTAGCTGGCTTAGAAAAATCACAAAAATAAACTAAAAATACCCTGTTAAAGACAACCAACCAAAGTGATAGAATCCAAAATCTCAGCTAAAAAGGACTATAAATGAAGATTTTAAAAATATAAATGTAGAAGCAATTTGCAAGTTAAAATGGATTTTTGACTTTTTGTGAAATCCTTTTAGTTTGACTATGATGAACTTTGATTGCCACAAACTGATTGTAAATGATGTTATAGGATGAAATAAACCTAATGCAAGCTTGTTCTACTGATTCTAAACCTAAATGCAAAGTCTCACTAGTTGATACTAACTGATTTGAACACAAGAGCAGTTTAAACTAAATTTTGACTATTTGAGTTCTAAGATACTAATAGATGAACTAAATGACTACAATAAATCTAATATAGATAAAGGCTACAGAACTTAACCACAAACAAGCCTTCCAACTTAGTTAAGTAAACTGATCCAAACACTAGTTCTAAATACGGATTTGCAATTTAAACCTCTAACTCCAAGATCTGATCCACAGCTATGCTATAACTAAATCCAATATGCAATATCTCAGCTAAATGAAACAATTATCACACCTAAAACTTCTATGATCAATCTGATGCAAATTTAAGGCTTAGTGCAGAAGATTCAAAAGTAAGACATCAATGTTACTAGAAGATAACAAGAATAAAACTACTGAGATATAAGCTAAACTATGCAACTGATAACACTAATTAAGCTATTCTACAAATTTCAATAACTAAGACAGATATTAGAAGAGATTAAGTGGTTACAGCAGTCCAGCCACAATGGCTTGCAGTTTTAAACATGTACCACTATTCTAATCCTATTATCAACCCAATTCTGACACAATTAACCCATATCCTCAGCAGATCAGCAATCCAGAACCATTTTATCAATAAGACTGCAATATTGACTTTAGTTAACCATTATGAGAATTGAGTATTACTTCTGAGTAGTAACCTAAAACACCTTTGATGCAAGCATTTTAGATATTAATAAGCTGAGATTAACAATGAAACAGTAACTTGAATTGATTTGAAAATCAAAGATAATTTGTATTAATACCAATTTAAAGTACAACTTGAAATAAAAACTGAAATAATCAACAGAAAACTTAAAATATTTAAAAACTACAAATTAACTCAGAAGCTACACTACTCCTACTCTACTTGAATACAACAGTGAAATGAAGGGCCCTTTTATACTTGAGCTTAGGCCTTGGAAGGATCCAGAAGATGCAAATTTGTGCTTCTTTGAATGCTTTTGGAGCCCTTGGATCAATCCCACACATCATCTATTTAATCAGGACCATTATATCAATATAACCACGTACCATGGACCAATCAGAGGCCAGGAATGAGAGGAATGACAAACGGATTGCCAAGCTGGCATCCGTGTGTCAGTGTGGTGTCAGAAGAAAGTACCCAATTACCCTTAATGATAGTCAATTTGCTTAATTGGGAGAAGGGGCATTTTAGAGTTCTTCCCTGGGTTTATTTGGGGGTGGATTTGGCGGGCAAAGTTTTTTTGGTATTTTTTTTATTTAGTTTTGACCGTGTAAGTTTGGGTTGACCTGGTGTTTAAGTGAAACCGGGTTTGGGTGTGGGTTGAAAGGGTTGGACTGGGTAATATCTTGGATTGGGCTTGGTTTTGTTATTTGGGCCAAGGGTTTAATATGTAGATAGATTTGGACTATTATTGGATCAAATGGCTAATCATAAGTGATAAGATCGTTTATAAGCTCAGCTAGGGATCAATAACAAAGATAATAAGCAGCGGAATAATCAAAACAATACTTTGTTATTGAACAAGGGTTTTATTCACTAACACTAACTAATCTTAGACGTTTATAGGAATACGTCTACTAACTAAACTAATAACCTAGGCGTTTACAAGACTATACGCCTAGGACACACACACACCTTTACTAGATGTCTACATTATGGAAGACTTAATTAAAACCTACACCTATGTCCTCTTTATATACTAGAGGATAAGGACTAATAAATAAAACTTCTTTTGCAAGTAAGTCCTTCCATCTTTTTGTAGGTTTCCTTCTTGTCATATTAAGTCCCTCTTGTTTTATTCTTTTTGTCTTATCAACTCAAACGTATAATTCCCAACAATCTTCCCCTAGTTGATAATGACAAAACCATTCTTGAACGAACTTCCCTAGACGAAGTAGAGAAATTGAGATCAAAGATCTCACCATGAATGAAACAAGTATGTCTTCCTTTGTCTTCCCCTTAATCCATGCCATGTCACTCAACATGTCACTCAAACATCTCTTCCCCTTTTTGTTATTATCCAAATAGGGAACGTATGCAAATAATGATCTTGACCACTACGAACCAATATCATACTTCCAATGCTTCAAATCGCCCACCATTACGCACCATAGGAAAAATGAATCCAAAACAGTAGAAAACTTCAACTAGCAGTAGTAATAATGATCAACAGTAGTAAAAATCAAACACTTCCCCTTGAGTGATGCATGTATATCAATGATTCTTCAAAATCTGTAGGCTTTATGTAATGATTACTTATGAAGAAAACCAAATATAACGAACTTGATGAAGAAGTAGAATTTCCCAAACTTGTGTCTTAAATCTTTTACTATCCACGGAACTCCATACTTATACGCTTCAAATATAAGTAGACCGCAATCCCTTGACAAGAATCCTCAACTAGTATGAGACACTAAGCACTACAATGTAACTCCTTTAAGTGATAGCCAATGTGTGCATAGAGCATCATCAGAAAAATCACACATTGCTAGATTCATCAAGCTATATGATAAGAACACAAACCTGTGACACTCAACTACAACATCAAATAAATGATATTCAACCTTCTTCGTAATCAATTAATCCATAAAAACCAAAAAACGAGCCTTTTAAAATCCTTTTAAGAACAACTTCCAATCTCCTCTTGTGTGTGTGAACCAATCTTGTGTATGTGTCGTCCAACAACCATAACAATTATTATGCTCGACTTTCCCTTAATTCCAAATCTCCTCGTAATAAACCATTATACTTGAATGCATTCTTCCCACGTGATGTCATACCAGCTAGAATTAAAAATCAATTCCATGTATTATTCGTATAAACCAACTAGTACAAATAGCAGATACCATCGTAGATCCCATCAATTACACACGCCGCAACTTCTGACCCAAACATTCATAATATCCAATACGGTCACTTCAATTTTATGTCGGCCCCACTTCCAATCCAGCCAAAAACAATTCGAGCAAGAATATACAATCACATGACCAACTATCTTAACTCTTTATTTGACCAACAATGCCATCATATTATTGATTGGCCACAAATTAATGGTAATCATGTGACCATTCATTCAGGACCAATCAAAGGCATGTACACAATAACAACCATACACCATACCGCATTAAATTCAATCTCCAAACTTTATTCGTTGACGTTGACCGATATCGAATAAAACTAAGCGTGGTAATAATCTTTCTCGGACATGCTAAGCAGGACAAACTGCAAATAATCATCAAAGCAACAGTAGAAATTCTTGAACAAACATTAATTTGTACCATTGTTGTCACCGACCCTCGTCATTCAATCAATAAGACAATTATCCTTTTTTTTTTAAAAATCGTCATTATCTGCTGAGGATCAATCTATTCAAGAGGAACTTAATCAGATGCTTCTTCAAGATGTTTTAGCACATTCTTACACTGATGAACAAAGGAGAGCTTATGAAGAGACAAAGAAGAAGAATAAGACTGCAGAGTACTCTCACAGTACTTTGGACAGTACTTTCGAACAAAGTACTGCTGCACCAGTTGACAGTACTTTAGAAGATTTGGATGATCCTACCATGCCCGGATTAGAAAACCGATGATGAATTTGAAGATGAAGGTATTTTCTCAAATTCCAATGAAGGTGCTGATGTTACTAATTTGGAGGATACTTATGGAGTTCCACGGTCTCCAAACTTAAGAATTCATAAGAATCATCCTTCGATCAAATCATTGGTCCTTCTACTTTTGGAGTGATGACTAGACACAGAGCTAAGACAATTTCTACACCTCACAATGCTTTACTTAGCTTTGTGTATAAACAAAACAGGCTAAATAATAAGGACCGTCAAACCTGCTTATTTACTTGTTTTATCTCTCAAGAGGAACCCAAGAATATTGCTCAAGCTTTGACTAAAGAAAGCTGGGTTGAAGCTATGCAGGAAGAACTTCTTCAATTTAAACTTCAAGAAGTTTGGTTTTATGTGATCTTCTAGATGGGAAGAGAGTTATTGGAACCAGATGGGTTTTTAGAGTCAAAAGGGATGAAAGAGGTAATGTTATCAAGAATAAGGCAAGGTTAGTAGCACAAGGCTACAGACAAGAAGAAGGAGTAGATTATGATGAAGTATTTGCTCCTGTAGCAAGAATAGAAGCTATTAGAATATTTCTTGCTTTTTCTTCTTATATGGGATTTCAAGTTTACCAGATGGATGTCAAGAGTGCCTTTTTATATGGCAAGATTACAGAGGAAGTTTATGTCAAACAACCTCCTGGTTTTGAAGATCCTAAACATCCAAACAAAGTCTACAAGGTGGTTAAGGCTCTTTATGGCCTTCATCAGGCACCTAGAGCTTGGTATGAGAGACTCTCTACATTCTTATTGCAACATGGATACGGAAGGGGAGCTATTGACAAGACTTTGTTTATCAAGAGAGACAAGAAAGATATCATGTTAGTTCAAGTCTATGTTGATGATATCATCTTTGGGGCTACCAAACGACCATGGTTAAAGAGTGTGAGCAGCTGATGCAGAAGGAATTTCAAATGAGTTCAATGGGAGAGTTGACTTTCTTTTTGGGACTTCAGGTTAAGCCGTCAAAGGAAGGTATTTTTATCAGTCAAGACAAGTATGTTACTGACATACTTAAGAAGTTCAATTTTGATGATATGAAGACTGTTACTACACCTATTAAATCTATCAATTCATTGGGCAAAGATGAGGATGGACAACCTATTGAAGTCAAGTTATACAGATCAATGATTGGCTCTCTTATGTATCTCATTGCATCAAGGCCTGATATCATGTTTGCAGTTTGCTTATGTGCAAGATATCAAGTCTCACCAAAGATCTCTCACATGAATGCAGTGAAGAGAATCTTCTGTTATTTGAAGCAACAACCAAAGTTGGGGTTGTGGTATCCAAAAGAGTCACCTTTTCACTTAGAATCTTTTTCAGATAGTGATTATGCAGGTGATAACTATGATAGAAGATCAACCACTGGAGGATGCCAATATCTTGGAAGAAGGTTAGTGTCCGGGCAATGTAAGAAACAAACAATTGCAGCAACATCCTCTACTGAAGCTGAATATGTAGCTGCTGCAAGCTATTGTGGACAAGTTTTGTGGATGCAAAATCAACTCTTGGACTATGGATTCAATTTCAAGAATACTCCTATCAACATTGATAATGAGAGTACCATTTGTATTGTAAAGAATCCAGTTTATCATTCCAAGACCAAGCACATACAGATTAGGCATCACTTTATCAGAGATTGCTATGAGCACAGGCTCATTAATGTGGTTAAGGTTCACATAGATGATAATGTAGCTGACTTACTCACCAAAGGCTTTGATGTTTCAAGATTCAATCACTTGGTGGTGAGCATTAGCATGATTAACTACTGAGCTACATTTAAGGGGAGGAATATTTCGTATTAGTATAGTCCTGTGTATTGCTTGAGGGGAGGATATTTATGTATACTTAGTTTTTACAGAAGAATTTGGAAAAGTACTATTTTTCCTAAAGTATCGCTTGGAACGTATCTGCGCGTGGAAAGTACTGTTTGTCTTATTAAAGTCTTGTTTCAACGGTAATATTGAGAGGTAATTAATTCTAACGGTAACTTTGGTATCTATGGTCGTGATTTTTTAAATCCCACCTATAAATAACTATTCTTCGATTTTCCCTCTCATATTGATACATTAGAATCTTTTCCATAATTCTCTCATCTTCTTTATATTATTCGGTTATATCTCTTCTGTGCTCACATAATCAATAATGGCTAATCGTCCAACCGTTTCAAAGCACAATATGGTGGCTAATTTAGATAAGACTGAAGCGAATACACTCTTTCATGATATTATTGATTATCTTACTGGCTCGCCAATCAGTTATGCTCTTTTAGTGGAGCCGGATATAATTGAGCCCTGGATTCAAGAATTTTGGGCTAACGCTAGGGATAACATGGAGAATGATGAATATTATGTTCGATCAACAGTTGCTGGAAGAACTGTTAAGATTACTGAAGCCTCCATAAGAGAAGATTTATTGTTCAATGATGCAGATGGAGCTATACGGTTTGATAAGCAGTTGATTTGGGATACTTTTCGACATATTGGTTATGAAGGATCTTTGAATGAACAAACATTTAGGAAACAACTATTTTGTCCCCATTGGAAATTTTTGGTTCATGTGTTGCTCCATTGCATAAGTGCTAAGAGTACCTCTTGGGAGCAGTTTGGGTCAAATATAGCATCTGCTATAGTTGGGTTAGCTACAGATCGGGTTTTTAACTTCTCAAGGCTAATATTGGATGGAATGCTCTCACATATCTCACATGGATCTACTTGGCTAATGTACCCAAGGTTTATACAGGTTTTCTTGAACAAGCAACTTGTTGATATACCAAAACCTACAAACTTATTGCCTGTTATTGTTCAACAATCAAAGATTTTTACCTTTATGGCAAAAAGGAGTGTTTTATTCAGGGGTCAAGATACTCCCTTAACTACTTCTATGATGGAAGTTGTTCAGCTGTTAGAGTGATAATGAAGATGATGAAGCTACTGAAGGTACTGCATCTGCAAGTACTGCATCTGCAAGTACTACTTCTCAACAAGCTTCATCAAAAGAAGATACTGCATCTCCACAAGGTACTGCTTCCCCAAGTACTGAAGTTCAAGAAGATATTGCAGTTTCACCTTCTCCATCTCCACAAGGATCTGTTCCTGCTTCTCAATCAGAGGAACATTCACCAATTCAAGGAGAGGATTCACATACCATACCTCTTGAAGAAATAACATTGGATAATTATGTTTTGACAAGGGAGTTGGTTAAGTTGAAAAAGACTACTGAGGCTCAAGCCAAGCAGATAAAGAAATTGAAACTGAAGTTTAGAAGGCTAAAGACTTTTGTGTGGCCATTAGTTCAAGAATTTCGTCTCTGGGTCAAATCAAAGAAGAAGGAACAAAGAAAGTCTCGAAAACACAAACGCCAAAAGGTTCACCAACAATCTTCTGTCCAATTGGGGAGGAATTTAGAAGAAGAAAATTTGAAAGAAGATGTTGAGAAGGAGAAAGAACACGAAGGTACTGAAGAACATGAAAAGTCTGAAGAACAGATCATTCAAGATACTGAAGAGCAAGTTCAAGTTCAAGGTACTGAAGATCAAGGTACTGAACAACAAAGTACTGCTTTTCAACAACAAGGATCCTACAGAAAACATTGTTAACACCGAGGTTGTTGGATTTTGAAGAGGAAGCTGGTCCTTCAACAACTGTACATGAAGAAGTTGTTGGTCCCTCTACTGTTTTACAAGAGGAGGACGCTACACTCAAACCCATCCATTCTGCAAGTGATGATGAGTTCATTGCTACAATTTTAGAAGATTTATCACAACCAAGAGGTGGTGTTACTATTCGAGAAGTGCAAGAAGAAGAACAACAAAGAACTTCTCAACCTGAAATTGATCCTAAAGATAAAGGAAAGGGTGTTCTGGTTAAAACTAAGAAGAAAAAGCTAACTTTGGCAGAACTTAGAGCAATTGAAGTTGCTAGGAATGAAGCTGCAGCTAGAAAGTTTCAAGAGGAGTTAAATGCTAAAGATAAAGAAGCTCAGGAAGTTGAAGAAGCTCAAAGTAGAGAAGCGACTAAGAAGTTACAAGATGAATTAGATGATGAAGCTCTTGAACCATTACAGATCACCTACTCTGTTAGATATATGCCTAGAAGACCTAATTTAGCTAAAGACAGAAATGCTATGATGGCTTATTTGAAAGGTCGAGGATATAAAGGATTACTGAAGTGAATTATGTTGATATGAAAGCGACTCTATGATGAAACGAGAAGCTTATAAGAAGGATGTTGCAGGCATCAAGGATTTTAGAGAAGAAGCTAATTGGACTGAAGCAGAAAGGAAGAAGAGTTTAAAAAGAAAAAGGAAAACTGATGTTACAGATGTTCAGTTCTCAAAGAAAGAAAAAGTTGAATTAAGATCTGAGACTAGGGATGAACTAAGGAATTATCTCAGAGTAGTAGATTTTGATTATTCAAAAGAAGATGCTGACATGAAGATGAACAGATCTCGGATTAGTGCTTTTGAAGTTGTGGAATCTAAAGATGGAGATTATATGATTTTTCATAAAGAAGATGAAAGCTTCAAAGTTTTCAATAGGTTATGGGATTTATTGCATATTATAGATAGAGTAGATTTATTCTATTTATATCATGTGGTGAAAGCTTACTTTGAACATAATCCATTAGAAGGGATTGGTTTAGTTTTACTTGGAGATCTCACAACTGCATGGGAAACTGAAGAAGAGAGCACTAATGATATTTGGAAGAATCAAGAAAATTGGGAAATTGTCTGCTGGAGATTCTTTGAAGAGTCTGGTGTTCATGTTTTAGAGCTGGAAAATGGTACAATGATACACATGTTTGTAAATAGAAGATATCCTCTTACTGTCGAACTTATGAGAAGAATGCTAGAGCATGGATTGGAAGTAGAAGAGGATAATGAAACTACATGCAAGGTCATCAACTTGTTTATCAATTGGACTACCATTGCTGAAGATGATGAATAAACTGGTATGAATTTCATTGAATAAATTATTTTTGATAAATCAGTACTTTATTCAAAGTACTGCTGATCAAACAGTACTTTCATCAAAGTACTGCTTGCAGTTTTTACACCAGTTAAGTGATTCTTGAAAGAAACTTTTTAGTTAAGTAACAAATATTTTGAAACAAAGGTTAAATGAAATAAATGGTTTTTGTGATGGCAACATCAATAGGTCATCAATCCACCATGGCTACAAAAGGGTTGGCTAATCCATGAGCAAATGGCTCTGGTAAAGATATTTCAAATCCGTTTTTAGTTGACAACTTGCTAATAAGTTGTATGGTAATCAACTCACCATATCTGTTAAAGTGAAGAGTTGGCTAGCCCACAAGAAAATGGCTTGTGGTAAAGGCTGTGGAAAAACCATTATTGGTAATTAGTTCACCATTAGATAGAAGAACTAACTAGTCCAGAAGGGTACAACTTTTGGTAAAGACAACTCAAATCTGTTGATAGCTGATGATTTGTTAAAAATCATATGGTTATCAATGTACCATGGTCTTAAACACCAAAACATTTGGCTACTCCAGAGATAATGGCTTTGGTAAAGAGATCTAAATCCATTAAATTTTCAATGATTCACCTCTCACAGGAGTTAACACACCTGGAAGTGATGAGAATAGTATGCAACTTAAACTGAATTAATGTACAAATTGTCATATGTTGTTGTGTTACTGAAAAGATGGAGCTTCTTTGGATGCTGCTGTGAAACAATAATTCTAGAGATACTTTGACAAAGCACAGAAACTACAGAGATACAATCCAAAGACTAAGAAACAATCTGTCCTTAAAGATGAAGCTATTAAAGATACATTCACAAAGGAACTTGAAGTCAAGCAAGTAGAATTCAAGTTAGGGAAGGATTGTTGGGATATGAAAGTCTGAAGATATGAAAGTATGAAGATATGAAAGTACTTGTAAGTCAAAGTACTGGAAAAAGTCAAAAAGTCAAAGTACTTGCTAAAGATAAAGTCAAAGTATTGCACAATGAAGTCAAAGTACTGCAAGAACAAAGAACTGTTATATTCGTTTATGGAAAGTATTGTAACTCTAGAATATTCTATATTAGATTACTTGTCGTACAAGGATACAATTTGTAAACCGACTAGGATATCCTTGAGCCTATAAAAGGACTCCTAGATTGGCATTAGAGGTACGGAGTTTATGAGTTTATGAGTTTTAGAGTTTACGAATTCACAAGTTGTTTAGAGTTTTAGAGAGAAGTTCGATAATCTTAGAGTTGGTTAGTGTATCTGCATAATAAGCAGATTTAGAGTTAATAATAAAAGTTATTCTTCTTAGCTTTGTTAAGTAAATTCCGCGTACTTGATAAAGATTGCTCAGTGTTTCTTTGTTAATAACTTAGGATTTATCCGAGGTTGTTAAACCTTAACAAGCTAGTTAAGTTAGTTTGATTAAAGTATATCGATCCAACAATAAGGACCAAACTTGTACTAGCTAAAAATCCAAGGACTAAACATGTAATTCTGAAAATGTAATCCTAGGGTTTACTTTGCCAATCTTCAAAAAATCCAGGGACTAAATTTGCAACTTTCTGAAACTCAAGGGTATAATCTGCCAATTGATGAAAGTTCAGGGACTGATTCTGAAATTTCTCAAATCTTGATCATATCTTTCACAAATCATCCTCTTATCATGAAAATCTTCACAGATGCTCAATTCTAACCTTCCGGCTCAGCTTTAGCACTCTTTATCTCTCGTGCTCGGGCTTTTGTCAGATTTGGCTTTCTTTTGCGTGTTTCGACATATCCGTACCTGCACAAGCACAAACTAAAGAAACCATTAAATATTAGCAATAAACGGCTCTTTCTTGGTTATTTTGGGTTAGATTTGATAAAGAAATGATACGTGTTTTAGCACATATCAAAATACCCCAGACGAGACCATTGTCGTGTCCCCACGCAATGCAATCAACTCACGCTTCTAAAACCAAGGATTTCAATCTCTTTCTACTAAACCTATGAAGAAGTAGTAAAGATTCTTCAAAAGAGATTAAGAAGCCTTAATTCTAAAAACGCCCCGTTTACCTTTTAATTCACATATAGATATTACGATTAAGCACTTTCTGATTATGAGTGACGGTTTGTTGAACTTTCATGTCGATCAATAACTCCAACATTTTTCAAACGACATGTTAGGATCACGGAGTAGGAAACACAACACAGCGTGAAGTGACCATACGGATAGAATACATCATCCCTGATTTTTCACAAGTCCCCAAACTAAGCGTAAAATCGAAATCATTGTTAAATACGACTTTAGATGCTAACACTACCCATGGAAGTTACTTGTGTAATTACCTTTTTCTCCCATTTTCCTATTTTCCTCTATTTATTTTATTTTTGGTGAGAAATGAATTTCTTCAAATTTCTCGTTTCGATAATTTTCATTCCGATAAAGATATGAAGCTAATTCGCTAATTAGTTATCCATCTTCCCTCGAAAACCATTGCACACAAGAATGAGGTCCACATCAAGGTCCTAATTTCACACGATTTAGGGAGATATCTCCCGGATTCAAAGTTTGGCTTAACACTTATTTCAGCTCATTTGCATTTTTGCAATTTAGGCCCTTGGTCTTTTCAACCACTAACTCAACGGGATTACCGTTTTATTAGAAGTCTTATTATGACTTTGGATTTTCCTCAACCTTTTTAGAAGTCCATGACAACGGGGTACCGTCGGACATAGAAAACTTTTATGGCTTTGGATTTTTCAACTTTAATACATTTGGGCTTTATTTCATGTTAATTTTTGTGCCAAACTCGAATCCTATGGCTTTTATAACAATAGAAACAATAGCGACAAACTATCGGAATCAGTTGTCTAATACACCGCAACACTGACAGTACCTTGATGTGTACCCAACTCTCATGGGCAAGGATTCTCTAAAGAAGAATAAAGAACTAACTATCGCCAAAAACTCAACATCTCTAATTATTTATTCACAGATATGGGGTGAAACAATCTTGTGGAAACAAAAAGCCATAAGTACCTTCGATGGGCTCTAAAGAGAACCATCTACTCCACGCTTAGCATCTAAACTCATAAGTAACTCTATCATTCCTCGATCTCCGCAAATTTAAAATCCCAAATAATGAGATCCGCGGATGCTTAGCCGATAATTTTTAGATTATCTATGGTTAAGGGAACAAGCTAGGCTCAACACGCCGGTCAAGTCGAAATTCTATTCCTACTCACCATGAAAGTCAACAAGGTGTCAAAACATATAATACTTAGCAATTGCTTCGTCAAATAATCTCAAATCTCGCATTTTTAAAGTCACTTATTAGAAACTAGCAAATTCTTGTTTAAGCTTCACATATTTAAAATCACTTAGGGAGACTTGCAAATTCTTGGCCTTTTGAGCTAGAATCGCATTTTGACCTCTTGTCTAAGCAATTTGCAAAGGCTATTTCAAGAAAAACGCATATTTAAAGAAACTTCTAAGAGACTAGCAAGAACTTTTCGATCATAAAACTAACAAAAGTTTATAAAAATTTTTAAATTTTCTCATTTTTAGCACAACTTTTTATTTTCTAAGGAAAAATGGGGTTGCGAGAGTATACGACAAAAAATAAGCAAGTGCGGTTAAATCAAATCGAATATTACCCACCCCAGACTAAAACGAAACATTGTCCTCAATGTTTAAAGGTAAGGGTATCAACGAAAATCTAAAAGCCGTTTATGAAGTATGCTTAAAAGATAAACGTTAGTCGATAAGATTTCGGATATCGGATTTCCATCAGCATCGATCATGAAACTCGAGTGGAGAAAAGACAAACTTCGAGCACGAGAGTCTTCATATCGGGAAAATCCTAGACACAACATCACAAACAACCAAACACGAGAAATAGAAGAGGCTAACCCATTCATGTCACTTATTAGAAAATAGAAAGAAGATAGAGATAAGCATGGGGTGCCTCCCACGAAGCGCTATTGTTTTTCTTCTACGAGTCGCTAGCCTGACTCATCCCCGAATTCATTTGTCCTTGGGGCAGCAAGTGGAAGGGATACCCGGATCAAAGATGGTATCCTCACTCCGAAGGGAAAGAGAACGGGTGGGTTGGGAGGGAAAGAAAATGTCGGGCTCAAGCAAAAATGGTATAACATCTCCCAAACTCACATAAGGTGTATCAAGAAAGAGTGATCCATCATCCGGTGGTTTAGCGGGTGGACGAAGAGATGACGAATCACAATGAGAATACTCCAAAGAAGATGGGAGCTCATGGTAAAGGATAAGATGTGTAGGCTCAATAATGAAGGCATCCATCGGAGGATCCTTATCTCAGAAAATGTTTTTATCATAGAACTCATCTATGCATATCCCGGGTTTAAAAATTTTGTCTTCACATGAGGGCTCAACGGGATAAGTGATGGTGGACTCGTCAGAGAGAGGAAAGTCAAGAGATCCATCACATAACATCACATCCCCCTCGGGGTCATTCATAACTTCCTCAATACCCGGTGGTATCAAGTCCTCAATAGCATCCTTAATGATCGGGTCATTCGTCGGAGTATCGGAAATCTCATTCATAACTTTGCTCATATCAACATCGAAGTAGAATCGCTCAAGAATCAGAGGATAAACATCGGTAATAGTGGGACTGCCACTAATCTCTTCATCAAATCAGAAAGTCTCAAGCTCGGGCGAGAAATCACTATCTTTATCGGAGATAGGAGGCGAACTTGAATTATCGTTAAGGGCTTCAATCTTGGAAATGAGAAGATGAACATTCAACAATGTTTCACGTAATGCTTCATTCTTGATCTCAATATCATTGGGCTCAATCTCTTCATCTTCTGGCTCAAAATCATTTACTTCTTCTATGTTGACGGACTCAGAAGGTAAATCGTCGACAAATTCGATGTCTCCATAAGAATCGTTATCGGAATCGGAGAACATGTCAACATGATCGTTTGAAATATCAAGAGAAGGCTCAACAACCTCGGACTCAATTGGGATTGGGATAAGGACCTCAACATTAGACGATTCCGTTTCCGAAATAGTACTAAAATGCCCATCCCCCATAATGAGAGAGTCAACGGGTTCAATAATGTCCGTTTAAATATGATCATCGACCTCTTCCAAAAGAACGTCACTTCTCTCAACCGGCGTGAGTGAAGGGGAAGGGTCGGAAATGAAAGGCTCAGAAACGGGAGTGGGATTGCCACTCGGAGGCGTATATTCGTCATCAGAATCAGAATCGTAACAATAGTTGTAAACAAGAGATCTCCAGTAACTAACTTTAGCACTTGCTCTTGTAGTAATTCACCATAATTCTTTTGATGAGGGTCTTCTTTTCCGTGGGTAATTTTATCAAGAAGATTCTTAAGATCAATCATTGCTTCCAAAAATTTTGGATTAGACATTAGTGAAGGTTGTGGTTGAACTTCTTGGTATTATGGAGGTGGGTTATAAGGATAGTCGTAATTGTTACAAGGAACTTGCTCGTAAACAATCGGATTTTGCATCTGAAAATCGGAATTAACGTCTTGGACCTCCACAATACTCACAATGATGCGATGGTTGTGACGAATAAGGGTAAGGTTCATAATCAAAGGTCGAATTGTTAAATTGAACTTGACATTGAAAACCTTGGTGAGGACCACCACAATACTCACAAGAGTATGTTTCCGGCTCATGGTACAGAGGTTGGTTAGGGAAATCGGTTGTCTCATAGTAAGGATTGTGGTGAAACTTGGTTCCTGATTTTCCATTGCTACAACCGGGAAAATTCCCACCATATTCGGGTCCTCTGCACCATATGCACAAGAGCTGATAAATCGAAGAATAATCCGGATAAGAGTTAGCGATTTCCACTATTTCCGTGATAGGCTCTGGTTCTTGAACGGGAGTCACCTCAGACTCAGAAACATATTCCATTTCCTTCACCGGAGAAGGAGTAGGAATCGAAGGTTCTTCAAGTAAATTCTTCCACCATGCTATTATATCATCATCATTATGAAGAGTACCCTTTTGTTCTAGACGTGCATAAAGACGAGCGAGATCTGGATTTGGATTAATAAAATTCTGGCATACATTACAAAATCCATCTCGACAATTATTTCCGCACCAGTCGCAAATACATTTCAAACATCGATATTGTGTCTCTTCCATACGGCTTTGGCAATGAAAACAATGATGATAATTGATCGTATCCATGAGAATTAATCATATAGAGGGTTAAGAAGAAAGAATTATCAAATCAGAGGGTAAAGAAGAATATTTTTGGGTTTTTAGAAAACATATTTTGAAAAGGAAAATCTTTTTGGGTTTTTATAATTAAGAAAATTTTGAAAAACAATCTTTTTGGAACCTTCGCGTCAAACGGTGCTCGGTAGCTCCCAAAAGTACTCGCAGCGGAACGGGAACGAAGAGTGGATCGTTCTTCAGTATGCAATTTAATGTCAAGACTTCCGTTTACCCCGTGTATAGGTTGTACTTCTGAGGTGAGCCGACGTAACAATTGACGTTTCGGTTTGTTTTGTTGGTTTTTACTTTTTATAGTTTTGTAAAAACTCTAGGAAGAATGTTTTGGTGTTTTTAGATGTTTTTGGGTTTTTCAAAAAGATATATTTACAAAAACAACGGTAACTTCACTCGGGGAAGGATCTTCAAATGCACGCGATTCGAGACGGAATACGAAAACTCGCTACAAGCCCTCCCCAGCAGCGGCGCCAAAAATTGATTCGCTCAGGAAACCAATAATAGAAGTTTGTAGTATTTGGGTAACTCAAACGTGTTAGGTTTGAGTCCCGTGATCGTTCCGAACGAGGGATGAATAGAATTTTCAGCTCTCGTCCCGATTTTTGTGATTTTAATGGTGAAAAAAGATAATTTGGGGATTTCTAATCTATGGTGCAAGGGAAAGTAAAGGGAAACAATAATAACAACTAAAGCTATGATGAAAACAAGTAAATGCAATTAAATATGAAATATTAAACTAAAACGCAATTAAACGAAAATAAAGAAACGCAAATTAAATGCTAATACGTCTAAACTAAAGTCCTAAAAATGATCTAAAATTACTTTTATACTAAAAATGATATTTGAAAACTATTTATGAATTAAAACTAATTTTTATGATTTTTCTTGAATTTATATGAATTAAAAACTAATTTCTAATATTTAAAATAAAACTAAATTACTAACAATTATGAAAATAAGTCGAAAAATTATGAAACTATTTTTCAAAATTCTAAAAATACTAAAAAGACTTTTAGAAACAGGAATCACATTTTTTTTGAATTTTTCTCTATTTATTATGAATTTAATACTATTTAAAACTAATTAAAATTCTAGAAAATACTAATTAAGCTAAGAAAATTATGGAAAAAATACTTTTTATGACTTTTTGAATATTCCAAAACTAAGAAAATTGAAATTGTATTTTTCTGAGATTTATCTAATTTATTTGAATAAAATGCTATTTAAGAATGCTATAAAATGAATAAAAATGCAGAAAAATAGAAGATGAACAGGGAAAAATATAAAAATCTCCAGAAAACTGTAAAATAATACTGAGAACAAGGTAAAATTAGTAGAAACCAAGTTGGAGCAAAAGAACAATGATTTGGGCACACTACTGTTAAGAATAAGCACTTAAAAATAAGCAAGAAGCAACAATAAGCCACTATAAGCTACCTACTCCTAAAAATAACCTATACTAACTGGAAATAAGCTATTGCAACTGTTTTAGATCTAATAAGCACAAGCTAGAGGCATTAAGCTACAAAACAAGTTTCTAAATCAAATTAGCCAAACAGCCCTTAAGCCCCTACTTCTAGCACTAATCTAGATGGCTTAGAAAAATAACAAAAATAAACTAAAAATACCCTGTTAAAGACAACCAACCAAAGTGATAGAATACAAAATCTCAGCTAAAAAGGACTATAAATGAAGTTTTTAAAAATATAAAAGTAGAAGCAATTTGCAAGTTAAAATGGATTTTTGACTTTTTGTGAAATCCTTTTAGTTTGACTATGATGAACTTTGATTGCCACAAACTGATTGTAAATGATGTTATAGGATGAAATAAACCTAATGCAAGCTTGTTCTACTGATTCTAAACCTAAATGCAAAGTCTCACTAGTTGATACTAACTGATTTGAACACAAGAGCAGTTTAAACTAAATTTTGACTATTTGAGTTCTAAGATACTAATAGATGAACTAAATGACTACGATAAATCTAATATAGATAAAGGCTACAGAACTTAACCACAAACAAGCCTTCCAACTCAGTTAAGTAAACTGATCCAAACACTAGTTCTAAATACGGATTTGCAATTTAAACCTCTAACTCCAAGATCTGATCCACAGCTATGCTATAACTAAATCCAATATGCAATATCTCAGCTAAATGAAACAATTATCACACCTAAAACTTCTATGATCAATCTGATGCAAATTTAAGGCTTAGTGCAGAAGATTCAAAAGTAAGACATCAATGTTACTAGAAGATAACAACAATAAACCTCTTGAGATATAAGCTAAACTATGCAACTGATAACACTAATTAAGCTATTCTACAAATTTCAATAACTAAGACAGATATTAGAAGAGATTAAGTGGTTACAGTGATCGACCACAATGGCTTGCGGTTTTAAACATGTACCACTATTCTAATCCTATTATCAACCCAATTCTGACACAATTAACCCATATCCTCAGCAGATCAGCAATCCAGAACCATTTTATCAATAAGACTGCAATATTGACTTTAGTTAACCATTATGAGAATTGAGTATTACTTCTGAGTAGTAACCTAAAACACCTTTGATATAAGCATTTTAGATATTAATAAGCTGAGATTAACAATGAAACAGTAACTTGAATTGATTTGAAAATCAAAGATAATTTGTATTAATACCAATTTAAAGTACAACTTGAAATAAAAACTGAAATAATCAACAGAAAACTTAAAATATTTAAAAACTACAAATTAACTCAGAAGCTACACTACTCCTACTCTACTTGAATACAACAGTGAAATGAAGGGTCCTTTTATACTTGAGTTTAGGCCTTGGAAGGATCCAGAAGATGCAAATTTGTGCTTCTTTGAATGCTTTTGGAGCCCTCTGATCAATCCCACACATCATCTCTTTAATCAGGACCATTAGATCAATATAACCACGTACCATGGACCAATCAGAGGCCAGGAATGAGAGGAATGACACACGGATTGCCAAGCTGGCATCCGTGTGTCAGTGTGGTGTCAGAAGAAAGTACCCAATTACACTTAATGATAGTCAATTTGCTTAATTAGGAGAAGGGGCACTTTAGGGTTCTTCCCTGGGTTTATTTGGGGGTGGATTTGGCGGGCAAAGTTTTTTTGGTATTTTTTTTATTTAGTTTTGACCGTGTAAGTTTGGGTTGACCGGGTGTTTAAGTGAAACCGGGTTTGGGTGTGGGTTGAAAGGGTTGGACCGGGTAATATCTTGGATTGGCCTTGGTTTTGTTATTTGGGCCAAGGGTTTAATATGTAGATAGATTTGGACTATTATTGGATCAAATGGCTAATTGTTAGGTCACTAGATTTACAACACAAGCTTTATAGAAAGATAGAGAGGCGATTGAACAAGTAAACCAGACACACACACACGTATGAGTAGCACGGTTTAGGCATAGATGTATGTGAAAGAAATAACTTGAACAACCAACCTTCAAATGAAGGTTTACAAGAGTATTTATAGGAGGGAAGCTAGGGCAACACTCCTAGTCCCTTCCTTTCTCCTATGGGCTTGGGCCTAAGCTCATGGGCCTTCTACATAAGCTTAAGGCTAATGACAAACATAAAGGCCATAATTAAGCTACCTATTACATATTAATTACTAATACTTGATTATGGTTTAGGAGTGATTCCAACAATCTCCCCCTCAAGTGTTGGTGATGAAAAACGGTGAAGGCGTTGATGTAATAGTAGCTTTGACGTCTTCTGACATTCTTCTTTCTTGTGAGAAGAATTGCCTTGATTTGAAACATCTCCCCAGTGTAGCGAGATAGTTTTCTTTGAACAGTTATGCTTTGACGTCATCTTTAACTTTGTTCTTTGATCATTGTTCTTTGTGATGAAAGTGATAGTATGTTGTTATCTCGCATCAAGTCCGCTTCAGTGCAGCGCTTTGATGTCTCCACGTCTTTCTCCAACATGCTCACACACTCTTTAATGTTGGATTACGGTGCTGATGAAGTTCTTTAAGTCTTTAACTTTGTAGATTCTTTGATTTGACGAAGAATCATTCGGACTTTTGTGTTGCTTTAAGATAGAACTTCTTTGATGATGTTGTTGGTGTGAACAAGTGGAGAATCTGCACGATCATTCCGCTCGAGAGCTTCCATAAGAAGTAAACATTAAAACGGTTAGTAATAAGCGGATTCCGGCACTTACAAGTTTGAACTTCGAGAGTGTTGTGACAAGATAGTGTAAAACACAACTCTAATTCTTACAAAGGCCGTTCCTGAACTGGAGTCCCACAAGTGAGATAACACGATGTACCAAAGTACACCTACGATTCGTGATGAGTCGCTGAGGTACACCGAAGCATCACCTCACGTATGTAGACCGTTTGAGACCACTAAGCGCAATCCACGGGGAGTTGCGGCGACCTGTCACCGTTTGATGTTGACCTGGCGGAGTTTCCATTCAGTCACTAAGGATCACAAATGTGAACCTCTCATAAATGTTCTCGACAGATTGCTAAGATCGGTGAAGGACTCGATAATGTACCACTGAAATTCTTATTGTTGAATATCAAGTGATGAAATGTCAAGTGTACCTAAGAGATCTTTTGATGAATCTCCTGGCTCTAGACTCAATAGTGCATTTTGGTTTTCCTGAGCGGAGACTTAGGGAGAGGGTCTCCTTCTTCAATACCAGCAATCTCTAAGAGAAAGCCGATAGTTTACGTAGGGTTCCTCGTGAGAATGAAACAAGCTTCTGTTGAGAGAAACTTGAGTGGCTAAGAAGGTTTAGTGCATGCGTCCACTTGGGTCCATGATGACTTTTAATCTTCAATATCGGTGTCATCTAGTGACAACCAGTAGCATATGAATTGAACCCGATTATGCGCCCTAAGTTGAATAATCAAGAGGGCTATTTCTTTTCACCCTTTTCTTTGCATTTCTTTTTAATTCTTCAACTCCTTCTTTCTCCGATTCTCAATTCTCCTTTTTATAATCATACCTAAGGACTTCTCAATTCTAACTATTTGTGGTGTCCTTGGGTAGATCCCTCCGGCTCTGGCGGATCATAGGACGGGTATTCCTAACCTTAGTCACCTTATAACTCCATGACTAACCTATGTTGCCATAAAACCATTTACTTGAAAAATCTCGCTCAGTGTTTATGAATAAAAACATTTTTGAACCACTGTTGAGATGAGATTTTGCATAAATACTCCCCTCCACATGTGCTTAAGAGTATTAACGGTTAAATGCACAGTGAGGAAAGAGCGCGCACATTTTGAATTGATCAACTCAAGATAGACATTCCCCCGAGACACGGTTCGTGGCATAGTTAAGAGTTGCATTGTCAGCATTTAGGTGACAACTAGCTCTAATAACTACCTTGAAGGTGTAGACAATCCTCGAAGGTTGTCAAACCCGTCAGAGTTCATGTCTACCAAGAGTTTCTCGAATGGTACATTCTACTCAGACAAGTCCTTTGCGAGACACGTTTACATCACTAGCGAACTAGCTTGAAATTATTACCCATCCCGGAAAAGTCTTTTCGAGTTACTATCAGTTAAGATCTCGTCAATTCATGGGTTAAGTCTATAGCACAAAGATTCATTTGCATTTACACAACATATTTCTTATCACGTATTTTCTCCCCCTAAAAAATGGCATATAAAATGTTATTTTTGAAAAGTTGAGAATAAATATGACCATTTCGAAAGTGTTGGGAAGAATGACCACCGTGAACAATTTGTGAACAAAGTTTTAAGTCAAGTACTCCCCCTCAACAAGTGATATAAGCGGTTGAGGTTTTGAAAATCATAAGGGAAAGTACTTGTTCTTTTGAGCAAAACCTTGAAAAGTGAAAGGTTTGATAGGTTTTACTCAAAAGTAAGAAGCTTTTGCTCCTTTTATAAGGATTGTTGTCTGGCGTACCACGGGGTCCTTTATTTACAAGTACGGGTTGTACAGCGTAATGTGTGCACAAGCCATAGACATAATAGATCATACATCTAAATTTATAATGAAAGAAGCGTTCAAGGGGTACGGTAGTCGAGATATGAATGTGAATCGGGCGTTGAAAGCCGATGATGTTTCTCCTGGGTCAACCACCAACATAGCTTTCGATCTTCTGAATGATCCCTTCTATACAACCGTTCATCAATCATGGTGATGATCCTATTCCGCGTCCTTCTTTCACGAGAATTCCATCGCTTAGGAGACCCATCTTCGATGTATATCCTTCAACCGATAAGCCAATCCGTTCCTAACCAACTTCAAAGTGTGATCTCCAAATTTGTGTAGATCTCTGCACGCCATCAAGCAATTTCTTTGAAGTTCAACGCGCCGAATGGTTTCTTGATGAGTGTAAATTGTGAAAGCGGTTGATGTCGGGAAGATCAGGCTGCGGTGGAGTGAAGTTGACACGGGTCGATAAGATTCTCTGCAAGGAGATCTTCTACGTTCTTTGATGACTACGCGTCGATGAAGATGAGCATTGACTTTATGAATTCCACGTTGTACTTGCTGGAGAATAGTCTCATACGACCTGTACTTTGGCAAGGTGCATTATCTTCGATGTCGTTGATAGACAAATTCTCAAAGTCGCCTTCGAGAATGCATAATCCCTTTCATCTTGTCTTTTGACCACAATATTCTTGAGATAAGTGTAGTCCCATTTGGCCGAAAGATCAACGTGTTTGATGGCAACGATGTTTTAATCTGAACACCGCGATGTTGAGACTTACGTACTGGCGCCGTAGTAGATTCTTGATTCCGGCCAATGATGAATCCTGTACATTGCATCTCGGTCATATGCTTCCACTTTGTTGGAGAACAAGTGATTAGCTCTTTCCTCGATAGCTATGCGGTTTGAGTATTAGCTGGGAATGGAAGTGTCATAGATGTAGCGTATTTCCTTGAGCCATCGCCACCGTGTAGAAGAAATTCCAGATCTTTGTTGAAGAAGTGTCGAAATGGAATTCTAGGCTCATTTGGTTGGCCAATTGTTGGTAGTGGTCTAGACCGATTGTAATAAGGAGGGTTGTCCCGCTTCGTAATGTCGATGTTTGCTTCTGGGTTGAGCCAATCCATGTTATTAGACATAGCTCGAGCAATGTTATCAAGGTGATATCCGACCTCGATGGCACTTTCGAGCTATCTTTTAACGTTGAAATGCTTCATTCTTGATTCGCTTCTTCGGTTTCGTCATCTTCTTTACTTGGAACTTTTCTTGCAGAATTTTAGCATGCTCCAAAGTAGTACCGTCTACGGATCATGACCTTCTTGAGTAGGGAGTGGAATTAACAAGAGTAGAGAACCATTCAAATTCCTCAGTGTTATCTTCATCTAGCCAGGATAGGGCGTCGGCCTTGAAACCTTCTTCTTCTGTTACTTAGGCCTAGATGAGGATTCGGTTTCGTACTTTGTCGGTGAAGCGGGTTGTTGTTGGGGCTCATGGTGTTCTTCATCGTCACCACCCGTATACTCAAAGTGATCACGGTTTTGAGTCTGCAGGGTGGTAACTTCGAAATCGAGGTTTATCAGAAGAAGCGGGAGGAGATCTTTGTTGCTGGAGTCCTTTGTGGTGGAGGCGGCGACATTGATCTTGAATCGAAGATGATTCACCGGACTTCTTTTGCGTTTAGGCTCCTTCTCCTTATCTTGATCTTTGTCTTCATCATCTCTTGAACGCTTAGGCCTTATAGCCTCTTCTCTGAATGATGACTTGAGTTGGTATTCGCCAATGCTTCAAACAGTTTAGTTTCATGGGAGGCAAACGTTGCAGAGCGTGTTGACATTTGCACTACCAGCCGGTTTACTAATTCATCATCCGAGAAGATTGTAGTTTCAACTGGATTGATGCTCAAATTCATCGGAGTTGATTTCATGGCTTGCTTGGCTAAGTGTAAGAGATTCGGATAAAGTTATGCGGTATACATCTCCTTTGTCAGTTTCGGAATGACCTCCATTAAGAACTTGTGAGTGTGTCCTTTTATCATCTCGTCCATGCTCCGCGAAGATCATCCTTCATAAGCTTCGTACATACTCCTTTCAACTTGCATCTTGTCATTCTCATCATGAAGATACGTTATTATCAGCGAGGAAATTCAACTACGTAGAAAGATCTTTCTTCGACTCGTTTGCGGCTTTAACGATTGATTCTTAGATTGAGAGATCCAAGATGGAGTTGGCTTCTTTACTGATCTGGATGTTGATTTGGTTGATTTCTTTGATGGTGGTGGTGAAGAGTGATCGATGATGATGATGTGAGGAGACTCGGGTCCTTTGGTGGTTCAGAAGTTTTCTCCTCTGAGTAATGTCTAGCGAAACTTATCAAAATCAGTGTCATCTCGGACTTATCTTTCTCTTCAATCTTTTCTGTCTCAGTCTTTTCTTTGTCACCCTCATCTTTCTCGGACTTTTCTTTAACATGTTCCTCAAATTCATACTCAATAGTTTCTTCCACGGGCTTTTGTTGTTGCTCCAAAGTGGTGGCACAAGATCCCTTATCGGGTTGATTAACGCATCAGGACCTGTGAAGGTTGGTACCACTTGACCCTCGGGCCCATTTGTTCTTTTGCAAATTCTTTTGCCACGTGTTGGAGTCTAAGGAATTTGAATTTCTATTCCCGTATCTAAGCCTGAACCGCAGAGAAATTCAAATTCCTTAGACTCCAACATGTGGCAAAAGAATTTGCAAAAGAACAAATGGGTGGCCCCGGAGGGTCAAGTGGTGCAGTTTCAACCTTCACTCCGATGCGCGTTAATCAACCCGATAAGTGATCAGTGCCACCACTTTGAAGCAACAACAAAAGCCCGTGGAAGAAACTATTGAGTATGAATTTGAGGAACCTGTAAAGAAAGTCCGAGAAGATGAGGGTGACAAAGAAAAGATCGAGACGAAAAGATCAAGAGAAAGATAAGTCCGAGATGACACGATTATGATAAGTTTCGCTAGACATCCTACTGCTCAGGAGGAAAACTTCGAACCACCAAAGGACCCAGAGTCTCCTCACATCTCATCATCAGATTCTTCTTCTCACTCTTCACCACCACCATAAAAAAGATCAACCAAATCATCATCCAGATCAGTAAAGAAGCCAACTCCATCTTGGATCTCTCAATCTAAGAATCGAATCGCTAAAGCGTCAGAGTCGAAAGAAAGATCTTCTCTACGAAAGTTGAATTTCCTCGCTGATCGATAACGGATCTTCATGATGAGAATGACAAGATGAAGTTGAAAGTGGAGTATGTACGTAAGCTTATGAAGGATGATCTTCAAGGGAGCATGGACGAGATGATAAAGGACACACTACAAGTTCTTAATGGAGGTCATTCAAACGACAAAGGAGATGTATACCGCATAACTTTATCCTAATCTCTTACATTTAGCCAAGCAAGCCATGAAATCAACTCCGATGAATTTGAGCATCAATCCAGTTGAAACTACAATCTTCTCGGATGATGAATTAGTAAACCTAGCGAAAATGTCAAACGCCTCGCAACGTTTGCCTCCTATAAAGCTAAACTGTTTGAAGCATTGCTGGAATACCAACTCAAGTCATCATTCGAGAAGAGGCTATAAGGCCTAAGCGCTCAAGAGATGATGAAGACAAAGATCAAGATAAGGATAAGGAGCCTAAACGCACAAAAGTCCGTGAATCATCTTTGATTCAAGATTCACGCCGCCCACCACAAAGGACTCCAAACAAAGATCTCCTCCCCGCTAACGCTAATAAACCTCAGGATTCGAGTTACCACCCTGCAGACTCAAAAACCGGTGACCACTTTGAGTTTACGGGTGGTGACGATGAAGAATACCATGAGCCCCAACAACAACCCGCCTCACCCGAAAAAGTACAGCAAACCGTAATCCTTATCTAGGCCTAAGAAACAAGAAGAAGCGCCAAGGCTGACGTCCTATCCTGGCTAGATGAAGATAACTGCAGGAATTTGAATGGTTCTCTACTCTTGTTAATTCCACTCCCTACCCTACTGAAGAAGGTCAAGATCCGTAGACGGTACTACTTAGAGCATGCTAAAATTCTACAAGAAAAGTTCAAAGTAAAGAAGATGACGAAATCCAAGTTGAAGCGAATCAAGAATGAAGCATTTCAACTGTTAAAAGATAGCTCGAAAAGTGCCATCGAGGTCGAATATCACCTTGAAAACATTGCTCGAGCTATGTCTAACATGGATTGGCTCAACCTGGCAAACATCGACATTACGAGCGGACAACCTTCCTTATTACACCGACTGGTCTAGACCACTACCAACAATTGGCCAACCAAATGAGCCTAGATTCCATTCGACACTTCTTCAACAAAGACCTGAATTTCTTCTACACGTGGCGATGGCTCAAGAAATACGCTTACATCCTTGACACTTCATTCCCAGTTTAATACTCAAACGCATAGCTATCGAGGATAGAGCTAATCACTTGTTCTCCAACAAAGTGGAAGCATACGACCGAGATGCAATGTACGGAATTCATCATTGGCCGGAACGCCAAGAATCTACTACGAAGCTGCCAGTGCAGTCTCAACATGCGGTGTTCAGACTAAAACATCGTTGCCATCAAACACGTTGATCTTTCGTCCAAATGGGACTACACTTATCTCAAGAATATTGTGGTCAAAAGACAAGACGAAGGGATTATGCATTCTCTGAAGCTGACTTTGAGAATTTGTCTATCAACGACATCGAAGATATGTACCTTGCCAAAGTACAGGGTCATGAGACTATTCTCCATGAAGTACAACGTGAATTCATAAAGTCGTGCTCATCTTCATCAGACATAGTCATCAAAGAACGTGTAAGATCTCCACTGTAAGAATCTTATCGACCGTGTCAACTTCACTCCACCGCAGCTTGATCTTCCAGACATCAACCAGCTTTCATAATTTACACTCATCAGCAAACCATTCGGCGTCGTTACCGAACTTCAAAGAAATTACTTGATGGCGTGCAGAGATCTACACAAATTTGGAGATCACACTTTGAAGTTGGTTAGGGACGGATTGGCTTATCGGTTGAAGGATATACATCAGAAGATTGGGTCTCCTAGCGATGGAATTCTCAGAAAGAAGGGAAGTGAATAGGATCATCACCGGATTGATGAACGGTTGTATAGAAGGATCGATTCAGAAGATCGGAAAGCTATGTTGGTGGTCGACCCAGGAGAAACATCATCGGCTTTCAACGCCTGATTCACATTCCTAGCGACATCTCTGGACTACCTGGTACCCCTTGAACTGCTTCTTTCATTATAAATTTAGATGTATGATCTATTATGTCTATGGATTGTGCACACATTACAGTGTACAACCCGTACTTGTAAATAAAGGACCCTGTGGTACGCTGATGAGTGTCTAAATACTCATCATTTTTGTACCATTTAAACTGCAAAAACATCTGAAAACACTCAGAAATGCATCAAAATGATAAAAATATCACAAATAAATGTTTTATGTGTTTTAAATGCAAAAATATCAAAATCAGATGAAAAACGTATCAAGTTTGCATAATTGGCAGTTTTAGTCCCCCAAGTTTCAAAAGTTGTCAAATCTAGTCCCTGGTAAATCAAAATAAAGAAAAATGTTATTTAAAGTCCCTAGGGATTCATAAGTTGTCAAACTTGGTCCTTGAAGTTTAAAATTGCAAAATGGCAACTTAGGTCCCTAAAGTTTGAAAAATGTCAAAAATAGTCCCTGGTGAATTTAAAAAGTGAAAATAATCAACAATGGTCCTTGTACTATTAAATTTTGGCAGAATTGGTCCTTATTATATCTTTGGAAAAGTGACAGTTTTGGTCCCTCACTTTGTACAAATTACATGAATGGTCCTTGTGTTTAATCCAAACCAAACTGGACCCTATATTAAACACAAATCCAATCCAACCCAACCAGCTGGCCCGTCACAAGCCCAAACCCACTAAACTTGACCCTTGACCCTTGACCTATACCCCTTAAGCTAGTCCAATATCCATTTTGACCCGTCCAAAAACCCTAATTGAACCCCCCACGTATTAAATAACTTTGGTCAAATGGTCAAAATCCCGCCCAAACCAGAAGCACTGTTCATCTCCCTCTCTCAAACCTGCAAACCAGAAACCAGATTGGTTTTCTCCACTTGCTCTTTCCACCTCACTTCCCCAGCTGTATACCAACCCCCCCTCCACCTCCACATCTATCCAAAAGCTTTAATTGAGAAAACCTGCTTAAAGACTTTTTTGGCGCCAAAAATGCCATGTGTGTGATTCTGGTGTAATTGATGAATTCAAGGGCAGAAGTCAAGTGGGAAATGTTCAAAGGTCGACACCAAGTCAAAAAGATCTCTATAAAGAAGATAAGAGGCAATGTAGAAAGATATCTAGTGTAATTTAATTTACTTTATGTCGTTTTTAGCTTAATTTTAAATTCCAGTGTATATTTTAGCTTTCAAGCTCTGTATTTCAAGTTTTTATTGTATAATAAAGCTTTTGTGAAACATAAATTTCAGTATCAAATCCTCTTTTCAGTTTATGTAAATTTTACTTGTTCAAAAATCTCATGAAAGTTCGAAGCTTGTTTTTAGTTGTTATCTTGGACTCATAAGCTCACTTAAGTTCCTAGATAGCTTATTAAAGCTATTAGAAACCTTTAAAAGTCTGTTTAGTATAAAAAAAAAATTACCAAAAATACCAAAAAATTAGTGAAAAATAAAAAAATCCATGGAGAAATGATCAAGAAGCTGAAGGAGGTTGATTATTGGATGGGAATGGGTTAGTGAACCTATGGAGGTTCTATAGGAAGTAAAAATTGGTCCTTGTTCTTTGATTCTCAGTTCAACACAATTTGTAAGCTACTTTCTCAAAATTTGCAAGCCTTAGTTTAAGTGTTTAAAGTGTTTCAATTCTAGCATTAATCTGTCTCATTAGCTTAATTGTATCATACTTTAGTTGTTTAGAGCAGTCTTTATTCAGTTTAGCTTGTTTCGTTCATTTCTAATAAATTATTTTGAAAACTGTTATTTTAAGCATAATATAGAATACTAAGTAATTGTAGTCTAATCCAGTGTTTCTGTGTTCATTTAGGCTTATTAACTCATAAGAAGTTAATAAAAATCAGTTTTATGGTCTTAATCTTTGGAATCATTTGAAAAGCTTCTTAACAGTTAAGTTAAGGACTGTTTGGATTTGCTTATTTAAATGTGTTATAGGTTGTTTAAGCTTTTGTTCTTGTTTGTGGTATGTCACAGTAGGTATTAGTAGCTCATAGAAACCATAAAAATCAGTGTTTGTTAAATAAAAAGTCAAAATTATCTTTACACTCTCCTTAATTGTTCCTTTGTTAGGATTTTTGATTGCATAATCATCATTCTAGCTTTAAAAGTTGTTAAGATTAGTTAAACCAGTCTTATTATAGCTTAAAACAACATAATCAGTCAATTAGAAGTAATCAAAGTTCATATTAGTCAACTTATTTGATTTTCATAAAAAGTCAAAAATTCTTAATAGCAGTTTTTAAATAAACTTTGTAATTTTATTGTGATCTTACCATTAGGATTTAGGATTTAAGCTTTTAGGATATTAATGTTCAGCTGCTCAACTTAATTAGAAAAATATTAGTTTATATCTTCTTAGCTTATAAAGTGCTTATTTCTCAGCTTGTTTTAGATACCTTTTCTGAAAAGTGCCCTGTGCACAGATTTGCTAACCATTTTCACAAGCTCATAAAAAGCTTAATAGTAAACCATAGCTTGTGAAATTTGGTTCTTTGTGTAGCTAACCTAGCCATCTTAAGGTCCCAAGCTTAAAATTTCATTTTCTAGCTTATTTACTAGGGCTGCAACAAGCTTATTGTTTGTCCCATTTCTGTATAAACATGATAACTCAGTGTTAGCAAGCCTTTTTCACAAGCTCTTCATAAGCTCTACAGTGGTCCCCAGCGTGTGAGCTTTGGCTTTTTAGAAAGCTTACCAACCCATATAAATACCTCAGTGCTTATTTTGAACTTTTAAGCTTATTTCCTTAGCTTAAATTGGCCTAGAAAAAATGTGCAGACCTGTTTGGTAGAAAGGTTTGGAGTTAGTGCTTATTTGCTTATTAGTAGCTTATCAGTGTGATTATTTGTGTCCTTTAGATTAATATAAGTTCATTTAGCTTGTTTATAGCTTATTGTACTTTTGTTTCCTTCTGTGAAGCTTATTTCAAGTTTATTTGAGCTAAAAATTATTAAAATAAGCTTAAAAGCCCACTGTTGAGCTTTTAAGCTTCTAAACAGCTTATTTTTAGGTTTGAAAATTTTTGTCTTCATTAAAGTTTCATATTTTAAGTAGTTAAGTAGGTTTAAAAAAGAAAAAGTTAAAAAAAAAATATATTTAACAAAAAAGTCATTGCTGGGATTCGAACCCTGGCCACCCAGCTCACCACACACACACCATACCAACTGCCCTTGGGTCTTTGACTGGTTATGGTTTGCAACATTTAATACATAACCCCTTTTTGTCTTTTTAGCTTATACGATCTCTTTAGCTTATTTACAGCTTATTCAAATAAGCTCTTACAACTTTTGTATTTTTCTTAGCTTTGTATTAGTATAAAGTATTTTACAAAAAAGTTTCAGATTTTTCTGAATAGTTTTAGTATTTTTAATCATTTAATTAGTCTAAAATAGTATTTAATTCATAATAAAAAATATAAAAGTCAAAAAAATATAATTCTTTTTTCTAAAATTTTCTTTTGTCATATAGTACGTAAGAAAATTGTTTTTACACTTGTAGGACTTTTATTTCAAAAATTTTACGTTTTTACTTGCGCACTCGCGTAATTTTTATACATAACGCACGTTTTCATTCTAGGTCACGTTTTTAGATAATTTAAGTTTACGTTTTAATTAAAATAGTTTATTTAAGTTATTTTGTTTTATAAATCAAGAAAAACATCATTTTAAAAATAGTGATAGCGTTTATTTAATATATTTTAGCTTTTTAGTTTTCTTTAATTTGCATTTAAGCCCCTGTAATTTACAAACTTTCTCTTTAGGTATAATTATTCCAAAATCCTTACTGATCACTATCCTTAGTGATTATTCGACATCTGAATTTGTTCAAACACCATTCATCCTCCGTGGGACTTAACGACCTGTGGAAACACTATACTCTCTAGATCTTAATTGTATTGTTTCTGAGCTGTTTGAAGTTTATTACGGTTGACCATTCACAAGTGGTTAGCTTGTGTGATAAAACTTGACGGTTCAGCTGCAATCATACGCTTCAGTGCAACAATCCTTATAAAAGGAGTGAAAGCTTCTTACTTTTGAGTAAAACCTATCAAACCTTTCACTTTTCAAGGTTTTGCTCAAAAGAACAAGTACTTTCCCTTATGATTTTCAAAACCTCAACCGTTTATATCACTTGTTGAGGGGGAGTACTTGACTTAAAACTTTGTTCACAAATTGTTCACAGTGGTCATTCTTCCCGCAACACTCGAAATGGTCATATTTATTCTCAACTTTTCAAAAATAACATTTTATATGCCATTTTTGAGGGGGAGAAAATACGTGATAAGAAATATGTTGTGTAAATGCAAATGAATCTTTGTGCTATAGACTTAACCCATGAATTGACGAGATCTTAACTGTTAGTAACTCGAAAAGACTTTTCCGGGACGGGTAATAATTTCAAGCTAGTTCGCTAGTGATGTAAACGTGTCTCGCAAAGGACTTGTCTGAGTAGAATGTACCTTTCGAGAAACTCTTGGTAGACATGAACTCTGACGGGTTTGACAACCTTTCGAGGATTGTCTACACCTTCAAGGTAGTTATTAGAGCTAGTTGTCACCTAAAAGCTGACAATGCAACTCTTTAACTATGCCACGTAACCGTGTCTCGCGGGGGAATGTCTATCTTGAGTTGATCAATTCAAAATGTGCGCGCTCTTTCCTCACTGTGCATTTAACCGTTAATACTCTTAAGCACATGTGGAGGGGGAGTATTTATGCAAAATCTCATCTCAACAGTGGTTCAAAAATGTTTTTATTCATAAACACTGAGCGAGATTTTTCAAGTAAATGGTTTTATGGCAACATAGGTTAGTCATGGAGTTATAAGGTGACTAAGGTTAGGAATACCCGTCCTATGATCCGCCAGAGCCGGAGGGATCTACCCAAGGACACCACAAATAGTTAGAATTTAGAAGTCCTTAGGTATGATTATAAAAAGGAGAAAATGAGAATCGGAGAAAGAAGGAGTTGAAGAATTAAAAAGAAATGCAAAGAAAAGGGTGAAAAGAAATAGCCCTCCAGATTATTCAACTTAGGTCAGACACCGGGTTCAATTCATATGCTACTGGTTGTCACTAGATGACACCGGTATTGAAGATTAAAAGTCGTCATGGACCCAGTGACGCATGCACTAAACCTTCTTAACCACTCAAGTTTCTCTCAACAGAAGCTTGTTTCATTCTCACAGGGAACCCTACGTAAACTATCGGCTTTCTCTTAGAGATTGCTGGTATTGAAGAAGGAGACCCTCTCCCTAAGTCTCCGCTCAGGAAAACCAAAATGCACTATTGAGTCTAGAGCCACGAGATTCATCAAAAGATCTCTTAGGTACACTTGACATTTCATCACTTGATATTCAACAATAAGAATTTCAGTGGTACATTATCGAGTCCTTCACAGATCTTAGCAATCTGTCGAGAACATTTATGAGAGGTTCACATTTGTGATCCTCAATGATTGAATGGAAACTCCTGCCAGGGTCAACATCAAACGACCCGATAGCAGGTCGCTTCGGTAACTCCCCGTGGATTGCGCTCAGTGGTCTCAAACGGTCTACAGTCGTGAGGTGATGCTTCGGTGTACCTCAGCGACTCATCTGAATCGTAGGTGTACTTCGGTACATCGTGTTATCTCACTTGTGGGACTCCGATTCCAGAACGGCCTTTGTAAGAATTAGAGTTGTGTTTTCACACTATGCTGTCAACACTCTCGAAGTTCAAACTTGTAAGTGCCGGAATCCGCTTATTACTAACCGTTTTAATGTTTACTTCTTATGGAAGCTCGGGAGCGGAATGATCGTGCAGATTCTCCACTTGTTCACACCAACAACATCATCAAAGAAGTTCTATCTTAAAGCAACACAAAAGTCAGAATGATTCTTCGTCAAATCAAAGAATCTACAAAGTTAAAGACTTAAAGAACTTCATCAGTACCGTAATCCAACATTAAAGAGTGTGTGAACATGTTGAAGAATGACGTGGAGACACTGAGCAAGCAGACTGGCAGACTTGATGCAAATAACAACATACTATCACTTTCATCACAAAGAACAATGATCAAAGAACAAAGTTAAAGATGACGTCAAAGCATAACTGTTCAAAGAAAACTATCTCGCTACACTGGGGAGATGGTTCAAATCAAGGCAATTCTTCTCACAAGAAAGAAGAATGTCAGAAGACGTCAAAGCTACTATTACATCAACGCCTTCACCGTTTTTCATCACCAACACTTGAGGGGGAGATTGTTGGAATCACTCCTAAACCATAATCAAGTGTTAGTAATTAATATGTAATAGGTAGCTTAATTACGGTCTTTATGTTTGTCATTAGCCTTAAGCTTATGTAGAAGGCCCATGAGCTTAGGCCCAAGCCCATAGGAGAAAGGAAGGGACTAGGAGTGTTGCCCTAGCTTCCCTCCTATAAATACTCTTGTAAACCTTCATTTGAAGGTTGGTTATTCAAGTTATTTCTTTCACATACATCTACGCCTAAACCGTGCTACTCATACGTGTGTGTGTGTTTGGTTTACTTGTTCAATCGCCTCTCTATCTTTCTATAAAGCTTGTGTTGTAAATCTAGTGACCTAACATTGGTATCAAGAGCAAGGTCGGCTTGTTATTTGTGGTTGATTTTTTGGTGATTTTATCTTGTCTAAATCGTTCCTAGAAATCTGTTTTAACAAAGTGTTTAACTTTTCATAAATCTTTTGGTTAACAGTTTTCTATGTATGATTTTTTATTGTATCTTTTGGTTATAAAGTCTTGTCATCAAAATACTGTTTTTTGCGTCAATATATTGTCCAAACAGTATTTAAGATTTTTGTACAAATCGTGGATAATCTTGTGGTCAACCGGTCGTACTATCATGGTCTAAAAGGGTCAAAAGAGAGTTCTTTATGCTCTTATTTCTGGGTTGCTATGAAGATGAACGGAAAAGCAGCCGGAAAAAGATGGTCGGAAAAAGTCAACCAGGGTCAAAACCCTTTTTTTACGCATAAGAAGCATCTTCTGAGCATTTACGCATAACTGTGAAGTTATGCGTAAGAACAGTTACGCGTAAGGTTTTTACGCATAAGCCTATGCTTACGCATAAGCTTTATGCGTAAAACCGTGTTTACGCATAAGACCATATTTTACGCGTAAGGTCTTACGCGTATGATCTGTTACGCCTAAACTCTTCTTGAATCTACGCATATGACTGAAACAGAATAAAAGATGAAGGAGAAGATTTTTACGCGTAAAAATATTTTGACCATAACCAAAAACCATAATACCAAAACTCTTGACCTCAGTTTTAACATCATTAGTCAAGAGACTCGAGTGCTCAACTTGACTGAGTCACAACTGCCAATATCCAGATCCAACTCCAAACACAACAAATCCAACTTAATAAAATCCTAAACTTGACACAAATATACCCTCACCTTCTCTGCCCAACGCTCTCAATCAATCATCAAGACTCGGAACTAATATGAAAAAGAATTTCAAATCAAAATCTCAGATTTTTTGTGGTATACACAAGTTATATCAACGAAGGGTTACACGAAACATCCTCATTGATTTTATCGAAGCTATGCTTCTTTATTTATCCGAAACAATAAATGAAAAGAATATAACAATTATGTCATTTCTTTTTCATTTGGTTCGTTTAATAAAATCAAAACAAACAATTAATCCTACCTGAGACCCCTCTAGGATCTGAAGCCTTATTAGGATTTCTTGAGTTGGACTATGCAGAAAATGAAGTAATCAAGTACAGTTGCTTATTGTTCTTGTGAATTTTTGGATTTATTGTTTGATTCGGATTGAATAATGATAGGAGATGAGAGAATAATTTTTTCGGATCTGTTAGGTGAGTTTGGTGAGAGAATTATTGGAGTGAGGTAGGCGCTGATATTATGATGTGTGAGATTAGGTTATTACTACTGATACAAGAAATTAGGGTAGCATCTTTATAACCGAGTGTTGGATTTGGCTGTTGGGTCGTGTATTTGTTGGGCTCATATTGGAGATCCGAAATTTGTTGAGCTAAATCGTAATGGATCCGAATGTTGGGCTGTGTTTGATTGATCCATCCAGGTCTTGGGCTGAAATGTTTAATCGTTTTAGGCCTAAACATTAAACGTACATGGATGGTTTGGTTATTGGATTTTATTGGCTGCTTGGGCATAAATAAGTTAATCCAAAATTTTTATAAAATCCTTTGGTTATATTGTTTATATCCGAAAATTATACCCACATTTTTTAGCTGAAATTTAATCATTCAAATGTATTTTAATACATTGAGATAATTGTTGGTATAATTCTTTGGCGAAAAGGAGTGGTATTTTGGTATTACCAATTTTCACGGGGATACAATCTTTGACAAGATCGGGAAACCATTATCAAGTTCATTTAAACCATTAATGAAGGCTAGTTTTGGGGATGTAACCGCCATATGTGATTACGGCGAGAATTCATTATTACTTATTTGAGGTTGAAGTGGGATATCACGCGTGCGTGTACTTAGTATCTGAAGATATCGGGGTTGGTTGGATGCATGATTCTTCGAGATCCTTGTTCGAGCTTTTAACTGGTACGAATGACAAAGACTTAAGTTATCTAGTTGAACCTGATGTAAGGAGTTACGTTGTTGTGCTCACAGCTTATAACTATCACTTTTAAGGAGTTACGTTGTTGTGCTCAAGTGTCACACTAAGGTGTGGATAATTTGAGAAACTTTAAGTTTACCCTTTTTTCGATGGAGTTAAGAAAAAGGGTTCTTCGTCTGACAATAGTGCAAGTTTAAGTCACAAGTTTGGGTTATACTACTTCAGTCCCAAGTTCGTCATATTGGGTTCTCTCCATCAGTAGTCTCTACAAAAAGCCGTCAGAATGATAATGGGGTCGGTAAAGAGTTAGCTGAGAAGAGTATACACGAGTAGAGAAGTCTTATCAGCAATTGATTCTCGCGAGATATTTATGGTACTTCACACTTGTTCGATTAATTGAACATACATGGTTTCGATGTCTCCAATTTCATCATCAACATACGTGGTGTATGATTCTGATTCATTGAAAACATCGGGGGGAAGAGAGTATAGGTGGTGTCTGCTTCCTTTGTTGTTTTTGTATTTTTTTGCGAAAACCCTCTCCTTTCATGAATTTCTTCAATCAGGGGGAAGAAATGAGACGATCTGTGGTCTAAACGTCTCACTTTGGTGTTATCGTCTCACTTTCACAGAGTTATCGTGCGTGAAGTTACCTAAATATGATGTTGTGATGCCTCACACACGGTCATTTTATCGAGTAATTGCAGATTCACTGGTAACTACTATTCCGATAGACCGCAACATTCGGGGGGAAGTCGTTTCATTTCGTCTTTCGTGGTTTGTTTGGTGTGAAGCATCTATATATGTGAGAAGATCTTGTTGATTTCTTGCATGTTACCCCCGAACGGATTTTTCGCAATAAGTCAGATTTACCTTGTGTGGTTTACTGCTCATCTACAAATTCCGCTGCGTACTGAAAACGTCAAAAGTTAGAGGAAATGTTCACTACATCAAAGTTTCGAATCTGCTAAAGACGGTTGTTAGTTTGGGGGGAAGCTGATTCCGAAACTTCGCCAAAAAAGGAGTGTACGGAGAAGCTGCTAAAGACATGCGGCATGAATTGGGGGGAAGTTAATCCAATTTATGCATATTACATCATTTGCCTACAAGTGAAGAAAACGGTTCTCAAGTCAAGGTACAAAAAGAAGACAAAGAGCGTAAACTTTCATCATCCTCAGCACTTGAAGAGCTTATGAAGACCTTTCTTCATTTGTTTTCTATATTTGTAGTAAATGTTGTAAGTAATCCCTTATGTCGTCCCATTGGGGGAAGATTGTTGGAATCGCTCCTAACTCGTAAATGGAACAACATTGTCGGGATTACATTTTCTATCTTTGTTACCTTAAACACAAGGGCTTGTTATGTCATTTAGGCATAGATGTATGTGTTTGGGTATATAAACCCCTCCATACTTCCATGGAGGGGTGAGTCTCATTTGTGTAACATTCATCTTTCATAAATAAAACATACATAGTTTCTCCCTTCTCTCTTGTTTCTCTCTCTAACTTGAAGATGGGTTTCTTCCATCTTCCAAGACCTCCCGAATCACCAAATCTTCCACATATACGATCCTAACACTAATCATAAGGACCAAACATGTACTTGCTGAAAATCCAAGGACTAAACATGTAATTCTGAAAATGTAATCTAAGGGTTTACTTTGCCAATCTTCAATAAATCCAGGGACTAAATTTACAACTTTCTGAAACTCAAGGGTATATTCTGCCAATTAATGAAAGTTCAGGGACTGAATCTTAAATTTCTCAAATCTTGATCATATCTTTCACAAATCATCCTCTTATCATGAAAATCTTCACAGACGCTCAATTCTAACCTTCCGGCTCAGCTTTAGCACTCTTTATCTCTCGTGCTCGGGCTTTTGTCAGATTTGGCTTTCTTTTGCGTGTTTCGACATATCCGTACCTGCACAAGCACAAACTCAAGAAACCATTAAATATTAGCAATAAACGGCTCTTTCTTGGTTATTTTGGGTTAGATTTGATAAAGAAATGATATGTGTTTTAGCACATATCAGTGACTCGGGGAGTGGAGTAGGGCAAGGAAGGTGTCCTTATAGCCGAACCACTATAAATAACTTGTGTCGTGGTGATGTGCTTCTTACTATTTATATTTCATTACACGTTTATATATCTATCTATCAACGTCCAACATAAACAATCAAATAGATTGACATAAGTCGATCTGAATATTTAAAGGGAAGTTTTTAAATTGGTAAAACTATTCAACCCTCCTTCTAGTTTTCCACACATACCTTGACTTTCTAAAAAAGTCAACATCATGCATCAACTAGTGAACACTTTGACTTTCTAAAAAAAAGGTCAAACATCATACACTTACATTATCATTTCCTTTTCAAGTTCTAAAACTAATATTTTTATAACTCTTGCACAACCTCTGTATCTTTTGTAAAAATAAAATTTATAGTTTGTCCTCAACAAAAAGGGGGAGATTGTTAATACAAATATCGTCATTAAACGTTATTTATATTTTTTTTATCTTTACCTAAGTTTTGTTAACGACAAAATTAAATTTAATTTATATAAAGCTTAAAGCTTGTCAAGTTTAATAGATATTAAAACAAGCTTTTTCAAACAATATCCTCATCATTTAAAGCATTTACATTGTGACTAATCATATCTTAATATGAGTCTAAGCATAATGTATGATAGTAGTTTTTAGAATGTTTTAGTTTCTTAAAAACTAAACATTACTTATGTATTTGCATATTTCTAAAAATAGAAAAACAGCACATGACATCATGTGATGCATCATGGAAATCATTGGAAGATTTCATTAGATATTTTGTGTGGATTTGTACTCTTCATATCTTACACAATCTTACATAGATATGGTTGACTTTTGCAAAGATCTTGATATCTTGCTGTCAGACCTGGCGGCACCAAAATATATAACGGACGGAACCCTTTTAAGGGGTCCGCCGTCCGTGGTGCCTGCTGATGGTTTTGGCTATAAATAGCAAATCCAAACCAAGTAGTTTTTCATCCCTTTCTATCATACTCTCTTACATATCTTCTCTCTAACCTTTCTAACTCAGTTTCATATCATATTAGTGATCTCTTTCGTAGCAAAGAAGATCAAATCCTATTCAAGCTTCAAACGAGAAGTTGGAAGTCTTGTTTGTTTAGTGTTGTATGATATTGTGTTGATTCATACTTCATTGTTGTATTAAACCATCATAATCTTGTGAGTGTGAGTGGTTAGTATTTTAGTCCTCAAAATACATTGTGTGTGGGAGTGGTTGTACCCTTGGAAAGAACTCGACATCTAGCTTAGTGTCAGAAATAGTGTAAGCGAAGTGTAAAGGTTTTCTCCGCCGGTGAAAGGAGCTTGTTGACTAGTGAAGTTAAACTCTCGAGTGTGAGACTCGGGGAGTGGAGTAGGGCAAGGAAAAAGAGTCCTTGTAGACCGAACCACTATAAACAACTTGTTGTGGTTTGATCATTTCTTTCCTTATTTACTTTTACCTATTGCTTGCATATTTCATTAACATATCTAAGATCAATATCAATTGATCTTTCAATAAGTTTCAAAACAAAGTTTTTAATTGGTAAACTATTCAACCCCCCTTCTAGTTTTCTACATCCTTTTCTGGGCTTTTTGGATTGATCCTTTCCGCTATTTTGTTTTAGTTCCTTTATTACGTTTGGTAGCTTCCCAGTTCCTAGAAATTCCTCTATTTGTCTCTTCAGATGCATGCATTCATTTGTATTGTGTTCCACCTCTCCGTGAAACTCACACTATTTGTTGGCATTTCTTTTTTCGATCGGCGTGATCATTGGTGGAGGAGTTTTGAATTTCACTTTTTCCAATGTTAATACTTCCTTTGGTGTCTTGGAGAGGAGAGTAAACCTATCTTGTTTCCTTTCCGTCCTGAGCTGGTTTCTGTATCCTTTTTTGAAGCCTTGTTTTTGCCCAGGTTCATGTGATTTCCATGGCACTTGGGTAAGTGATCTCTTCTTTTCGTGGTTGCCTGCGGCTACTTCTCCTGGTAAGAAGGATGCGGTTACTCTCATCATCTCATCTACCGACTTGGGTATCTTGTCATGTAACCTTTTGATTAACTCGGGGTTAGTAATCCCGTGCATGAAGCTGGAGATTTTCATGACTTCTGGGGATCCTTTGACATCCCTTCTTTCTGCCTTGAACCTTTTCACAAAGTCTTCTGTAGTTTCTCCTTCTTTCTGCTTGATGTGGTGTAGTTCCAAAGGATCCTTTATGCATTTCTTTTGCTGAAAGAAATTTGCTAGAAAGACCTCTTTCAACTCGTCATAGCTGTCTACCGATTCCGGCGGAAGATCGTCGAACCACACCCTAGTGGATCCAGTGATAGTGGAATTGAACATGTGGCACCAGGTTGGCGTGGCCCAACGTTCCACTTTTCCAGCTGCTTGAAATATTTTTAGGTGATATTTCGGGTCTTCGCTTCCGTCGTATGTCTTTACATTAGTGGGCATTCGCGTCTTTTTGGGCATGTCAAAATAGCGAATGCGCGGAGTGAACGGGTCGGTCTCCTTGTATACCCATGGCCTGGCCAAGTCCTTGTCACCGACATCTGACTTTTGCTTTTTGGATCCGGATCTCCAGTGTTCGCCCCCGCTATCTTCACTTTCGGAAAGTCAATTAGTCCTCCGCGAGTATGCCCGGCTATCTTCGTATCCTCCGGAATAGGGTTTTGTTCTCCGCGAATAAGAGTTTTTGTAACCACCTTCCTCCTCTTTTTGAGAGCCGCGACGACTGGGTCTCTTTCGATCTCTGGAGTACACGGAGATGCTTTTTTCCCTATCTCCTAGTCTGTGGAACATACCCTTGTGCAGCCTTTTGAACACCTCCTCTTTGTCAGCGTCTTTCTTTTTTGGTGATCAGTATCGGCTGTGCCTCGGCCCGGAGCTTTCTCATGCGTTCCGGTGCTTTCGAGATTCCATCTTTTTTCTCTGATCTTTCCTTCTAGTCGGTCTTCCAGACTCGGAGTGCTGTGACGTTTCGTGAAAATCCAGCCGAGTTTTTAATGCTTCTATAGCCTTGACCCTCTCTTCTTGCTTCCCAACTTTCTCTGTTACAATAGGAAAGATCTGGTCATAGTACTTGTCACTGTTAGGTCACCATATTAGTAACACAAGCATCAATAGAAGAAATAGAGAAGAAATCGGATGAACAATCACACAAACACACACGTATGAGTAAATGAAATGTTATGCGTAGGAGTGAAATGTGTAACATGAACAACCAACCCTCAAGAGAGGGTATTACAAAGGTATTTATAGGAGAGAGAGCTAGGGCAACACTCCTAGTCCCTTCCTTTCCTTATTGGACTTGGGCCAAGGCTTATGGGCCTTCTACATAAGCCTTAGCTTAATAACAAACATAAAGGCCTAATTAAGCTAACTATTACATATTAATTACTAACACTTGAATTCTAGTTTAGGAGTGATTCCAACAATCTCCCCCTAAGTGTTAGTGATTGATGATGTGAACGGTGAAGGTGTAGATGTAATAGTAGCTTTGACGTCTTCTGACATTCTTCTTTCTTGTGAGAAGAATTGCCTTGATTCGAAAAATCTTCCCAGTGTAGAGAAATTGTTTCCTTTGAAGTATTCTGCTTTGACGTCATCTTTGTTCTTTGATCTTTGTTCTTTGTGATGGTGGTGATAGTATGTTGTTGTAGTCTGCATCAGGTCTGCTTCGTTGCTCCAGTGTCTCCATGTCTTTCTTCAACATGCTCACACGCTTTTTAACGTTGGATTTCAGTACTGATGAAGTTCTCTTAGTCTTTAAACTTTGTAGATTCTTTGACTTGACGAAGAATCTTTCAGACCTTTGTGTTGCCTTTAGATAGAACTTCCATTAGTGATGTTGTTGGTATGAGCATGTGAAGAATCTGCACGATCAGTCCGCTCCAGAGCTTCCATAAGAAGAAAAACATAAGAAAGGTTAGTAATAAGCGGATTCCGGCACTTACAAGTTTGAACTTTGAGAGCATTAACAACATAGTGTGAAAACACAACTCTAATTCTTACAAAGGCCGTTCCTGAACTGGAGTCCCACAAATGAGATAACGCGATGTACCGAAGTACACCTACAGTTCAGATGATTCGCTGAGGTACACCGAAGCATCACCTCACGACTGTAGACCGTTTGAGACACACTAAGCGTAATCCACGGGGAGTTACCAAAGTGACCTGCTGTCAGGGCTGTTGAGGTTGACTAAACTGGCAGGAGTTTCCATTCAATCACTGAAAGGATCTACTCTAAAAAGTGAACGAAATATATATATATTTTTTTGACTTTTTAATTTTTTAATAATTTTTTTTAAAAACTAATTTAACTAATTAAAGTGTACAACTAGTGACGATGATATTAAGCTATACTAAAAAGACTTAACAAGCATCATACCTAAAAATTAACGTAACGGACTCGCTAAAAATGATACCCGGTATGAAACCACCCCGATCTTATAAGCACAAATTAATACAAAAGTTTACAACTTTATTAATCTTATCCACTAATTAGTTAAAGAAAACATTCACCAACAAGCTGATGTATTAAAAATGCTCACAAAAAGATACAAACTTAATAAGTTAGGCAATACACTACTGAAATAAGCTAAAAGTGATCTTTAAAAATATTTAAACTTTATAACTAAAAACTATTAGATCTGTCCATTGAATCGTCGTGGACTTGATCTAAATGACTATTAAATAGCTTATTGTTCATAAAAACTTAAAAGTTGCAACCTTTTATGATTGAGTGCTCTCAAACTTAAAGATGTCAAGGCTTATTTGAATCGGTTAGAGGATCTAAAAATGTAAACTTTTTATAAAATAAGTCTATTTATGAAAAGTATTAAAGAAAGTCAAATACTTCTTCAATAATAAGCTACTAGCAATCTAACTAAGAAATAAAATAAAACTTTTTAAAACTAAATAAAGATAAGATTATTTAAAATGAGTGAGGAGGTGGGTTTATATAGACCCACAAGACACTTTGAGCCCCTAAACTATTAGTTGGTAGGTCCCCAAGTTCCAAACACATAGTTGTTCTTTTGCGTCAGGGCTCGGATGGTGTTGGGCCTGATGAAACAAGCTTGTTATAAAAAATGTACACAATTATGTCATTGATGAGAACCCAAGAATTAGAAAACATGGAGTGTGCATTTAATTTCCTTTTAACATTCCTTTTTCTGAATTTTTTCCTTCTTTTCTTTCTTCTATTTTTCTTTTTCTTCTTAATTAATTAATTCTTCGTTGGGTCTTTAAAATTTTCTTCTCTTGCCTTGGATGCTTAAAATTATCATTAGTCCCATAATTTTTTGCAATTTTTGTCATTTTTTACTATCCGGCACATAAATAAACACAAAACACAAATATTTATGTTTAGCATGAAAAATTATATGTTTTCACATATACCATTGACAATCTCACAATTGTGAACCTCTCATAAATATTGCTAGGATATGTGTAGGACTAGGATATGTGTAGGACTCGATAACGTGTTGTTCTTATTGTTGAACAACAAGTGATGAAATGTCAAGTGTACCTATGAGATATTTTGATGAATCTCGTGGTTCTAGTAATAGTGCGTTTGGTTTTCCGATCCGGAAAAGCCGATAGTCGCCCTTGAGAATGAAACTTTGAGAGAAACTTGAGTGGATAAGAAGGTTTAGTGCATGCGTCACCGGGTCCATGACGACTTTTAATCTTCAATACCGGTGTCATCAAGTGACAACCAGTAGCATATGAATTGAACCCGGTGTCTGCCCTTTCTTTGCTTTTCTTTTTAATTCTTCAACTCCATCTTTCTCCGATTCTCATTTTCTCCTTTTTTATAATCATACCTAAGGACTTCTAATTCTAACTATTGGTAGTGTCCTTGGGTAGATCCCTCCGGCTCTGGCGGATCATAGGACGGTTATTCCTAACCTTAATCACCTTATAACTCCATTGCCATAAAACCATTTTCGTGAAAATCTCTTAAAGTGTTTGTGAATGAAAAAACATGTTTGAACACTTCAAGAGTTTTAGACTTTCATAAATACTCCCCCTCCACATGTGCTTAAGAGTTTTGACAGAAATCTGCACAGTGGGAGAAGAGTGCGCACTTTTTGAATTGATCAACTCAAGATAGACAATTCCTTGTGAGACACGATTACGTTGCATAGTTAAAGGGATACATTGTCAGCTTTTAGGTGACAACTAGCTTTAATAACTACCTTGAAGATGTGGACAACCCCGAGAGGTTGTTAAACCCGTCAAAGTTCATGTCTATCAAGAGCTTCTCGAATGGGTACAATTTACTTAGATAAGTCTTGGAAGACAAATCTTTTCAATGTATAACTGTTCAGATCCCGTCAATTCATGGGTTGAAGTCTTTTCACACGAGGATTCAATAGCAAAACACAACATATTTCTTATCACATAATTTTTCTCCCCCTCAAAAATGGCATATAAATGTTATTTTTGAAGAAATGTTGAGAATAAATATGACCATTTTGAGTTTTATGGGAAGATTACACAAAGAACAGTTTGTGAACAAATTTTTTAAGTCAAATACTCCCCCTCAACAAGTGATATAAACGGTTGAGGTTTTGAAAACCATAAGGGGAAGTACTTGTTCTTTTGAGTAAAACCTTTGAAAAATGAAAGGTTTGATAGGTTTTACTCAAAAGTAAGAAGCTTTCACTCCTTTTATAAGGATTGTGGCACTGAAGCGTACCACAGGGTCCTTTCATTACAAGAACGGGTTGTACACTGTTATGTGTGCATAAACCATTGTCATTATAAAATCACACATCCAAATTAATAATGAAAAAGAAACAGTTTAAGGGGTACTAGGTAGTCCATCAATCTTTCTAGGAATGCGATCAGGGCGTTGATAGCCGGTGAGAGAAATCCTGGGACGACCACCTACAAGGCTTTCCAAAGTTCTGAACTGGTCCCTTCTGTACAACCTTTCATCGATACGAGTGATGATCCTCTTCACATCCCGTCTATCCTGAGAATTCCATCGCTTTGTAGACCCAATGCCTTCATGTATCGCCTTCAACCTATAAGCCAAGCCGTCCCTGACACTCTTCAGTGTGTGATCTCCAAACTTATGAATATCTCTACACGCCATCAAGCAGTTGCGATGTAGTTCACTGCGGTAAACTACTCCAAATGGTTTGCTGACAAGAGTGTATTGTGGAAGGTGGTTGATATCAGGAAGTTCTAGCTGAGGTCTGGTGAAGTTGACACGAGTCTGATACGATTCAACAGCAAGTTGTAAATCTTCTACACGTTCCTGGATCACTATGCTTCTGATGAAGATGAGCAAGGACTTGATGTATTCACGTTGAATTTCAGTCGAGAAATGTCTCATTCTTCCCTGGACTTTGGCAAGATACAGATCTTCAATGTCGTTGAGAGACAAGTTCTGAAAGTCCGCTTCACAGAATTCATAGTCCCTTTCGTCTTGTCTTTTGACCATGATAGTCTTGAGAAAGGTGTAATCCCATTTAGACGAAAGGGTGACATGCTTAACAGCGACGATCCCTTTATCACTAAACACTTCATGTTGATATTTTCGAACCTGGCAGCTTTTGTAGTAGATTCGTCGGCGTTCTGGCCAATGGTGAATCACGTACATTGCATCAATGTCATACCGTTCCACGCTGTTGGAAAACATGTGGGTAGCCTTTTCTTCGATGGCTATGCAGTTTGAGTATATGGCTGCCGGGAACGGAAGTGTAAGTGATGTAGCATATTTCTTTGAACTATAGCTACCATGTAGAAGAAATTCCAAGTCTTTGTTGAAGAAGTAGCGGAATGGAATCTTAGGTTGATCTAGTTGGCCAATCGTTGGTAGAGGTTTAGACCAGTCGGTGTAGTATGGAGGGTTGTCCCTTTTGGTGAAGTCGATGTTTGCTTCAGGGTTGAGCCAATCAATGTTGTTAGACATGGCTCGTGCTATATTTTCAAGGTGATATTCAACTTCAATAGCACTTTTGAGTAGTTGAAATGCTTCATTCTTGATTTGTTTCAACTCTGATTTCGTCTTCTTCTTCACACGGAACTTTTCTTGCAGTAGCTTAGCATGCTCCAACGTACGACCTTCTACCATATTTGGATCATCAGTTAGGGCGGGAGTGGCATCAACAAGTTTAGAAAACCATTCAAACTCAGTGTCGTCTTCGTCTAGCCATGAGACGACATCAGCCTTAGGAGACTTCTTCTTCTTCTTTGGCCTTGATGAGGATGATGGTTTCTTTGTTGAAGCGGGAGAGGTGGGTTGTTGTTGGGGCTCAGGGACTTTCTCATCGTCACCACCAGTATACTCAAAGTGATCACCGGTTTTCTATGTCTGTGGTGGTAACTCAGAGTCCTGAGGTTTGTCAGCAGAAGAGCGTGGAGGATATCGTCTTGTTTTTGGAGTCCTTAGGGGTGGTGGTGGCACAGAAGAAGGTTCTCCAGACTTCTTTGGACGTTTAGGTACAGAGTCCTTGTCCTTATCATCGTCATCTCTTGGTCGTTTTGGTTGACTTGCTAATTCTTTGCATGAAGACTTAAGTTGATAGTCTAATAGAGTCTCAAAAAATTTAGCTTCATCCGAGGTAATGGTTCCAGCTCTTTTTGACATTTGCATGTTTGACCAATGTAACGATATTTGGAGTAAGTAGTCTGGAATATAACTCCCTTGTCACTTTAGGAACGGTTTCGAGAAGGAATGTGTGAGTGTATTCTCTTGCCGTCTTCTCCAATTTGTTTTGGAAATCTCCCTTGATGAACTTCTGGATTTGTTCCCTTTCTTTCAACAACTCGTTTATTCCCTTTTGAAGAAAGTTGATTCTGTCAGCGAGTTGATTCAGCTTTTTGTTGGTTACATCCTTCTTCCATACTTGCTTAACAGCTTTAATAATCTTGGTTTTAGCTCGGGATATCCAAGAGTCTGTTGGTTTCTTCACAGATTTAGATGTGGATCTGGTTGATCTTTTGGATGGTGGTGGAGATGAATGAGAGGATGAATCTGATGATGATGAGATATGAGGAGACTCAGGGTCTTTTGGCGATTCAGAAGTTTCTTCTTTTGAGCGTGTAGGACTATCAAGAAGAAAATCATCATATTCAACTTTGTCATCTTTTCCAGACTTGGCCAATTGTTCTACCTCAATCTTGGCTTCTTCATCAGCTTTTTCTTTCTCAGACTTCTCCTTTTCAGGTTCCTCAAATTCATAGGTGATGGTATCTTCCAATCGTTGTTGTTGTAGATTGTGGGTGGTGGTACCAGTTCCCTTATCGGGTTGATTAACCGCATCAGGAGTTGGTGTAGATAGTGCACCACCACTTGACCCTCCGGGGCCACGAGTTTGATCCTTAACAAATTCTTTTGCAACGTGTTGGAGTCTTATGATTTTGAACTTCTTCCTGTATTCAGTGTCCAGTGGCTCGTCATCTGAGCTTTCTTCTTCTTGCTCAAGTACTGGAGTCTTCCCTTTGCCTTGGTCAGCTTTTGGACTGGGAGGTTTAGCTACTGTTGGAGTGACAACGGTTGCAGTTTCAGAGTAGATAACCTCTTCTTCTGATTCGGTTTCCTCAGAGCTTTCATGCACTAGCTTTCTTTGCGGTTCAAACTTGGGAATGGGAACAACTTCCTTAGAGGGAACTGTCCTTTTGAGTGGAGGTTTCCTCTTAGGGAACTTTCGTTGACCCTCAGTGCTTGCAGCACTTCCTGCACTGCCTCTTCTGGTTTTCCTAGTAGGTGTACCAGAAGACTTTTCATCAAGAAAACCAACTTTTCCTTCTTCAACCGCTACCAGATACCTTTTGTATGAATAAAGCTGTTTGATTGCATCAGAGAGAAGGTGATCCGGTAATACAGCACCTTGTTTCTTTGTTGTTGATTCCTTAAATCTGACTGTTAGAGTAGGTTCATACAACATGGAGTGATTGTTTGGGTTGTCGAGTCTCAAGGGAATATCGAGATTTAACCTAAGAGCTCTCTGGATCAGCAGTTTTGTGTATCTGATGTATGGGATCTTGGTGCCTCGCTTTTTGAGGAAAGACATCATGTCATCCCATATCAGAGCTTCAACTTCGATATGTTTCATGTTGACCAAAGCCCAAAAAATCTGTAGTTCCATGAGCTTGGGATGCTCATAACCACTATCCCGTCCAGAAATAGATTTTGTGATGATGATGAAGAGGGTTCTCCAGGGCTGAGGGATATTCTTCAGATCAACGTAAGAGTGCTTGGTGATTACCCCTGTAGCTTCGTCATAACCGATGTCGATCATGAATTGCAGAACAACCTCTTCAGAAGGTGCAGCGTTGTACTCAATTGGTTCAATGACAGGAATGAGGAGAATAGCCCGCAAGTCTGCTGGTGTGATGGTGACTTGCTTGTGATTGAGAGTCACAGTCACAACATTTTGCCCTTTGATCTGCTTCATTGTGTGCCAGAATTGCTGTATGTAGATCTCCGGAACTGTGGCAGAGTTGGTGAGCATATTCTGATAAGAATGGTTCTTTAGAATGTCCACTGCTATCAAGCAAGAAGACTCTGAGCATGTGAGGGTATCAAAATCAACACGAAGGTTGTTCTTTCCAATCTTCATCGGATAACCATTTGGGAAGATATCAGCAACGGTGAGAACATTTGGTGCTTCCACATTCTGCATTTGAGCGTCCATGTCGTGATCTGAAAGATATTTAGCCAAAAGAACCAACATATCGAAAGACATTATGTTAGTCAACAGATGGTTTTATTGTCTAATTATTGAATGTGATATGTCGATGATTGTTACGAGTCCAATGTCACTTGTTTGTCCAATAGTCCAATGACGTCGTGATAAGTTTCGTGAGTTGATTAACTTTAAGTTTTAAAGTCCATGTTTTCACTTATTTTTCACAACATATTAAACGTTTAAGCTTATTAGTGACATTATTGGTTTCGTGGCATTATGATTTATTTATTTACAAGTTTGCACGCATAACAATTCATAATAAAGGTTAAACTAGGCTTAGGCATAGAAATGGCAAGCTTATGCGTAAACAGGAGTGATTATACGCGTAACTGTAAGCTTATGCGTAGGTTCTTGACTTACGCGTAAGAAATATTACGCGTAGGAAAAGAGTGCCTTATGCGTAAAGCTTACGCGTAAGCGTATATTGAACCTTACGCGTAAGGCTTACTCGTAAGAGTCCACCTTATGCGTAGAGGTCACTGTTTACGCATATCCTTCACAGGATACGCGTAGTCCCTTATGTAGAACCTTACGCGTAAACGTTACGCGTAAGATTTCTCTTACGCATAACATGGTACGCGTAAGGTGATCCTTATGCGTAGATGGCAAATAACCTTGATCCTGAATTTTCACTCGTAATAAACCTGAAATAAGTTCATCATAGCACCAATATTAACACATACATTCAATTATTTTCAGATCAAATCATGAAATTTCTCATAAAATAGTTATGCGCAAAACACTTAAGCGTAAAACTTAAACCCTAAGTTTCAAGAATTACGCCTAAGATAATTAGCCATAGGAAATGCACCAAAATGATTCAGGGAAGTCTAGTATGCCTATTAAGTTGGTTTATCCAAGTTTTAACATCAAACTCATCATGAATCAAAAATACCCAATTCGTATGAATGCCTTCTCGATGTAGGCTTAGGGGTATGTGTGTATGGATAAAACCACAATATCGATATAAAAAATAACCACAAGTAATGATTTAAAATCCCTTTAGGAAAAAGGATAATGAATCAAAACCCGTGAGTGATAGTGATACGGATTAGGAAATCCGAGTCGTTTCCCAACGAGGTGTGAATGGGCAACGTCGTTATTGGTTCGTTATTAAAATGCTCGATGTTTTGGATTTTTGATTATATTAAAACTACGGGGAATGGGAAAACAATTAAGGGAAAATACACTACGGGGAATCCTAAATACGCGATTTATACTAAAACGTATTAAAAGAAACGTAAATAAAAAGCAACTACGTCTATTCTAAGTCCTAAAAATAATCTAAAATTACTTTCTAACTAAAAATGATATTAGAAAATTAACTAAGAATTAAAACTATTTTTTGAGATTTTTCTGGAATTTATTTGAATTAAAAACTAATTTAAACTAATTTAAATTCTAAAAATTACAAATTAAACTAGGAAAAATTTGGAAAAATATTTTTTTGGCTTTTTATAATTTTCTTAATCTAGGAAAATTGAAAATTTATTTTTTTGGAATCTTTTCTGATTTAATTGAATTAAATGCTATTTAAAAAGTATTAAAAACTAGTTTAAATCAAGAAAAATAGCAAACAAAGTTGTAAAATTATGGAAAATTCAGGGAAATTCTAAAATATTATTCTAAACCTAGGAAAAATATAAAAACAATGGCTTATGTGAGAAATATAGAAGCTGATGTGTAACTGATTATGAATAAGCTAATAAGAATAAGCTAAAAGCTGCTAAAGTGAACCAATTAACTACAGAAGCTATATTATGCTAAAACTACTCTAAGGCAACTTATTACAACTACTTCTAACCTCAAATAAGCAATCCACTAATATTTTGAGCTAATTACTACTTAACCCAAACAGCTCTAAGGACCTATATTTAAGCTACTGAAACAGCTTATTCAATAAGCAAAACTGAAAACCAAATTTGTGGACCTCAAGACCACCAACCTAAGAACCACTAAACAAGATCTCAGATCCTAACAAGCTATAATGAGACCTGTGCAAGGTCTGTAATCTAGCCTGGTTCTCAATCAGTTATGCTGATAAGGAACAGGCAAAACAGCTCTAAAGAAGAGCTTATCAAGTGCTTATAGAAAATTCACAAAATTCCACAAAAATGACTTTTCAAAACTTGACCAACTGAAGATTTATATCCCAAAATTTCAATCAATGTGACTCATAAATGAATCCATGAAAATTCTACAAAGTTTTGCAAAAACCTGAGTTTACACTTTTTGACTTTTGACAGAATTTTGTGTTTTAACCAAAATGAAATTTGAAATCAATATATGGACTGATTATGATGTTATAAGATGAAATGCAACTAATCTAGGCTAGTTTATCTAAATCTACACCTAATGACAGATAATGATCTATTAAAACCTAACTGATGTGGAATAAGAGGCAGTTTAAAGTGAATTTTGACTTAGAGCTTTCTAAAGTGAAAAATAATGACTAAGGTGGATATAACTAGACTAAATGAGAATGCAGATCAGGACTTAACCAAATTCCAGACCTCTGTCTCAGATAAACAGCTTTTGCCAAACAGTACCTAATGCAACTAAAATGAAATTAACAATTTCTAAATCTCACTTCCAATTCATGTAACACTTAAAAAGAGATCTAATATATATCTATGAGCTAAATTAATGCAAACTCAAGCAACTGTCACAATCAAATATGAACTAAACTGAGTATGCATATATAACAGATTTATAGAGAAGGAAACCAAAACTCACAAGAGGTCCAGCTTAATTGACGTTTATAAAGAACCAAACTACACTATTTCAAACCAAATCCAATCCAAATCCAGCTCTGCATCACCCCAGTTCCAAATTCATACCCATTTTGCTTCCTTAGTTGACCTATTTTGACTGATTTAGAGCTTTGAAAGTGAATTGATATTGAAACAGAGATAAACTCACTATAAGCAATTAGAAGCTTAAATGAGCCTATTTAAACAGTAGCTTAAGCTTTTGATAAGCTTTTAAGAAGCTTGAGAGTATTTTTTTATTTTTCAATTATTTATTTCTGATTTTTTTTGTATTTTTGAGTTAAGGAAGAAATAAGCTGAAAACAGTTTTGGATTAATGAAATAAGCTTTAGACAATAGTAATAAACAGATTAGAATCATAAACAACTAATGCAAAACTTGAGAAATTAAAACTGAATTATATTAATAAGAACTTGAAATACAAGAGTGAATTACATAAACTGAAAATTAAAACTTAAAAAACTGATTACAAAATTATATTAAGCTACTGAAAATAAGAAAGAAGAAAAGATAATCCAATTGTGAACGAATGGGGTCTTTAAATACTTGAGCTTCAGGTCTTGGAAGGCTCTGGAAGACGTATTTATGCTTTCTCTGGATGGATATCAACCCTCTGATCAAATCCCATCAATCATCCTTTCATCACGACCCTTGGATTGTATTCTCCACGTAGCCGACCAATCGGAGGCCGGGAAAAGGTGATGACACACGGATTGCCAAGCTGGCATCCGTGTGTCAGTGTGGTTTCATAAGAAAGTACGAGTTTACCCTCAATTTTAGTTAATTTGCTTAATTGTTTGAAAGGGTAAATTAGGGTTCTTCGCTGGGTTTGGGATTGGGGGTGAATATTGGCGCGTGAGGTTTTTTTAATATATTTCAAGATTGTTTGACTCGTTGACCAGGGTTAGAATAACGGGTAAAGGGTAACGGGTTGGATACACGGGTATGGAAAGTGGACCGGGTAAGTGTATGGGCTGGGTATGTTGGATTTGGGCTTGGACTTAGGATATGCTTTGTACTCATTTAGCTTATAAGGGACCAAAGGTGTCAAAACTGAAACTTCAGGGACTAAGGCTGTAATTCTGAAAAATTGATCAAGGACTATCTTTGCCAATCTTCAAACAATCCAAGGGCTAAATTTGCAACTTTTGAATTTCGAGGGTATTTCCTGCCAAGTGCTGAAAGTTCAGGGACTGTTTCTGACACTTCTTCAAACTTTGATCAAATCTTCAAAAATCATCCTCAGAGAGTAGAAATCTTTACAGATGCTTAATTCTGACCTTCCGGCTCAGCTTTAGCTTTCTTAATCTCTCGTGCTCGGATTTTCGTCTGATTTGGCTTCTTTTTGTGTGTTTATCATATTTGTACCTGCACATACAAAAACTCAAGAAACCATCAAATATTAGCAATAAACGGCTCTTTCTTGGTTATTTTGGGTCAGATTTGATAAACAAAAGATATGTGTTTAAGCACATATCAAAATACCCCAGACGAGACCATTGTCGTGTCCCCACGCAATGCAATCAACTCACACTTCTAAAACCAAAGATTTCAATCTCTTTCTACTAAACCTATGAAGAAGTAGCAAAGATTCCTCAAAAGAGATTAAGAAAGCCTTAATTCTAAAAACGCCCAGTTTACCTTTTAATTCACATATAGATATTATGATTAAGCACATTCCAATTATGAGTGACGGTTTGTTGATCTTTCATGTCGATCAATAACTCCAACATTTTTCAATCACACGTTAGGATCACGGAGTAGAAAACACAACACAGCGTGAAGTGACCATACGGATAGAATACATCGTCCCTGATTTTTCACAAGTCCCCAAACTAAGCGTAAAATCGAAATCATTGTTAATTATGACTCTAGATGCTAACACTACCCATGGAAGTTACTTGTGTAATTACCTTTTGCTCCCATTTTCCTATTTGCCTCTAGATTTTTTTTATTTTTTTGTGAGAAATGAATTTCTTCATATGTTCTCGTTTCGATAACTTTTATTCAGATAAAGATATAAAGCTAAGTCGCTAATTAGTTATCTAACTTCCCTCGAAAACCATTGCACACAAGAATAAGGTCCACATCAAGGTCCTAATTTCACACGATTTAGGGAGAATATCCTTTTTATGGCGACCGAGACAACTCATCTACTCTCACGAGTCCAGAGACGAAGCTTTATTTAGACATCTCCTGGATCCGAAGTTTGGCTTAACACTATTTCAGTACATTTGCATTTTTGCAATTTAGGCCCTTGGTCTTTTAAACTACTAACTCAACGGGATTACCGTTTTATCAGAAGTCTTATTATGACGTTGGATTTTCCTCTTCTTTTATAGAAGTCTATGACAACTTTTATAGCTTTGGATTTTTTAATTTTAAAACATTTGGGCTTTATTTCATGTTAATTTTTGTGCCAAACTCCAAACCCTACGGCTTTTATAACAATAGAAACAATAGCAGCAAACTATCAGGAATCAGTTGTCTATTACACCGTAACACTGACAGTACCTCGATGTGTACCCAACTATCATGGGCAAGGATTTTATAAAGAAGATAAAAAACTAACTATTGCCAAAAACTCAACATCTCTAATTATTATTAACAAATATAGGGTGAAACAATTTTGTGGGAACAAAAAGCCATAAGTACCTTCGATGAGCTCTAAAGAGAACCAACTACTCCACGCTTAGCATCTAAACTAATAAGTAACTCTATCATTTCTCGATCTTCGCAAATTTAAAATCCCAAATAATGAGATCCGCGGATGCTTAGCCGATCATTAGATTATCTATGGTTAAGGGAACAAGCTAGGGCTCAACACGCCCGGTCAAGTCAGAATTCTATTCCTACTCTCACCAGCGGAAAGTCAACAAGGTGTCAAAACATATATTAACTTAGCAAATGCTTTGTCTAAATGAAGTTAAGTAATGCATATTTAAAATCACTCAGGGAAACTTGCAAATTCTTGGCCTTGTGAGCTAGAATTCGCATTTTATAGCTTCTTGTCTAAGAGACTAGCAACTTTTCAATCAAAAAGACTAGCAAAAGCTTAAAAATTTTTAAATTTTCTCATTTATAGCACATTTTTTTTTTCTAAGGAAAAACGGGGTTGCGAGAATACACGACAAAAATAAAGCAAGTGCGGTCAAATCAAATCGAAGATTACCCTACCCCAGACTAGAACAAAACATTGTCCTCAATGTTTAAAGCAAGGGTATCAACGAAAATCTAAAAGCCGTTTATTAAGTATGCTCAAAGATAAACGTTAGTCGATAAGATTTCGGATATCGGATTTCCATCAGCATCGATCATGAAACTCGAGTAGAGAAAATGACAAACTTCGAGCACGAGAGTCTTCATATCGGGAAAATCCTGAACACAACATCACAAACAACCAAACACGAGAAATAGAAGAGGCTAACCCCTTCACGTCACTTATTAGAAAATAGAAAGAATATAGAGATAAGCATGGGGTGCCTCTCACGAAGCGCTACTGTTTTTCTTAAACGAGTCGCTAGCCTGACTCGTCCCCGAATTCATTTGTCCTTGGGGAAGAAAATGGTAGAGATACCAGGGTCAAAAACGGTGTCCTCATTCCCGAAAGAATGAGACTGGGTGGGTTGGGAGGGAAAGAAAATTTCGGGCTCAAGCACGAATGGAATAACTCCTCCCAAACTCACATAAGGCATATGAAAGATCGATCCATCATCCGGCGGTTTTGCGGGCGGACGAAGGGATGACGGATCGATAAGAGAATACACCAAAGAAGAACGGAGCTCATGGTATAGAAAGGTGTTACTCAAAGGCTCATCAACGAAGGCATCCAAGAGAGGATCCTTATCTCGAATGACATTTTTAGCATAAAACTCGTCAACGCGTATCCCGGGGTTGAAAATCTTGTCCTCGGAGAGGAATGAAATCAACGTATCATCTTCATGAAAATCCTCACGAGGAGAGGATTTACTCTCGGATAAAAAATAATATTGGACCTCAGGATCAACAAGTTCATCTGTCGAAAGCTTCACTTCCTTATCTTTCTTCGGAAAAAACGGATCATCGTATTTTTCTTCATCCTCAGAGAAAATCGAGTCGGTAGGAGTAAGTTCATCGGTGAACTTCTCACTTTCTTTGTCAAAGAGTTGATTTTCAAAAATTTGAGTATATTCAGAATCGAATTCGAACAAGGGATTCGTGAATGTCGTTTTGAAAGATTTTGGATCGAAAGATATCTCAAAAGAAGGTTCCATGATTTTAGAAGAAGGAGTGGGATTGCCACTCAAAGGAAGGTCAATTTTATTAGAAATTGGAGGTGGGACAAGTGGTGTGCTCTTAGAGCTAGCAGTTTCCACCACTACCGTTGTAGACTCCTTTTCTTGTTTCTTTTTCCGTTCAGCTTGTATTGTCGACATACTCTTAATCGTAAACCTTGAAAGATCAATTTGAGACGTTTTAGGTTCAACTTTCTTTACATCATTCGGATCATCCGGAGGTAAAATGGGATCACCACTTTCTTGAGAAAAATCAATCACACCGATGCTATGAATCGAATGATCATCGGGTGGAGGTTTTGACGTTTTTTCGGCATAAAACACTATCTTTTCATTTCCTTTTCTGATCGTTAACGTTCCTTGGTAATGATCCACAAGGACTTTCGCGGTTCTCAAGAATGGTCTTCCTAAAGTGAGAGGGACTCGGCGCGAACCTCTATATCAACTACGGCGAAATCCACGGAAAAATGGAATTTATCCACTCGTACCATAACATCGTTGACTACACCAACCGTGTGAGCAATTGTTCGATTAGCTAATTCGATAGTCATACGAGTCGGTATAAGAGTCTTCAATCCAAGCTCATGATATATCGCAAGAGGCATGAGACTTATGCTTGCACCTGAATCGGTTAGGGCATTACATTCCTTAATATCATTTAAGGAGCAAGGAAGGAGAAATTTCCCGGGATCACCAAGCTTCTCGGGAGCTTGGTTCGAGGAAGAATTAAACGGTGTAGGCTCAAGTGAAATCTTTGAAATTTGTTCCAATTTTTCTTCATAAATCTTTTCAGCAGCTTTGATCATATCAGTCGTAAGTTTGAACTTGGTTCCGGAAACAACTTTCATTTTGTCGAATCTTGATTGAACAGATTTGCACGGTGTAAGGTTAGAACTCGGCATTTTGACAGAGATAGAAGGAACTTGGGCAACCAGAGGTTGGACGTATTTGGCTTTTCCATTATCAAGAGGAATTACCGGGTCCTTTGTCACCTCGGTCTCTCGTGCTACACTCATCACCGAAGAGGAAGTAGTCATCGAGGGCCCATCATCTCGAATGGTACGCATTTCATTTCTCCCTTCGGTTTGGAATGGTGTTACTTGGGAGAGAACCGGAACTCGAGGGTTGACTCATTTGGCACAAAACAGCATTCAACATATTCTCAAGTTTATTCTGCGAAGCATCCATTTGTTGTTCGAAGTCGAATTTCGTTTCTAAACTCATTGCTTTGTCTAGTTAATGAAGATTGAAACTCGTTTCTCAAACTTGAAATCTGGTTTCTCATGGTTTGGATGGTAGCATTATTGTTCTGAATGTAATTCGAGAATTCATTTGAAGGCAAAGGCGGAGCTTGATAGCTTGAAGCTTGATATCCTTGATTGTAATTGACTCCTTGATTCGGGTATTGATTTGGTGGGGCTTTGAATTGGTTTTGAACATTTGGTCCACGAACTTGATTCTGATTAAAATGAGTCTGATTGTTCGATTGAGAAAATCCCGGAGGTACCATTTGATTACTAACACAAGGGTTTGGTTCAACTTGAGGACGGTATTGGTTACCTCCGGTTACGGCATTAGCTTCGAAGGATTTCCATCGGTAGCGGTACAATTGTAGTAAGCATGCTGGCCACCACAAGTAGTACAAGTCGATTCCACCGCTTTGACTTGAGCGGGTGGAGAAGAATTAACCTTAGCGGTCTTAATCTTAACCAAAGCCGGAATCATATCCGTAAGCTTATCAATCTTAGCATCGGTGCTAGACGTATTTTCGTAAGACAAGGACGATGGTGTAACACTCACTCGGGCAGCAACCGATTTGCTACATGAGGTACGAACTTTAGATTTGTTCTCAATAATCAACAAGGCCTCTCTCGTTGATCGGGTCAACAAATTACCACCCGCGGCGGCATTGAGAGAGTCTTGATCAGTCTCATTCAAACCGTTATAGAACGTATCAAGTTGGTGTAATTCCGTAAAACCATGATGGGGACATTGCCTAAGCAAATCTTTGAATCGGTCCCATGCCTCACTAAATGATTCATCAAATCTTTGTGTGAATTTTGTTATTTCATTTTTAAGCTTGTTGTTTTAGACGGTGGGAAGAATTCGTTCACGAATTTTGACACTAAATTCTCCCATGTGGTTATCGATCGAGGGGGTAGTTTTTCGAGCCAAATCCGGGCGGCTCCCTCAAGTGAAAATGGGAAGAGTAGAAGCTTGATAGCCTCTTCCGGAACGTTATGGTACTTGATCGTAGACGTGAGCTTGTTGAATCGTCGGATATGAGAGTGAGGATCGTCCCTCTCAAATCCGTAAAATTGGCTTGACGAAACCAAATTTATCAATCCGTGTTTAAGCTCAAAGTTATCGGCAACGATTTCCGGAACGACGATGGCTTCTCCATAACCCTCGGTGGGTGCTTGGAGTTGCTCTAACATGGATCGGTTGTCCTCCGCCATTTCGACAATGGGCGGAGTCGGATTAGTTCAAATCTCGGGTTCGACTAATGGAGCACGTCTATTTCGCCTTCTCGTAATTGTAGCAGTTTCACGTATCGGTCTATAGTTATTAGAACGAGTGCGCATGCACTTTCAAAAACCAAGGCAATTAAAACGAACGGTATTCGAAAACAACAGTGAACTTAACCAATAATCCCAAGTGAATAAATCACTTCTATAAGACAAAGCACAAGCGAACGGAGAAGCTTATTTAGGTCAGCGCGAAGCTTATTAAAAACCCGCTTCTTTTCACCCGCAATTTAATGTCAGGCCGTCCTTATACCCACCACACAGTGTGTTTATCAAATAGAAATAAATCGACTCACAAGCGACACAAAGGCAAGTTTTTGATCTTTGTTCGGAACTTACTAATGATCACACCTCCGTTGAGAATGTTATATAATTGATGTATTCTATTTTAGCTCAAAACCAAAAGAGAAAATCTTTTTGTATTTTTAATATGATATATATATAAAAGAAAAAGGAAAATATTTTTTATTTTTTTTGAATTTTATAAAAATAGTAACTTCACAAAGGAAGGATCTCGAGTCACTAATCGTCAAACCTTTAACGATATTGTCGCGACACAACCTCCCCGGCAGCGGCGCCAAAATTTGCCTTCTCGATGTAGGCTTAGGGGTATGTGTGTATGGATAAAACCACAATATCGATATCAAAAATAACCACAAGTAATGATTTAAAATCCCTTTAGGAAAAAGGATAATGAATCAAAACCAATGAGTGATAGTGATACGGATTAGGAAATCCGAGTCGTTTCCCAACGAGGTGTGAATGGGCAACGTCGTTATTGGTTCGTTATTAAAATGCTCGATGTTTTGGATTTTTTATTATATTAAAACTACGGGGAATGGGAAAACAATTAAGGGAAATTACACTACGGGAATCCTAAATACGCATTATACTAAAACGTATTAAAAGAAACGTAATTAAAAAGCAACTACGTCTATTCTAAGTCCTAAAAATAATCTAAAATTACTTTCTAACTAAAAATGATATTAGAAAATTAACTAAGAATTAAAACTATTTTTTGAGATTTTTCTGGAATTTATTTGAATTAAAAACTAATTTAAACTAATTTAAATTCTAAAATTACAAATTAAACTAGGAAAAATTTGGAAAAATATTTTTTTGGCTTTTTATAATTTTCTTAATCTAGGAAAATTGAAAAATTATTTTTTTGGAATCTTTTCTGATTTAATTGAATTAAATGCTATTTAAAAAGTATTAAAAACTAGTTTAAATCAAGAAAAATAGCAAACAAAGTTGTAAAATTATGGAAAATTCAGGGAAATTCTAAAATATTATTCTAAACCTAGGAAAAATATAAAAACAATGGCTTATGTGAGAAATATAGAAGCTGATGTGTAACTGATTATGAATAAGCTAATAAGAATAAGCTAAAAGCTGCTAAAGTGAACCAATTAACTACAGAAGCTATATTATGCTAAAACTACTCTAAGGCAACTTATTACAACTACTTCTAACCTCAAATAAGCAATCCACTAATATTTTGAGCTAATTACTACTTAACCCAAACAGCTCTAAGGACCTATATTTAAGCTACTGAAACAGCTTATTCAATAAGCAAAACTGAAAACCAAATTTGTGGACCTCAAGACCACCAACCTAAGAACCACTAAACAAGATCTCAGATCCTAACAAGCTATAATGAGACCTGTGCAAGGTCTGTAATCTAGCCTGGTTCTCAATCAGTTATGCTGATAAGGAACAGGGCAAAACAGCTTTAAAGAAGAGCTTATCAAGTGCTTATAGAAAATTCACAAAATTCCACAAAAATGACTTTTCAAAACTTGACCAACTGAAGATTTATATCCCAAAATTTTAATCAATATGACTCATAAATGAATCCATGAAAATTCTACAAAGTTTTGCAAAAACCTGAGTTTACACTTTTTGACTTTTGACAGAATTTTGTGTTTTGACCAAAATGAAATTTGAAATCAATATATGGACTGATTATGATGTTATAAGATGAAATGCAACTAATCTAGGCTAGTTTATCTAAATCTACACCTAATGACAGATAATGATCTATTAAAACCTAACTGATGTGGAATAAGAGGCAGTTTAAAGTGAATTTTGACTTAGTGCTTTCTAAAGTGAAAAATAATGACTAAGGTGGATATAACTAGACTAAATGAGAATGCAGATCAGGACTTAACCAAATTCCAGACCTCTATCTCAGATAACACACTTTTGCCACAGTAACCTAATGCAACTAAAATGAAATTAACAATATCTAAATCCCACTTCCAATTCATGTAACACTTAAAAAGAGATCTAATATATATCTATGAGCTAAATTAATGCAAACTCAAGCAACTGTCACAATCAAATATGAACTAAACTGAGTATGCATATATAACATTTATAGAGAAGAAACCAAAACTCACAAGAGGTCCAGCTTAATTGACGTTTATAAAGAACCAAACTACACTATTTCAAACCAAATCCAACCCAAATCCGCTCTGCATCACCCCTTCCAATTCATACCCATTTTGCTTCCTTAGTTGACCTATTTTGACTGATTTAGAGCTTTGAAAGTGAATTGACATTGAAACAGAGATAAACTCACTATAAGCAATTAGAAGCTTAAATGAGCCTATTTAAACAGTAGCTTAAGCTTTTGATAAGCTTTAAAGAAGCTTGAGAGTATTTTTTTATTTTTCAATTATTTATTTCTGATTTTTTTGTATTTTTTCAGTTAAGGAAGAAATAAGCTGAAAACAGTTTTGGATTAATGAAATAAGCTTTAGACAATAGTAATAAACAAATTAGAATCATAAACAACTAATGCAAAACTTGAGAAATTAAAACTGAATTATATTAATAAGAACTTGAAATACAAGAGTGAATTACATAAACTGAAAATTAAAACTTAAAAAACTGATTACAAAATTATATTAAGCTACTGAAAATAAGAAAGAAGAAAAGATAATCCAATTGTGAACGAATGGGGTCTTTAAATACTTGAGCTTCAGGTCTTGGAAGGCTCTGGAAGACGTATTTGTGCTTTCTCTGGATGGATATCAACCCTCTGATCAAATCCCATCAATCATCCTTTCATCAGACCCTGGATTGTATTCTCCACGTAGCTTCGACCAATCAAGGCCAGGAAAAGGAGATGACACCGCGTATTGCCAGCTGCATCCGGTGTCAGTGTGGTTTCATAAGAAAGTACGAGTTTACCCTCAATTTTAGTTAATTTGCTTAATTGTTTGAAAGGGTAAATTAGGGTTCTTCGCTGGGTTTGGGATTGGGGGTGAATATTGGCGCGTAGGTTTATTTAATATATTTCAAGATTGTTTGACTCGTTGACCGGGGTTAGAATAACGGGTAAAGGGTAACGGGTTGGATACACGGGTATGGAAAGTGGACCGGGTAAGTGTATGGGCTGGGTATGTTGGATTTGGGCTTGGACTTAGGATATGCTTTGTACTCATTTAGCTTATAAGGGACCAAAGGTGTCAAAACTGAAACTCAGGGACTAAGGCTTAATTCGAAAAAGTGATCAAGGACTATCTTTGCCAATCTTCAAACAATCCAAGGGCTAAATTTGCAACTTTTGAATTTCGAGGGTATTTCCTGCAAGTGTGAAAGTTCAGGGACTGTTTCGACACTTCTTCAAACTTTGATCAAATCTTCAAAATCATCCTCCCGAGAGTAGAAATCTTTACAGATGCTTAATTCTGACCTTCCGGCTCAGCTTTAGCTTTCTTAATCTCTCGTGCTCGGATTTTCGTCTGATTTGGCTTCTTTTTGTGTGTTTATCATATCCGTACCTGCACATACAAAAACTCAAGAAACCATCAAATATTAGCAATAAACGGCTCTTTCTTGGTTATTTTGGGTCAGATTTGATAAACAAAAGATATGTGTTTAAGCACATATCAATGAACTAAAACCCTAAAATTCAATTCTTTCACATTTGATGTTACTGGGCAAATTCTAAGCATGGATATCATCAATTCATCATGTAAACAACACCTTATAAGCAATTAATTAACTAGAAACACTCACACAAGAAAAAAAACCCAATTCACGCATAAACCCTAATTTTTTAAACTCAATCAATTCGTGTTTCTGGGTGCGTTTTGATGATGGAAATGGTTTCAAAGTGATTAAGTAAGCATTTTGACATTATCATATTAACCAAAAACACACGAATGAAGGATTTGTGTTCATTGCTTACGCGTAGAACACAAATCACTCTCAAACACATCATTTGACCGTTGGATTTGCGTATAAATCAAAACCATTGTTTAAAAACATGTTAAGATTATAAAACCATTTACAAAATGATGATCCAAAACACGGATTTGAAGATCGAATTTTAGGCGTAGGATTTGGTAGGTTTGGATAATAAATGTGATGAATAAATGAGTTAGGTGGAGAATTTTGTTAGAAATAACTTTGAGCTTTTGACACATTCAGTCCCTCCACCTCTACCATTTACATCCTATGCCTTTAACTTCCATTTTGGTTACCAAACGAATGATATTTGGAAAGAATTTTGACGACACTCCCCCTAGACTTAAGAAATAATGAAAGTTTATAAATTTTAGTCCGAGGAGTGTCAGTAAACCAGAAAAGTGACCACCATTTAAAGAAACAACCGTGATAAGGTAATCATGCAAGTACAAGGTTTTATGAAACTGAAAAATATTTGTTTTCTCCCCCTCAACACTTGATCGAGAAAATACTGAAATTTTGAAAGATTTGAGTGCTGACGGAAGATATGTACTTGGCATGTTAAAAGAAATATAGATAGAAGAATATTTTTGTTGTTTTAACTGATTTTATAATTTTGTATTTTGTTTTTGAAAAATATTTACAAAAGAGGTTTTGGTGTTTGACTTGTTTTTAAGAATGTTTTAAGAGTTCATCCAGTTCCTCTTGAGTCAAACACCGCATACCAATCCGGTGGACCAACTCATTAAACCTAGCAGGAGCTAAGGCTTTGGTGAGGAGATCTGCCAATTGGTATTCTGTACCCACAAAGTATAATTCAACAGTACCCTGTGCTACGTGGTCCTTGATGAAATGATATCGAAGATCGATGTGCTTTGATTTCGAATGTTGAACGAGTTGCGACGAGATCGCAATAGTACTTCGATTGTCGCAGTACATCGGGATTCTGTCAAATACATAACCATAGTCTTTGAGTTGTGTTCTCATCCAAATGACTTGAGCACAGCACACCGACATGGCTACATATTCTGCTTCGGTTGAGGATAGCGATGTACAATCCTGCTTCTTCGATTGCCATGACACCAGTTTATCACCAAGAAATTGTAACGCTCCTGAAGTACTTTTCCGTGAATCTAAGCATCATGCGTGGTCAGCGTCTGAAAAAACTATTAGTTCAAAACCAGAATCCTTCGATACCAGATTCCCAAATTAATGGTTCCCTTGATGTATCGGAGGATTCTTTTAGCCTCAGATAGGTGGGTTTCAGTTGTTCGTCACTGATAACGGAGCAAAGATATACAGCAAAAACAATATCAGGTCTGCTATCTTTAGATACATGAGAGACCCAATAATACTTCGGTATTTAATAGGGTCCACCAATTTCCCATGTAAATCACGTCTAACTTCTTTGGTATGAGCCATTGGTGTGGCATGGGTGTCACAGGTTTGCATTCCCAATTTTTTAAGAATTTCAAGGGCATATTTCGACTGACTCAAGAAAATACCACGGGGTGATTGATGAACTTGCAGTCCTAGAAAGAACGTAAGTTCACCCATCATGGACATTTCAAAATGTTTCTTCATTAGTTTTGCAAAAGCGATTGAGTACTTTTTATGTGTTGGCCCAAAAATGATGTCATCCTGATTCGTTGTGAAGTGAGTGGTGAAAACAAACACAATATCAACGTATATCAAAATAACCGTAAAACTCGATAAATTAACCTTTTAGGAAAAGGGTCAACGTACCGAACCTCACGGGTGTGATAAAAGTGATACCGGGAAAGTGATTTCCCGGGGTCGTGTCCCAACGAGGTGTGAAATTGACGGTGTCGTTGAGTTTCGTGAATAGGACTTGAATTGGTTTAACAAATTTTGGGTTTTGATTACGTATTCTACAAAATAAAGAACGGAAATGAAAATAAAGCATGTAAAACAAAGTAAACACTAAATAGACTACTACTAAGCCTAAGAAACAATAAAGCAAAGCTAAATTACATCCTAAGGTGCTAAAATGCAAAAACGCTAAAAACCGGCAACCACCCGAGCCAAAAACGTAAAACTTTTGCAATTTAAGGGCTACGGGTGTGATATCAATTTTCCTACGAACTACTTGACCAAAAATAATTTTAGGAAAAAGCCGGGTATTTTTTTGACTTTTAGATTATTTATTATGAATTAAAAATTAATTACTAAGAAATTTGTTATTAAAAATAGTAAAACTAATTTAAAAAATATGAAACTTTTCAGGAAATTGCATTACCTAAATCTAAACCTAGGAAAAGTAAGAAAAACGGAAAAGCAGTTAGAATTAAGCACTTAATAAGCAATCTAGTCTAATAAGCTAAAAACAAAAAATGAGTTAAGAGATTAATTAATGTAAAGTATAACAAGAAAATCCCAAGGGTGCAAGTGGTTCAGGCGTGTGTTGTGTGAGGCGCTGGTATGGTTACTGAACTGACCAAGGTTCGAATCCTGGCCAGATCAGTTTTGGTTTTATTTTTTTTCTTTTTGATTCTTTGTCTGCTCTTCTTTTGGGAACTGAACTAGGGAACAAAATGAAGCCTTTTTTTTAAACAAACTGAACCTTACCTAGCGGAAAATAAACAGCTAAATTAAGCTGCTATAGTTTTGAAAACACAACAGCTTAAAAAAAATAACTTGAATGGGCGTTTGGGACAGGCAGTCTAAGGGATAAAAGAAGGCTATAAATAAGCTAGACCTATCAAACACTATCCTAAAACAACTAAGGAATACAAAGGGGACCTATTAAGCAACAATAAGCTGAAATAAAACGTCTAATCAGCACAAATAAAAGTCCCCAGCTGCTGCAGTTCCAAGAGGCTCTCAAAATGAAGAAACTTTGTGAAAAACTTTTTCCTAAAACTTTGGTAATAAGCTGTTTTGACAGCTTATACACTGCTGTTTTAAGCAGAACACAGCCAAACACTCTTTTTCAGCTTTTTTGCACAATAGAACAATGGACAAGCAGTTTTAAACAAAGATGCAGGCTAGGATTCATGCTAAACAACTATAATTAGCTTAAAGTATAACAAAAGAACAGTTAACTTGGGGAAATAAGCAGCGGGCAAAGTGCTAATCTAGGGAAATCCTAAGCTAAACATGGAAAAATAAACAACCAAAAGACTACACTAAAAAGAGTCCCCAAACAGTGGCGAAAAATGGTTATGTAGCTTGAAAATTAGCCACCAAGAAAGCTTCTAATGGAACAAAAAAAACTGAAACCGATTAAGCTTGAACTAAAAGCTACTACGAACAAAATTCGCAGCTAGGTTGGAGCTTGTGACAAGCGAAAAAAAACTGTAACAGGGGCTGTTGTGGGGGTCTGCTAACGCAGCAGACAAGGGCATCAAAGGGTGGACTTTTGACTAAATTTGCATACCACTCAGTAAGTGTTTTGCAATTAAAAAGCACTTGAAAAGTCTATACCACTGTTAAACCAACTAAATTAAGACACGATAAAAGGATTTCAATACCCAAAATGGGTCAAGATGGGAGTTTGACCCAGTTTGTATGCTGTTCCAAACACTCTTTTAAAGGGAAGTAAAGATATCTCCAAAAACTATTTGACTTTGAATCTAGGAAAACTGACTTGCCTATTCAACTAAAGCTTAAAATGAATTAAAAGAACTGATAACAAACACTATTTAGAACCAAATGACAAATTTCAAGAACCTGAAGTTAAATGGAAATTGCAAATGAATAAAAGACTTCAATTTAAATTGCATTTAGAAATTAACATTACAGGAAATTTAAAGGACAATGAAACATAAAATGGGACTAGAACAAAACTTCTAGACAATTTTTACACT
>OU343223.1:302951426-303010655 GCA_910596185.1 Chrysanthemum makinoi
TTAAAACCCTCTTTGTCTTACTCACAAGCTTTAATTGGAAGAGATCGATTTGCTAAACGAATCGACCAGAGTTATTCAACAACAATGTAGAGGTTAATCCAAAAATTCATGAAGTTATCAAAAAGAAGTCTCTAAAACTCCTCCCGAAGCCGGATATCATTTATCCAATTCTCCGATAGCTCATGGGTTAGCCCTATCCATGTGTATGAAGAAGGGAGGGTAGACCGTCGTTGGCTAATGAAGATAATGAATTGATTCCACACGCATCATCACCGGATGGAGGGTGTGTATTGATTACCGAAAGTTGAATGATGCTACTCGTAAAGACCATTTCCCGCTACCTTTTATGGATCAGATGCTCGAACGTTTATCGGGGAATGAATTCTATTGCTTCCTCGATGGTTTTTCTGGTTATTTTCAAATTCCGATTGATCCGCATGATCAAGAGAAAACGACTTTTACTTGCCCTTATGGAATGTTTCTTACCGAAGAATGCCATTTGGCTTAGCAATGCTCCCGGCGTTCCAAAGGTGCATGATGGCTATTTTCACGACATGATCGAGAAGTCTATGGAAGGTTTTATGGACGATTTCTCGGTTTATGGAGATTCTTTCACTTCTTGCCTCTCTCATCTAGACCACATGCTTAAACGGTGTGAAGACACCAATTTGGTCTTGAATTGGGAGAAGTGCCATTTCATGGTTCGAGAGGGCATTGTCCTCGGCCATAAAATTTCAAAAGCTGGGATTGAGGTCGACGAGCTAAAGTCGCGTTATAGCTAAACTCCCTCATCCCCCTACCGTCAAAGGTATTCGAGTTTTTTAGGTCACGCCGGTTTCTATCGCGTTTCATTCAGATTTCTCTAAGATAGCCCGCCTCTGACCATCTCCTTGAAAAGGATGCTCCGTTTATCTTCACAAATGAATGCGTTGAAGAATTTAATTTTCTTAAAAAGAAATTAACTGAAGCTCCGATCTTAGTTGCCCCGACTGGGATTTGCCCTTTGAGCTTATGTGTGATGCAAGTGATTACGCAATTGGGGCAGTCTTGGGGCAACGTAAATCGGAACATTTTCAACCCATACACTATGCGAGTAAGACATTGTCTGAGGCCCAACACAATTATACGACTACAGAAAAGGAATTATTGGCCGTTGTTTATGCTTTCGAGAAATTCCGACCCTACCTTGTCTTGTCAAAGACCATAGTGTATACCGACCATTCTGCCCTAAAGTATCTTTTGGCAAAGCAAGATGCTAAGCCACGATTACTTCGGTGGGTTCTCCTCCTTCAAGAGTTTGATTTTACTATTCTTGACAAAAAAGGAGCGGAGAACCTTGCTGCCGATCACCTTTCTAGACTTGAGAATCCCCATCAAAGTGTGCTCGAGAAAAAGGAGATCACGGAAACATTTCCTCTTGAGACACTTGGGATGGTTTCTAAGAAAGATTACGTGAGGAGGTTCGCCTCTTCCATTTCTCGTGTTTCGTGTTGTTGTTGTTTATGTCCAGGATTTTCCTCGATACATGAAGACTCTCGTGCTCAAAGTTTTGTCTTTTCTCCGCTCGAGTTTCATGATCGACGCTCTTATGGAAATCCGATATCCAAAATCTTTTTACGATTATCGTTTATCTATTAGCATACCTAATCAATGGCTTTAGATTTGCGTTGAGAACCCGTACCTTTAAACATTGAGGACAATGTTTCGTTTTAGTCTGGGGTGGGTAATCTTTCGATTAGATTTTTGCCTAGCACTTTGCCGTGTACTAGTGCAACTCCGTTTTTCCTTAAAAAAAAAGTTAAAAATTGTGCAAAAATTGTGAAAAATTTAAAATTTTTGAAGCTTTTGTTAAGACTTTTTGATTGAAAAGTTTGCTAGTCTCTTAGACAAGAAGCTATAAAATGCGAATTCTAGCTCACAAGGCCAAGAATTTGCAAGTTTCCCTGAGTGACTTTAAATATGCATAACTTGAGATTATTTGACGAAGCATTTGCTAAATTAATATATGTTTTGACACCTTGTTGACTTTCCGCTGGTGAGGGTAGGAATAGAATTCTGACTTGATCGGGCGTGTTGAGCCCTAGCTTGTTCCCTTAACCATAGATAATTTAAAAATTATCGGCTAAGCATCCGCGGATCTCATTATTTGGGATTTTAAATTTGCGGAGATCGAGGAATGATAGAGTTACCTATGAGTTTAGATGCTAAGCGTGGAGTAGTTGGTTCTCTTTAGAGCCCATCGAAGGTACTTATGGCTTTTTGTTCCCACAAAATTGTTTCACCCCATATTTGTCTAATAATAATTAAAGATGTTGAGTTTTTGACGATAGTTAGTTCTTTATCTTCTTTAGAGAATCCTTGTTTATGAGAGTTGGGTACACATCAAGGTACTGTCAGTGTTGCGGTGTAATAGACAACTGATTCCTGATAGTTTGCTGCTATTGTTTCTATTGTTATAAAAGCCGTAGGGTTTGGAGTTTGGCACAAAAATTAACATGAAATAAAGCCCAAATGTATTAAAGTTGAAAAATCCAAAGCCATAAAAGTTTTCTATGTCCGACAGTACCCCCGTTGTCATGGAATTCTAAAAAGGTTGAGGAAAATCCAAAGTCATAATAAGACTTCTGATAAAACGGTAATCCCGTTGAGTTAGTGGTTGAAAAGACCAAGGGCCTAAATTGCAAAAATGCAAATGTACTGAAATAAGTGTTAAGCCAAACTTTGAATCCGGGAGATGTCTAAATAAAGCCTCTGTCTCTGGACTCGTAGATGAGTTGTCTCGGTCGCCATAAAAAGGATATTCTCCCTAAATCGTGTGAAATTAGGACCTTGATGTGGACCTCATTCTTGTATGCAATGGTTCTTGAGAGAAGATGGATAACTAATTAGCGACTTAGCTTTGTATCTTTATCGGAATAAAAATTATCGAAACGAGAAATTTGAAAAAATTCATTTCTCACAAAAATAAAAAAATCTAGAGGAAATAGGAAAATAGGAGCAAAAGGTAATTACACAAGTAACTTCCATGGGTAGTGTTAGCATCTAGAATCATATTTAACAATGATTTTGATTTTACGCTTAGTTTGGGGACTTGTGAAAAATCAGGGACGATGTATTCTATCCGTATGGTCACTTCACGCTGTGTTGTGTTTCCTACTCCGTGATCCTAACGTGTCGTTTGAAAAATGTTGGAGTTATTGATCGACATGAAAGTTCAACAAACCGTCACTTATGACCGGAATGTGCTAAATCGTAATATCTATATGAGAAATGAAAGGTAAATGGGGCGTTTTTAGAAATAAGGGTTTCTTAATCTCTTTTGAGGAATCTTTGCTACTTCTTCATAGGTTTAGTAGAAAGAGATTGAAATCCTTAGTTTTAAAAGTGTGAGTTGATTACATTGCGTGAGGACACGGCAATCTTCTCGTCTGGGGTATTTTGGTATATGTGAAAACATATACATTTTTCGTTATCAAAACCGGACCAAAAAGACCAAAAACTAACCCCTAAAGCCATAAATATTTGTGTTTTTGTGTTTATGTTTGTGCAGGTAACGGATATTGTAAAATGGACAAAAAGAAGAAAAAATGGACACAAACGAGCACGAGAATGGAAGGAGCACGAAGTTACGGGACCAATGATAATTTTATTTGAAGCATCGAGGCAAGAAAAGAAAATTTTAAAGACTAAACGAAGCCTGAACGAAGATTACAATTAATTAAGATGCTTAAAAGGAAGGAAAAATTGATCAGCAGAAAAAAGAAGGTCAAAAGGGAATTAAGTGCAACATTAAACACAAAAAGACTATTGGTCTAGTGGGTGGAGACATGTTTGTCAAGCAAGAGGTCTTGGGTTCAAATCCCACCAATTGTTGATATTGTTTTTTTTAATTATCATGAAGCCTAAGCCCAACTGCTGTCCATCTGTTCCACGTTCTCCATTAGCCTAGAGAGGCCCAAAGTCCAAATGCAAGCCCAACTGCTCCACTACTAAATCACAGGCCCATTCAACGAATATCAAGTGGAAATGCAATCTGCCATGCTGAAATATAAACTTGGAGGACAAGTTTTGTGAGGGGATTTTTATGCCAAGATTTTTATAGTTTAGGGTCTTTAATGAAAATTTTTAAAACCCTAGTAGGGGCCAAAGTGTAACTTGTGGGTCTATATAAACCCACCTTCTCACCTCATTTTAATCATCTCTTTTATTTATTTTTGTACCCAAACTCTTGTAATTTTTATGCTTATTTAATTTTATAAAAGTTTTATTTTATTTCTTGCAAGTTAGTTCACCTTATTTATTATCTTTGCATCTTTTTTATTCTTCTCATCTCTTAATCCTTTTTATTTCATTTTATTTTTATAAAACTTTTTATAAAAATATCCCATGAAGAGTTGAGTTATAGTAAGATTGTGTGAGTGTATTTTATACGCTCCGTGCACACGCTCAACATATCATATTTATATTTTTATAAAAGTTTTGTTTTTTTTTATTGTTTTTTTTTATTAAAGTTCACGTTTTTATTGTTTTATTTAGCTTAAAAATAGTAAAAAGTCTCTAAAAATCTCGTCTTTTTTACAAAAAATCCAAAAATATATTTTATTTTCGTCATCCAATTTTCGTATTTTTCTGAGTTGTTTTAGTATTTTTAAAAAATCAAAAACTTTTTCTGTTATTTTTCTTTTAAAAACTGTTTCGTATTTTATTTTTAAAAAATAGTAAAAAACGTAAAAAATATATTTTTAGATTTTCTGGTAGCTTCTCATAGTTTTCTTAAGATAGTGTGAATTTTTCATATTTTTTTGAACTAGTTTACTATTTATTTTGATTTATTTGGTATTTTAAACATAAAAATCGAAAAAAAATACTTATTTAATTCCGAAAATTCTAAAACTTTTTCTGTGAGCTTCTATAACCTTTCTAACGTTGCTAAAAAATATTTGTAATTTTCGGAGTTCATTTGATATTTTTCCTTGATTTATTTCCTTTCTATTATTAAAAAAAAAAAAAAAAAAAAAAAAAATCTTAAATTTTAAATCTTTAACCTTAATACCCAAATTAGTTTTTGTGGAAACATATCTCCTTGAGAGAGTTTGGTGGTTAAGATTTGATTTATTAAGATTAGTTTATCTTTTATTTTAGTTTTTTTTTTTTTTTATTCTAAAAATCTTATATTTATATATTTGTGCTAACCCTTAAAGTTTTGATTTTGTTTGTGTAATCCGATCCTACCTCATATGGCGTGGAGCTTACGGGTCTTATAAGCTTAAAAATCATTAAAGTTTACAAATTTAATAAATTTTATTAAGTTATTTAGTTAATAAAGCTTAAACTTTATTTAACTAATTAGCATAATTAAAGTTAATAAGGAAATAAACTTTAATAATTCATTTAGTTTATAAGATTGGGTGGTATTTCTCTCGTAAAAATCACCGGGTTCTATTCTCTTACTTTTTTTTAGCTTATATTTTTAGTTTACGGTTACGTTTAATTATTCGTATGATGCTTGTTAAGTCTTTTTAGTATCATTCTCTTAGCTTAGTATTCATTGTCACTAGTTGTAGTTTGTTATTTAAATTTTAGTTTAAACTTTAATTAGTTAAATTAGTTTAAAAAAAAATAAATAAATAAAATAATAATAATTATATATTCCGCCTTTTTCTAAATTATCTTTTATCATTTAGAGTATAAGAAAAATAAATTTGCATTCCTAAAGTTAAATTTGCAAAATTTGGTTTTAGATCGCGTTTTTAAATTCCCGTAGTTACGTTTTTAGAATAAAATTGCATTTAGGATAAATTTAGGTAGCTTTCCTTAGTTTACATGCTTAGTTTGATTTAAGTGTTATTTACGTGCTTTAATTTCCTTTCCGTTATTTAATTTGACTCTAGAACGTAATTAAAAATCAAAAAAATCCAAAACATCGAGCATTTTAATAACAAACCAATAACGACGTTGCCCATTCACACCTCGTTGGGAAACGACTCGGATATCCTAATCCGTATCACTATCACTCACGAGATTTGATTCACTATCCTTTTTCCTAAAGGGATTTTAAATCATTCCATGTTTTTATTTTTGATATCGATATTCTGGTTTTATCCATACACACATACCCCTAAGCCTATGAAATAAGCTAGGGAAAATAAGCTAGACAATGAATTAAGCTATCAAACAGTTACTTAAGCTAAAGTGTGCTAAAATAAACTAATTACAACTAACTACAACTAATCCTAGCAAGCTATAAGCTCAGTCTAATGATCTAATCAAACTGCCTAAATAAGCAAAACAGTGAATGAAACCTACTGTTTGAGTTTGTACACAAGCTTATTCAGTAAGCTAATCTAAAAACCAACAGTGCAGTCTTAAAGAACACCTGGCCAGCTACAAATGAGCCAAATCTCAGGCTCTAACTCTATGAAATGAGTCCAATGCAGAGTCTGCAAGTCTGCCTGATTCACACTCAGTTTTGCTGAGTGTGAACAGGGCAGATTAAGCAGTTTTGAACAGCTTATTTGGAGATCTAGCAGACTTTATCAAATTTGACAAAAAGCAGTTATCACAACTAGACCAGTTGAAAATTGTTTATCCAAAGTTTGAAACACTAAAACTCAGATTTGAATCATAGAGAGAACCTCAAAGTTTGGTGAAAAACTGTTTTGACACTTGTTAACTTTTGATGATAGATTTATAATTTTGACTTAAATGAATTTTGATCCAATTTAGTAAACTGAATATGATATTTTAAGCTCAAATAAAGTTACAAAAAGCTTCTCTAATGAATTATGAACCTAAAACAAGCTAATGCTATCTCAAAGTTTCAACAGATGACAAAAATAGGAACTGATTTAGAGTGTTTTGACTAATTGATGAACAAATGCTACAAACTCAGTCTTAAATAACTATCAATCTCCTAAATAAGCATGAACCAACTACTTATATCTGATTAACTAACCTCTATCTCAGATTAACAACCAAATCCAAACACTATTTAACTACTGATATGTGAACTAATGAACAGATTATAACTATATTATAGTAAACTGATATTAAACAAAGATCAATAAACACTAATTATCACTAAACATCAGATTCAAACAACAGATTCAAGTAGTGAAATGCATAAGACAGATTTTAGAACTTACAAGTCTCCTAGCCACTATGGCTTGCAATCATGAAACAGTGAACCTCTAACCTAATCAATCCCTAACCTACCCTCCAATTCCAATACATTTAACCCAAATCCAGCTTCTGCATCATCTCAATCCAATCAAACACCAGCAGATCAGAACCAATTATGCAGAATACAGTGGGATTTTGTTGATGAATTTTTTTTGTGATTTGAGTGTGAAACAAGAATAAGCTCACAATAAGCTATCAAAAGCTTAAATGAACCTTATAGAAACAATAGCTAACTTAGGATCAATCCATAGAACAGCTTTTATATGATTTTTTTTATTTTTCAATGATTTTATTTGATTTTTTTGTATTTTTGAGTTTTTGAAGAAATAAGCTAGAAACAGATTTATAAAACTGAAATAAGCACTAAACAAAGATAATAAGTAGATTTAAATCATAAACTTAAACAAACACTTGAAAATGAAATTCTAAATTCTATTAATATGAGAAATTTGAGTACAAAATAGAATTACAAACTTAAAACATTAAAATGAAAACTATGATTAACTATACTACTGAAAACTAGAGAGAAGAAAAAATATGAAAAAAATCCTCCTTTGTGAGTGAAAGAAGGTCCTATTTATAGCTGATCATGAGGCCTAGGAAGGATCTAGAAACTGAATTTTGTGCTTCTTTGAGTGATTTGCAGCCCTTTGATCAATCATCCACGCATCCCACTTGATATCCACCCTTGGATCACATTTGATGACCTGTTTCCTCCAATCAGAAAGCAACATGTGGCCTTAAGCACACGGATGGGTGACCTGGCATTCCCCATGTGTCAGTGTGTGTCAGGGAAAAGTACACTTATGCCCTTAATTGCGGTTAATTTGACCAATTGACTTAGTGTAATTTCTAGGGTTCATAGGATTCCAGGATTGGGGTAAAATTGCGCGGGTTTATTTTTTATAATTGTTTGATGGTTTGACTGGGGCTATGGTTCGCTGACTCGGTTATAAAACCGGTCAAGTGGGTTTCGGGTGAGATAATTAAACCGGGTGTGGTTTGTTTGGACTTGGACCGGTGTGATTATTGGCCGAGACTTTTATTTATTTGTTTTGGGCTAGGACTAGATAAGTGATCCAAGTTGTAATTTAGGGACCAAACTTGTACATTCGGATTTCCAAGGGACCAAAAGTGTAATTCTGACAATCTCTCTCAAGGATCAAACTTGTAATTCTTAAATTAACCAAGGGCTGATTCTGCAATTTCTGAAACTTCAGGGATCAATTCTGCCAAATACTGAAAGTGCAGGGACTAATCTTGACATTTCTTCAAACTTTGATCAAATCTTCACAAATCATCCTCAGAGATTAGAAATCTTCATAAATGCATAATTCTGACCTTCCGGCTCAGCTTAAGCTCTCTTAATCTCTCGTGCTCGGATTTACGTCTGATTTGGTTCCTTTTTGCGTGTTTTTACATATCCATACCTGCACAAGCACAAACTCAAGAAAACAGCAAATATTAGCAATAAACGGCTCTTTCTTGGTTATTTTGGGTCAGTTTTGATAACAAAAAGGTATGTGTTTTAGCACATACCAAAATACCCCAGACGAAACCATTGTAGTGTCCTCACGCAATGCAATCAACTCACGCTTCTAAAACCAAGGATTTCAATCTCTTTCTACTAAACCTATGAAGAAGTAGCAAAGATTCCTCAAAAGAGATTAAGAAAGCCTTAATTCTAAAAACGCCCCGTTTACCTTTCAATTCTCATGTATAGATATTACGGTTAAGCACATTCTGATTATGAATGACGGTTTGTTGAACTTTCATGTCGATCAATAACTCCAACATTTTTCAAACGACACGTTAGGATCACGGAGTAGAAAACACAACACAGCGTGAAGTGACCATACGGATAGAATACATCGTCCCTGATTTTTCACAAGTCCCAAACTAAGCGTAAAACCGAAATCATTGTTAAATATGATTCTAGATGCTAACACTACCCATGGAAGTTACTTGTGTAAATACCTTTTGCTCCCATTTTCCTATTTGCCTCTAGATTTTTTTATTTTTGTGAGAAATGAATTTCTTCAAATTCTCGTTTCGATAACTTTTATTCCGATAAAGATATAAAGCTAAGTCGATAATTAGTTATCCGCCTTCCCTTAAGAACCATTGTCGTAAAAATGAGGTCCACATCAAGGAATTTTTATTCACTAATATTTTTTATTTTCATTTTCATTTTTCAACAATTTTTTATTTTTATTTTATTTTTTTTTTTTTTTTTTTTTAATAGAACTTAGACTTTTACGTGTATGAGCTATGAACTACGGAGCTTCACGGGGTAATTCCAATACTATAGGCTTCATGAAATGAGAATCCCGGCTGGCTAGGCTAAGACCTCACTCAATCCTGGCTAAAGATCCAAGGGTCCGATCTCGACACCGCAGCTCACAACTTTACTTATTACATTATCACTTATCACTGATTACTCATTTATTTATTACGGATCCTTGATGTGTACCCAATTTTTAAAACAAAGATTCTTTTAAGAAGATAAAGAACTAACTATCGCCAAAAACTCGACATCTCTAATTATTATTAGTCAAATATGGGGTGAAACAATTTTGTGGGAACAAAAGCCATAAGTACCTTCGATGGGCTCTAAAGAGAACCAACTACTCCACGTTTAGCATCTAAACTCATAAGTAACTCTATCATTTCTCGATCTCTGCAAATTTAAAATCCCAAATAATGAGATCCACAGATGCTTAGCCGATAATTTTTAGATTACCTATGGTTAAGGGAACAAGCTAGGGCTCAACACGCCCGGTCAAGTCAGAATTTCATTCCTACTCTCACCACCGAAAGTCAACCAAGGTGTCAAAACATATATTAACTTAGCAAATGCTTCGTCTAATGAAATAAAGTCATGCATATTTAAAGTCACTCAGGGAAACTTGCAAAATCTTGGCCTGGTGAGCTAGAATTCGATTTCATAGCTTCTATCTAAGAGACTAGCAAACTTTTCAATCAAAAAGACTTAACAAAAGCTTCAAAATTTTTAAATTTTTCTCATTTTTGCACAATTTTTCATTTTCTAAGGAAAAACGGGTTACGAGAAGAACACAACAAAATAAGCAAGTGGTCAAATCAAATCGAAGATTACCCTACCCCGCACTAGAACGAATCATTGTCCTCAATGTTTAAAAGCAAGGGTATCAACGAAAATCTAAAAGCCGTTTATTAAGTATGCTAGAAGATAAACGTTAGTCGATAAGATTAAGGATATCGGATTTTCATCAAGCATCGATCATGAAACTCGAGTAGAGAAAAGACAAACTTCGAGCACGAGAGTCTTCATATCCGGAAAATCCTAGACAACATCACAAACAACCAAACACGAGAAATCGAAGAGGCAAACCCCTTCGCGTTACTTATTAGAAAATAGAAAGAAGATAGATGGATAAGCATGGGGTGCCTCCCACGAAGCGCTATTGTTTTTGATCACCGAGTCGCTAGCTTGACTCGATCCCCGAATTCAGTTGTCCTTAGGGAAAGTTTGGAGATCCGGGACAACCATAGATGGAATGTCCCCTCCGAAATAATGTTTCACACGATGACCATTCACCTTGAAATTTGGGCCATCGGGCTGAGAAAGCTCCACCGTTCCATACGGGAAAACTTGAGCGATGGTGAATGGTCCTGACCAACGGGATTTGAGTTTGCCCGAGAATATCTTCAATCGAGAGTTAAAGAGGAGAACTTGATCACCAACGTTGAAAACGCGGTTTTTAATTTTAGCATCATGAACCCTCTTAGTCTTCTCTTTGTAAATCAAAGAATTCTCGTAGGCTTGATCCCTAAGTTCATTTAATTCATTCAATTGAACTTTTCGGTGATCACCCGCGGTCTTAAGATCAAAGTTAGCATGTTTCAAGGCCCAGAATGCCTTATGTTCGAGCTCGATGGGCAAGTGACAAGCTTTTCCATACACCAACTTAAATGGGGTGCACCCGATGGGTGTCTTGTATGCGGTGCGGAAAGCCCATAATGCAACATCTAACTTATCGGCCCATGAAGCTCGATTTTCTCCTACGGTTCTCTCTAAAATCCTTTTCAAACCATGATTCGAGACCTCAACTTGTCCGCTCTTTTGCGGGTGATACGCGGTAGAAAGACGATGGGTAACTCCATATTTAGCCATAACTTTAGCAAATTGTTCATTACAGAAATGGGTACCGCGATCACTGATGATAGCACGAGGTGCTCCGAATCTGGAAAACAAATTCTTCAAGAACTTAACAACCACTCGGGCGTCATTAGTGGGGAGCGCCTTCGCTTCAACCCATTTAGACAAGTAGTCGACGGCCACGAGGATATACTTATTACCCTAGATGATGGAAATGGTCCCATAAAATCGATGCCGCATATCAGCCAAAATCTCACAGACTTGAATAGCATTTTGTGGCATTTCATCCTTCTGTGAAATTTTCCCTTGACGTTGGCAAGAATCACAAGATTTGACTAAATCATGAGCATCTCGATATATGGTAGGCCAATAAAATCCGGAATCAAAAACCTTCTTAGCTGTGTAGCTTGCACCATGATGGCCACCAGTGGGTCCGTTATGGCAAGCATTGAGAATATCAAGAGCTTCTTGGCCATGACCACACCGCCGGATTACTTGATCCGCGCAAATCTTAAACAAGTAGGGGTCGTCCCAGAAATAATGCTTAACATCTTTGAAAAACTTTTTCTTTTGTTGGGACGACATCCCTTTCACAATGAAATTGCCCGCATGGTAATTTGCAAAATCGGCAAACCATGGGGTGTTCGGGTCTTTCTTAGAAACCATCCCAAGTGTCTCAAGAGGAAATGTTTCCGTGATCTCCTTTTTCTCGAGCACACTTTGATGGGGATTCTCAAGTCTAGAAAGGTGATCGGCAGCCAGGTTCTCCGCTCCTTTTTTGTCAAGAATAGTAACATCAAACTCTTGAAGGAGGAGAACCCACCGAAGTAATCGTGGCTTAGCATCTTGCTTTGCCAAAAGATACTTTAAGGCAGAATGGTCGGTATACACTATGGTCTTTGACAAGACAAGGTAGGGTCGAAATTTCTCAAAAGCATAAACAACGGCCAATAATTCCTTTTCAGTAGTCGTGTAATTGTGTTGGGCCTCAGACAATGTCTTACTCGCATAGTGTATGGGTTGAAAATGTTTCGACTTACGTTGCTCCAAGACTGCCCCAATTGCGTAATCACTTGCATCACACATGAGCTCAAAGGGCAAATCCCAGTCGGGGGCAGCTAAGATCGGAGCCTCGTTAATTTCTTTTGAGAAAATTAAACGCTTCAACGCATTCGTTGGTGAAGATAAACGGAGCATCCTTTTCAAGGAGATGGGTCAGAGGGTGGGCTATCTTAGAGAAATCTTGGATGAAACGGCGATAGAAACCGGCATGACCTAAAACTCCGAATACCTTTGACGGTAGTGGGATGAGGGAGTTTAGCTATAACGTCGACTTTACCTCGGTCGACCTCAATCCCAGATTTTGAAATCTTATGGCCGAGGACAATGCCCTCTCGAACCATGAAATGGTACTTCTCCCAATTTAAGACCAAGTTGGTGTCTTCACACCGTTTGAGCATGTGGTCTAGATGAGAGAGGCAAGAAGTGAAAGAATCTCCATAAACCGAGAAATCGTCCATAAAAAACTTCCATAGAATTTTCGATCATGTCATGAAAAATAGCCATCATGCACCTTTGAAACGCTCCCGAGCATTGCATAAGCCAAATGGCATTCGCGTAAGCAAAAGTTCCATAAGGGCACGCGGAAAGTTGTTTTTTTTGATCCCGGATCAATCGGAATTTGAAAGTAACCCGAAAAACCATCGAGAAAGCAATAGAACTCATTCCCCGCTAAACGTTCGAGCATCCGATCCATAAAAGGTAGCGGGAAATGATCCTTCCTTGTAGCATCATTCAACTTCTGGTAGTCAATACACACCCTCCATCCGGTGACGAGGCGTGTGGAAATCAATTCGTTATCTTCATTGGCAATGACGGTCATTCCACCTTTCTTGGGGACATAATGGATAGGGCTAACCCATGAGCTATCGGAGATTGGGTAAATGATTCCGGTGTCGAGGAGTTTTAGAACTTCCTTTTTGATAACGTCATGAATTTTTGGATTAACCCTACGTTGTTGTTGAATAACGGGTTTACAATCATCTTCCATTAAGATCTTGTGAGTACAAAAACGAGGGTTTATGCCCTTGATATCAGAAATTTGCCAAGCGATGGCACTCTTATGTTTACGAAGAATCTCCAAAAGTGCGGTCTTCTCCTCATCTTTCAAGTTTTTAGCAATGATGACGGGAAATTTGTTCGGTTCTTCAAGAAAAGCATATTCAAGATGAGGAGGTAAATCCTTGAGCTCGGGTTCAAGGTTTTTCGTAGACGCTTGTACTTCTTTGATTTCTTCAATCGTAATCTCTATCCGGAGGAGTGACGGTGATGGATCTTCATTTAGCAATTGTTCAAGATAAAGGATATCTTCCTCCGAATCATAAACACCATCATCAATTCCCGGTGGAATCGATTCGTCAGTAGCAAGAAACTCATCGATCTCTTCCAAAAGGAAGTCACCTCCCTCAAACGGAGTAAAAGAGGGGGAAGAGTCGGCAATTATAGGCTCAGAAGATGGTTCAAAATGTGAATCAGTAGAATTGTGACCAAAACCGAGAACTTCTTGAGCGTACTCCTCACACGAAACATCAATAACGTCGATTCGATTGATGGAAGCATCGTCGAAATTTGAGGAGTACCTCATCGTTTGATTAATGTTGAATGTGACGGCTTCTTGATTAACTCGTACCGTAATCTCTCCTTTATAGACATCAATCAACGCATGCCCGGCCCTTAAGAAACTCCTTCCGAGAATTAAGGGTACTCGAGGATCGGCATCAAAATCGACTACAACAAAATCAGCGGAAAAATCGAACTCCCCCACTTTAACAAAGACATCCTCAACTATACCCTTTGGTTTCGTAGTAGTACGATCGGCTAGCTCGAGAGTCATATACGTTGGGGTAAGTGGGGGTAACGAAAGCTTTTCGGAGATTGAGTTTGGCATTAGATTGATACTCGCGCCAAGATCGGCCAAGGCGGAGCATTGAACAATTCCTTGAAAATCACACGGAATGAGGAATTTGCCGGGGTCTCCTAACTTCTTGGGAAGTTTCTTGAGGATAACCGCCGAACAATTCTCATTCAGAGATGTCGTAGCAAGTTCATATAGTTTCTCCTTATTCGTAAGCAATCCCTTAATCGTTGAAGCAAGTTTAGGCATCAAGAGAAGAGCATCCGCAAAACTGATTTCCACATTCAAGTCTTTGAAGATTTGGAAGAACGTTTCCATTTGATGATTCGACTTTTCACGAAGAGTTTGATCTTTAAGACGAGACGGATATGGGATAGACGGTTTTGGATTAGCTTTCTTCACATTAACGGGAGCATCTTCGGGCTCAGAATTTTGGACAACCGTGGGTTGGACATTCTCAGTACTCCCCTTATCAGTAGGAAGCACCGAGTCCTTTGTCACCCCGGTCTCACGGTCTACCACATGAGAGGAAGAAGAAGAATTAGTGGTAGGAACCGTGGGTCCATCGTAAGCTACACCACTTCGGGTAGTGATTGCTTTCATGTCACCTCTCGGGTTTGGAATCGTATTGCTTGGAAGAGAACCGGAACCCGAGGGTTGAGAATAAGATGTGGACGGTTGACTGGCTTGAAAAAAACTAGCCATCATATTCTTTATTTCAGACATCTGTTTGTTGCTTGTAGCTTCCATCTCCTTTTTGAAGTCCGTCCTCATGCCGTTAATTTGACTTTGCAAACTTTTAATGGTGTAATCAGAGTTCTTCATGTAAGTTAGAAAATCGTTATTCGGGGCGGCTTGAGGAGGTGCTTGATAAGATTGTTGAGGAGGAGGTGGTTGTTGGTAAACTTGAGGTGGAGGAGCTTGGTAGTGTTGATTTCCATGATTAAAATTGGCTCCTCGGTTCTGATTAACATGATGATTACCATTGAAACGGTTTTGATTCTGGTTTTGTTGTTGAGGTTGGTTAAAACCGGGAGGTCCAAGATAATTGTTTGAACGGTAGCTAAGAAGATTTCGATCTCCTTGCGGTTGATTGTAGTTTCCTGTAGCAGCATAAACATTCTCATGTGCGTAGCCACCGACGGCTGGGCACTCGGAATAAGAATGTGGACCTCCACAAGTCTCAAAAATCGGGTGTACCGCTTTTACTTGTTGTTGTTGATTCTGATTGTTCATCTGAGTAATCCGTAAGATATCATCGATCTTTTTGTTCAGTGCGGCTATTTCGAGAGAAGAAGACGTATTTGATCGAGATGATGCACCCTTTCGCGTAGAATCCCAATAATTGTAATGAGCGGTCATGTTCTCAATAAGATCGTAACATTCCTCGGGACGTCTTTTCATGAAAGTTCCACCAGCAGCAGCATTGATTGTTTCACGGTGTCTCAACGTTAAACCATTATAAAACGTATCAATTTGAGTGACAAGCAACATGTTATGATTCGGACATCGATCAATCGCAAGCTTATATCGTTCCCAAGCTTCAAACAAAGATTCGTCGGGATACTGTCTGAAATTACTGATATCGTTTCTCAACTTCGTCACCATCGACGGTGGAAAGTACGTTGCCAGAAACTTCGAAACCATTTCCTCGAAGGTATGAATCGAATTCTTCGGGAGTCGATCAAACCAAGATGTGGCATGATGAGTCAAAGAGTATGGGAAAAGATACAGACGAAGGGCGTCATCGGAGACCCCATTCTGTTTCATACTCTGAGTGACGGTCAAAAATTTATCAAGATGTTTGTTTGCATCGTCATCGGGTAAACCATGAAATTGACAAATGTTTTTTACTTGTTCTATCATATGGTGTTTCAAGCTAAAATCGGTACCTTGAAAATTAGTCGGTAATGGGTCCTCCTCCCTCCCGTACATTGTAGGTTGACATAACTCCTCCATCGTTCGAAGATCGGGAGCTACATTTTGATTATCGGGAGGAGGATTAGGACCGGGGTTTGGTGGTCTATTGGGAGCAGCCATATTACGTAACTCGGGTACGCTCGATTCTCGCTCAAGTCGTCTAGATCGAGATCGAGTGCGCATGCACTTAAAACCAAGGCAATTAAAATGATACGGTATTCGAAAACACAATGAACTTAACCAATAATCCCAAGTGAATAAATCACTTCTACAAGACAAACGCACAAGCGAGCGGAGAAGCTTATTTAGGTCAGCGCGAAGCTTATTAAAAACCCGCTTCTTTACAGCCGCAATTTAATGTCAGGCCATCCTTATACCCACCACACAGTTTGTTTATCAAATAGAAATAAATCAATTCACAAGCGACACAAAGGCAAGTTTTAATCTTTGGTTCGGGAACTTATTAATGATAACACCTCCGTTGAGAATGTTATATAATTGGTGTCTTCTATTTATTAGCAAAAACACAAGAGAAAATCTTTTGTATTTTTAATATGATATATATATATATACAAAAGAAAAAGGAAAATATTTTTACTTTTTTATTTTATAGAAAAATAGTAACTTCACGAATGAAGGATCTCGAGTCACTAATCGTCAAACCTCAAACGATATTGTCGTGACACAACCTCCCCGGCAGCGGCGCCAAAATTTGATTCTCAATATCCAAGACACGTCAAGTTTACTCACACAAGCTAGCCACTTGTGAATGACTAACCGTAAGAAACTTAAAACGGCTCGGACACTGATTCTTTGATAATGAAGGCTTAGGGGTTATGTGTGTGGATAAAACCTCAATATCGATATCAAAAATAATCACCAAGATAGATTCAAATTCCTTTAGGAAAAATAATAATAAATCAAATCCCGTGTGTGATCGTGTGTACGGATTAGTCAACCCGAATCGTTTCCCAACGAGGCGTGAATTGCCAACGTCGTTCTTGGTTTGGAATTTAATGCTTGATGTTTTGATTAATGATTTGATTTTATTAACTACGGGAAAGGAAAAGTAATTAAGGAAATCTATTTTACGGGAAATCCTAAGTGCGAATTAACTAAAACGTAATTAACAAAACGTAATTAAAATTCAACTACGTCTAAATATTATCCTAAAAATGCCTAAAATTACTTTTACTCTAAAAATGATATTTGAAAACTATTTTAGAATTAAAACTATTTTTTTTGGAATTTTCTTGATTTATTTTGAATTAAAAAACTAATTTTTAACTATTAAAACTAAATTAAAATACTAAAAATTATAAAAATAAAGAGAAAAATTTGAAACTATTTTTATAAAATCTAAAATACCATAAGAGACTTTTCAACACTATTTTTGTAATTTTCTGATTATTCTCCTATTTTCTACTTATTTAAAACTAATTAAATCTAATTTAAATTGTGAAAAATACCAAATAAAAGAGAAAAAAAAATAAGGAAAAATCTTTTTTATGCTTTTTATATTTTTCTTAAACTTGGAAAATTGAAAAATTATTTTTTGGAACTTTTTCTTAATTATTTGCAATAAAAGCTATTTTAAAATCCCTAAAAAACTAATTTTAATTAAGAAAAATACTAAATAGTGACCAAAAATTATGAAAATCTCAGGAAAATTCTAAAATTAATTTCTAAATCTAAAAAAAATAATAAATAAGCAGCTTATGTGTAAAATATGAAAGTTGTAGTGCAAACTGTTATGAAATAAGCTAGGGAAAATAAGCTAGTCAATGAATTAAGCTATCAAACAGTTACTTAAGCTAAAGTGTGCTAAAATAAACTAATTACAACTAACTACAACTAATCCTAGCAAGCTATAAGCTCAGTCTAATGATCTAATCAAACTGCCTAAATAAGCAAAACAGTGAATGAAACCTACGCTTGAGTTTGTACACAAGCTTATTCAGTAAGCTAATCTAAAACCAACAAGGCAGTCTTAAAGAACACCTGGCCAGCTACAAATGAGCCAAATCTCAGGCTCTAACTCTATGAAATGAGTCCAATGCAGAGTCTGCAAGTCTGCCTGATTCACACTCAGTTTTGCTGAGTGTGAACAGGGCAGATTAAGCAGTTTTGAACAGCTTATTTGGAGATCTAGCAGACTTTATCAAATTTGACAAAAAACAGTTATCACAACTAGACCAGTTGAAAATTGTTTATCCAAAGTTTGAAACACTAAAACTCATATTTGAATCATAGAGAGAACCTCAAAGTTTGGTGAAAAACTGTTTTGACACTTGTTGACTTTTGATGATAGATTTATAATTTTGACTTAAATGAATTTTGATCCAATTTAGTAAACTGAATATGATATTTTAAGCTCAAATAAAGTTACAAAAAGCTTCTCTAATGAATTATGAACCTAAAACAAGCTAATGCTATCTCAAAGTTTCAACAGATGAACAAATAGGAACTGATTTAGAGTGTTTTGACTAATTGATGAACAAATGCTACAAACTCAGTCTTAAATAACTATCAATCTCCTAAATAAGCATGAACCAACTACTTATATCTGATTAACTAACCTCTATCTCAGATTAACAACCAAATCCAAACACTATTTAACTACTGATATGTGAACTAATGAACAGATTATAACTATATTATAGTAAACTGATATTAAACAAAGATCAATAAACACTAATTATCACTAAACATCAGATTCAAACAACAGATTCAACAGTGAAATGCATAAAACAGATTTGAGAACTTACAAGTCTCCTAGCCACTATGGCTTGCAAACATGAAATAGTGAACCTCTAACCTAATCAATCCCTAACCTACTCCAATTCCAGCTCACATTTAACCCAAATCCAGCTTCTGCATCATCTCAATCCAATCAAACACCAGCAGATCAGAACCAGATACAGTGGGATTTTTGTTGACTGAATTTTTTTTGTGATTTGAGTGTGAAACAAGAATAAGCTCACAATAAGCTATCAAAAGCTTAAATGAACCTTATAGAAACAATAGCTAACTTAGGATCAATCCATAGAACAGCTTTTATATGATTTTTTTATTTTTCAATGATTTTATTTGATTTTTTTGTATTTTTGAGTTTTTGAAGAAATAAGCTAGAAACAGATTTATAAAACTGAAATAAGCACTAAACAAAGATAATAAGTAGATTTAAATCATAAACTTAAACAAACACTTGAAAATGAAATTCTAAATTCTATTAATATGAGAAATTTGAGTACAAAATAGAATTACAAACTTAAAACATTAAAATGAAAACTATGATTAACTATACTACTGAAAACTAGAGAGAAGAAAAAATATGAAAAAAAATCATCCTTTGTGAGTGAAAGAAGGTCTTATTTATAGCAGATCATGAGGCCTAGGAAGGATCTAGAAACTGAATTTTGTGCTTCTTTGAGTGATTTGCAGCCCTTTGATCAATCATCCACGCATCCCACTTGATATCCACCCTTGGATCACATTTGATGACCTGTTTCCTCCAATCAGAAAGAAACATGTGGCCTTAAGCACACGGATGGGTGACCTGGCATTCCCCATGTGTCAGTGTGTGTCAGGGAAAAGTACACTTATGCCCTTAATTGCGGTTAATTTGACCAATTGACTTAGTGTAATTTCTAGGGTTCATAGGATTCCAGGATTGGGGTAAAATTGGGCGCGGGGTTTATTTTTTATAATTGTTTGATGGTTTGACTGGGGCTATGGTTCGTTGACTCGGGTTATAAAACCGGGTCAAGTGGGTTTCGGGTGAGATAATTAAACCGGGTGTGGTTTGTTTGGACTTGGACCGGGTGTGATTATTGGGCCGAGACTTTTATTTATTTGTTTTGGGCTAGGACTAGATAATTGATCCAAGTAGCAATTTAGGGACCAAACTTGTACATTCGGATTTCCAAGGGACCAAAAGTGTAATTCTGACAATCTCTCTCAAGGATCAAACTTGTAATTCTTAAATTAACCAAGGGCTGATTCTGCAATTTCTGAAACTTCAGGGATCAATTCTGCCAAATACTGAAAGTGCAGGGACTAATCTTGACATTTCTTCAAACTTTGATCAAATCTTCACAAATCATCCTCAGAGATTAGAAATCTTCATAAATGCATAATTCTGACCTTCCGGCTCAGCTTAAGCTCTCTTAATCTCTCGTGCTCGGATTTACGTCTGATTTGGTTCCTTTTTGCGTGTTTTTACATATCCATACCTGCACAAGCACAAACTCAAGAAAACAGCAAATATTAGCAATAAACGGCTCTTTCTTGGTTATTTTGGGTAAGTTTTGATAACAAAAAGGTATGTGTTTTAGCACATACCAGCCTACATCGAATCAGTCCACATGCATGCCATGAAGTGAATGCCTTAGATACCTGAGATAAAACATGCTAAAAAGTGTCAACACAATGGTTGAGTGAGTTCATAGAGTTTGGTTTATCATGAAAAGCCTTTAAAGAACGATCATGCAGCAAAGGTAAAGTTTTTGGTCATTTAGAATAGTCCACAAAGCAAAGGCATTGTAAATCCACTCAGTTCCAAGTTCCGCCCATACAAAACTTGCAACCTGTGTGTTCACAACCCACTGCACAAAATATAGTGTGTCTAGTGGTCAAGTATATGCTGTCATAATAGTTCATAATATAGCACAACGTATATAATAATGTATGCCAGGCAAAGCCCCCTAGAATAAATAATTTGCGTCCCGTAACATAGTGAACGAGAGGTTGGCCGACCTCTAATAGCGCTATCCATACTACCTACTAATAGGATACTAACAATGCGAATGTAGGAACGGTACATCATACAACTATTATATACAATTAAGAACACTCCGAACATGGGAGAATTTGCACTGCTCCATACAAGGGAGACTTAGTATTGCTCCATTCACATAGGGAGACTTTATAGTGATGCTCCGAACATGGGAGACTTTATAGTGATGCTCCGATCATAGGAGACTTTAGGTCAAGGTCATAGCACGTACGGTTCAATAAGTTCAAACAAGTCATAAGTTCGTATTTAAGTTCAAGGGTTCCATTCAAAAGTTCGTAATTTAGTTCAAGTGTTCCATTCAAAAGTTCGTAATTTAGTTCAAGTGTTCCATTCAAAAGTTCGTAATTAACTTCAAGAGTTTAAGTCGAGTTCAAAAGTTCAAAACAGTTAAAGAGTTCAATATTATGTCAAACAAGTTCAAAATAGTCAAAGGGTTCAATATAAAGTTAAATAAGTTCAAAATCGTCAAAGGTTCAATATTAAGTTAAAAGAGATTAATTATATGTCAAAAATTTTAAATCTAGTTAAAAGAGATTAATTATATGTCAAAATTTTTAAATCAAGTTAAAATAGATTAATTATATGTCAAAATGTTTTAAATCAAGTTAAAAGAGATTAATTATAAATCAAAAGAATTAAATCAAGTTAAAAGAGATTAATTATATGTCAAAAGAATTAAATCAAGTTAAAAGAGATTAATTATATGTCAAAAGAATTAAATCAAGTTAAAAGAGTTCAAATATATGTGTCGAAGGGCTCAAAATCAAGGAAAGTGGTTCAAATAATAGTGTTCATAACATAGTGATCAATTTAGTTCTGGCACAATCTACTTACTAGCGTAAGTAGTGAAACAACAGTTATTTAAGTTCATATAAGGGTAAAGTAAAAGCAAGTAGTTGAGCATGTATCTCCCCCAAAGAGTTTATAAAACAATTAAACGAGTAAAAGTGGGGCTACGAAATCACCTGATGCAATGATTATGATGACAAAAGTAGATATACTGAAATGAGGTGCAATCTCTATCTACAACCTAATATGAATGATATGTTCTAATGTAAGTCATGAAACAATATCATGCATGCAAACTCATATGATATCCATACCACTTGTGCATTTTTGAAAATGAAGTTTATCATCAAAATACACGTTTATGACATCTCGTCATGTTATAAAATACTTTACAAGTACTTACGTTGAAACGACATCCTACAATAGTTGCTTAGTGATTTATCAAGAAATTATAGTTTATGAGTAGTTTTCGGAAAAGTTCGAGAGATCGTGTATTACTCGTTACAACTTCGCTTGATCTAACGGTTGAACATTTTGGAAAATAGGCCAGGGGAACTCACTTTTACTTAAAGACATTATTTTCTCAAAAGTACTCTATCGATAGGAAAAACGGCTTCAAACATAATCACTTGCGATAACCATTTTGGCCTAATAGAAATATATAAGTGTTAATATTTGTGTAAAATAGTTACGATAGCCATATTTAAATGCGTGCAACTTAATCGTTATAAGTCCGTTTTCTACGTTTTATATATCCTCGGAATCGTGATAGTATGTACTAATATATTTTTGATAAATTGACTCTTTTAGATAAGGTTTAAAACTCATTTTTGCCCCTTAAATAACCCTCGACAACAAGTATAATTTCAGAAATTTAGTTTTCTGTCGTTAAACTTGAAAATAGCATAACTTCTTCGTTATAAATCCGTTTTAACCCGTTCAAGCGACCACGGTTTCATTTTAAAGTATATTTTCTGAATAGCTAGCCCAAAATAATCCATGACCTGTCGCAATTTCCAGATTTTGTAAAAACGATCAGACCCAAATCTAGAGTTGTCGAAAATGGTTTTTCTAGCGTAATACTTGTTTCGATCACTTCAAATCAACACCAAATCTATTCTAAACCTACCATACACCTTCTTAGGGTGTCATGGGTTCCTAAACATCATCAACAAGGATATGTTTCATGGAAATAATTATAGGATGATTTTTACTATTAATAAGTAATAAAAACAATTAAAAGTGGTATAAATACATATGATACTTGCATGATTTCTTACTAGAATGATAAAATAGATCAAGTATATGACTATGAAAGTTATGAAAAATAATATGTAAGCTTACTTGGATGATTTAGTGAAAAGATGAATGAAACCTTAGTGAAACCTTGAGATTATTAACTAAAACCCTTTTGACACAAGTGTACTTAGATGATCTTGTTCTTGAAAAATTTATGCTTCTTCCTTGTTTTCCTAGCATGGCCAAACCTCAAGAGAAAAAAAAAAGAAAGAATTTTGCTTTGATTTCACCTTTGAATGTGTGTTTTAGATTGAGTAAAAGACTTGTAGATTACAAATATCTATTCAAATTGAGTTTGTGCACCTTTTTAGACAATATATTAATGAAATAGGATGACATGGGGGGGGGGGGAAGAGGTCGGCAAAAACAAAAATGGGGAAGGATGATGTGTTGTTTTGGTGATTAAATGTGTTAAATGTTAAGTATAATGTATAATTTGTACATGTAACTAATTATTTAATGTAGCGTTAGTTAGAAATCGATTTTTAAAGGAACAAAATAAAATATATCAAAGTCATAAAAATTATAAAAATACATTTCTCGCAAGAATTGAGTGAATAAATAATTATCGATTAGAATTTACGAAAACCATCATAAATATTTATATATAACAATTTTTATACAAAATAAATTCAAAACATCGAGTAAACTAATAATATAATTTTTATAGTCTTAAGATGAGTATAAAAATATATTAGGACAATTTTTGGAAGTGTCGGATCAATTGTTCAAAATAAATGATCGTACGATAGCGTTTACTTAATAAGAAAAATATACGTTACTGAAATTTGCAAGCCCATGCATGAACTAATATGAAAATTATATTATTGATGATATGTAGACTAACTCTAGTCTATATGAAATGTTCTCAATGAGGTTTCATGAACACGCAGCTAAACCCTTATGGTTACGCGAATTAGATACTCGTAAACCTAGTTTACAAAAAATGATGAATAATAGTTGTGAATATAAATTTTTCTCCAGGAATGAATAGTGTTTTTGTGAATAGTAAACTTTTGAAATAACCTCTCAAAATATCAAATCGACCTAAAAAACGATGAATAGTAACTGATGAATAGTAAATTCCCGAGATGAATAGTAAAAATTTTAAAATTTGCAAAATGACTGGAAATTGAGAATTGTGACAAAATCCACAGATCATGAAGGTGGATTGACTAAAGAAGAGCTCAACAGGATGATGTTAATTGAAGCCCCTGAAGATGTATTGTACTTAGAGCTTATCAACACTAGGTATCCAATCATCAATTGGGATATCTATACTGAGGAGGGTAAGAGGTATTGGAGGTTTTACAGAGCTGGAGGAACAACAAGTGCATATCTGTACTTGGTAGATTTGTTTGCAGCCATTGACAAGGAAGACTTGCTCAAACTTTGGGAACTGGTCAAAAATAGGTTCAAGACCAAGGATCCTGATAATGATAAGGATGTGGAGCTGTTGTATGGACTTCAGAACATCTTTGAACCTGATGCAAATGGAGAGCAATGGATATTTCAGACTGGTGATGAAGAGCTCAGTTGGACATTGCTGGATTCTTGTGGACTACATCTTGTGACTACTTGAAATGGAACAGACATCTACATGCTTGTTGATAGAATGTATCCACTTGCTCTTGGAACACTCTTACAGATGTTAGATTCAGGTTTAAGAATGGGTAACGCAGTGGAGATGTCTAAGGAGTTGCTGCTAAAGATCTTTGACCAAGCTGGAAAACCTAGCAGACAGAAGTAATGTTTGGAAGAATCCTCTCAGCCTGAAGAAACTTGTGATTCAGAAATCCAATCATAAGTTTAGGGGAGGATTGTTGGGAAATTCATAATTACATTTAGTACTCTTAGCATTGGAAGTTTGTACCGATAGTTATAATCCAAGAGTATTAACTAGTTAGATCCAAGAGTATTAACTAGTTAGTACTGATAGTGTAGGAGTTAGTACTGATACTGTTAGAGTTAGTACTGTTCTATGTATAGAATGTCGTGTATGTTTTGGAATAGCATATATTCTATCCTTATAGAAGATATGATATGTTTAATGCATAGTTATCTCTGAAAAGGACTCCTTGATGTATAAAAAGAGATCCTGGCTAGGTCAGAATATATCTCACTTACACACTAGCATTTCCCTTAACCCTAGCCGTTCTAAGTAAAGCTTCAAGGTGTAACCCTGATACTTTGAGAGTATCCGTATTATTGGTTAATAATATTGAAGCTTTGGTTGTTACTTTCTGTGTTCATTTGTTTACTTTATTCTTCTAAGTATACACAAGTAGATTCCGCAAATTTGTGTGTATTCATACAAAGTTTCTCTTTGTTGTTTTGGAACTATCCAAGGAAACTACTCACTACAAGCTAAGTGTTCTAGATCCAAGGTTTGGGACTCTACAACATCCATTTCCTTAAACTATTTTTGCATATGTCTCGAAGTGTCTTAGATGTTTAAAATTCGTTTCCTCCATTTCTACTGTTCCTCATCTTTTCTAAAATACATTTTCTCACTCATTGTTTCATATCATTTCAACCACTCGATCCTAAGTGTCTTTAACAATTTTATTTTCATCAAACTCCGATTAAAAATTGTCACAAAAATTTTAATCACTCAAAAACCTTGTACTGGAGACGGTCCCCCAATTGGAGACGGTCCCAAAGACGATCCCTTATATTTAAAGGACCGTCACATGTTTTTGGTAGATACCTCGCTTTTCCTCTACATTTGCAGAAAACAAAACCAAAACACCTCCTATTGTTGCTGCAGCGAAGAAGTGGTCTAAAGTACATCCAAATCCATAATTCTACCAATAAAACTTAATTCAAACATTTAACAGTCAAAGATCGTCAACCACAACATCAGTAAAATCATCAATTGTATGTCATTTCATCAATTCTTTTTTCAATTCGAATTAGGGTTTATATGAACATGAAATCAAAATTGGGGTTTTTTTTATTTTTCTTGTAACTAATTAAAGTTAACATTAAAACTTAACAATGTACTATCATTGTCACATACCTAGATGTAGGATTCATTCAAATTTTGTATGTTTGTGATTTTTCAAAAATGTGTAATCATCCCCAATTCCAGTTATAAATCCATCATGTTTAGGAAAGTAATAGAAAAATAATTATACATTGTTAATAAATTTCAAAAACGTGTTCACAACCATGCATGACCATAAGTCGAAATTGTATAATTTTATAACACAATTTGTTAATTAAAATTTAATTAAGAAGTATTTGGTTTAACTTAGAATCAAGGAGATGATGAATCCATGTTTTCTAACATATATGAACTCAATGAGCAAATGTTTACATTAATCCCATACTATTTCTATGGTATTTTGTACTTATTAATGTGACACACGATAATTTTCCAACAAGTATTTTAATAATAAATGATAATTTATTAGTACTAAACTAATAAGCTAAGCATACATGAGCTTACAAAACTATTTTGGGTAGCTAAACCGCACACTGTAGCTTATAGTAAATCATTTGCATTGCATAATTTTATCAGAAATTGCAAATTGGTCATTTCCTGACACACTACAAGATAAAAGACATTTGCTTACTAAAGCTAACCATCAGCAAAACCAAAAATTCAGTGAGTAAATATGTTTTAGTCTACTCCCACTAAAAGAAAAACAGTGAGTACTGAAGGGATCACTAAAGGTCTTTCCCTACTAAACGTTTAGTCAGCAATAGGTCAAAACATTTAGGGACTAAAGCAATTTTGACAGAAAAGGGTTCAAAATTCTGGTGCTTACCATCTTTTACTGACAGAACTAACATAAGTTTTAGTCAGCAAAAGAGAAAAATAAAAACAAAAATAAAATCAGATGAATGTATTTTGTTGCTGTCTCTGGGCACATCTATATCTAAAACAATATAGTATACAATATAGAAAAACAAACAATTTTATTGCTTCAAATATATAGTAGATGCAACAATTTTATTCATGTTCATAATCAAAAGAACAACTTTCCTACATCCCTTAACATTTCAAATTTCAATACACCATTCGATGATCCTTTGGTTACTTCATCATCACTTAGTTTCATGCTTCGGGGGACTTCTGCTGTCCGACTTCTGTCATCGCTTGACTGCATCAAAAAAGGAAAGAATTTATGATTTTTAACATCTCAAATACGGGATTCAGCCAACAATTTTTCCCACAACCAATATGTAAAAGGAGAAAGATATAGGCCTTATGCAAATTCATATGCTAATAAGGTAATCGTCATACAAATATCGATAAAGAAAATATTACTTACCACTCTTGTGTAACCATAAAACAGAACGGAATCTTATGTACAGAGTTCGTGTCCAAAGGCCATTTAACCAAGTATCCAGCTTCATCTTCTTCTGGGACTCCATGGTCAGCAACTCTGCAAGTAAAACATGGTGAAGAGGGAATTTAGTACAACACTACTAATTCATATATTCAAAATATTCGGTTGCCAAAATTGTGATAATATATGATTGCATCTTAGACATGTTCACTTTTGACTACTGCTGTGAGGAATTCCACAAACTTACTTCTCTTTAAGAAAATTGCAGAAACTCAATGTAAAAAGTATCTTCAAACAAAGATAATAAACTAGTGCTTACTTGGTTGAGGGTACGTGTTACTGCACAACAACCTTCCGTTGATGGCACCATTTAGCTCAAACATTCCATCCACAACACCTGTTCCCGGAAAGATTTTTCATTATACCACCCCTGTTAACAAAAAACCGTCAAAATTACATATATTAAGTCCACTGTGCAAGTTAGAAATATCAACAAGCGACATATCCAAATAGGCCATTGCAAACTGTGCAACCATACTTTCAGAACAAGATACCCTGTAAATGCAACATTTCGTCCACTAGAATATGTACCATGATTTAACTAGCGCATCTATATTTCAAAACAGATAGGTACAAACATTTCAATTTATATTCTCAAAACAAAATATCAGTACGATGATCATTGCTGCAGATATGACTGTTGAATGAATCATATGTTTGTGCCTATTTATAAATCCTTAATTTAAGTTTTATATGGTCAAGATAAATAAAAGCTAGAGTACCATCAAAAGTTAACCATAAAATGCATAATCACAAGTAATTGCTTACAAGAGGGATCAAAAGCGAAACTAATCGACCAATAGACCACTTATGCAAAATAGTGTTGACGAGGGGGGTATTTCTGAAATTTTCCCCTAACCACAGGACAATTTTTGTAATGTGCTTTTAATAGAAATGAGTGACTACCTTGGCAAGCATTTCCTGTGGTATGACTTTGTACATCGCCTGCAAATAGCAAATTGCACGCCTCTCACCTTCTCGTTTTCTTCTTGTTTAAATTTATGGCATTTGTGAACAGGACATATGAACGACTCACCACCAGCAATTTTTTTTTCAAGAAATTATGCCCTGGTGTCACCTTCATCCTGAATTAACTTTGCAACGCATTTTGGGTGGTAGAAATGGCCACAAGTTTCAGAAGTACAACGAAAAACCTGCAAAATAATACTCAATAAATATAAAATCTTTTCTGAAGCTAACTGAATAACAGTAGAAAGAAGGTGCAGAACAAAATACTAGAACAAAAATGTACCTCTGCACCATAAGTATAGTTCAAGCAAACAAACGACTGAGATCCCTACACCAAATAACTAGCATAAGACTCTGTAAATGTATGTTTGTATGTACATATATAACTATATATATAGAGAAAAAGACCGATTAAAAGATGCTTGAACCACTGCCTTCCTTAAATCCACAAGCTCTTGGATGGCAGTTGTTGTTGCATTATAAACACAATATCCATTGTGATAGTAAGCATGTGCCTTTGACCCAAGGGCAGATAGCATACTTTGTTAAAAAGAAGTATTGGTGATCAGGGATATCTTAAATTGAAGGATATATAGTTATGGGGAATAGGAAAAAGGATTTACTTGATGCAACAAGTATGTATACTCTTGAAAAAGTATAGATGTGTATGATAACTTCTTTCTCTGAGGCATAAGTCTAGGTGGGTTGGAAAGAACATCATGCATTCATTTAAAGAACATGTTGGATGACGTAAAAGTATGTAACCAAACAATTCAGAGGTTCTTTCATAATGACTAATAATCTAGAGGCAAACTTAGATAAAAAGCTATCACACAGTAAAGAAAAAAAACGAGAAATGGATAATTTATGAGAGTTTACCTCAACATGAGGTCCTGTTCAGGCCTATTTCACACAAAGTAAGTACATCGGTGTAATTACATCACCTAAGAATGAGAATAAACCTCCCTATCTTCCTCTCACACTACTTATAGTAGGAAATGTACATGTTATTAAGTCATGTTAGGGCAGCAATGTGATTTGCTAGCTAGCATCTACTCATGATTAAATATATCAAAAAATGGATCATCCCTCCACAAACACTACGACATTTTCTGCATTGATAAAGTACATATCAGGGTCATAAAAGTTGGATCAACGACTAGATCCTGAATGGAATATGAAAGTAAATGCTTACAAAATGACAATCGTTATGATTCTAAACCAAATGACCACTATCAAGACTTGAACCATAATAGATTCATGCCCGATTCTCGTTTTTATCTAGTAAGTTAGCTTTATAAACTAAGTTTGCATATTCGTCAACTAATTCATCAACTAATCACAATAGATTCATGTCCGAGTCTTGTTTAACTAGCGATTGTAAGTTGCAACCAGTTAAACAAATAATATTCATTCAGGCATTTTATCAAACACTTTAGCTGCATACAAAAATATATAATTACAAAATCAAAACATCCTGATCACATATTGCGAACTCATAAGCTACAGAAGTTAAAAATCATTTCAAAGAGACTATGAGTTATGATCCCTAGATAACTACTTCACAAAAATCATTGGCGAACTAATCACAAATCGAACTAATCACAAATCGAACTAATCACAAATCAAACTAATCACAAATCGATTGAACTAATCACAAATCAAACTAATCACAAATCGATCAAACTAATCACAATAACGAGATAAGCAAAAACTACCTCAAGTTCTAAATCGAACTAATCACAAATCGATCGATTTGTTGCTTGAACAAGAGTGAAACCATTAAATCTAGGGTTTCATCATTTATAAGTAAATTTCCGAAAATGATGACGGTGAGAGTGACCAATGATGGTGGCCAATGAGTGTGACGGTGGTGGTGGTGGTGGTGGTGGTGGTGGTGGTGGCTGGTGATGTTACAGTTGGCTAGAGAGAGAGGGACTGGTGACAGATAGAAATAAAGTTGGGATTAGAATGAGGGATGGGAATATAGGATGAGCTTTGGGCACGTGTGAAGTACATTATCAACCTTTACTCTTTTTTTAAAAAAAATTTAAGCAACTTTTTGCCTACTTTTATCTTCGGCGAGCTTTAGTGAGCAAAGGTTATTAAGATGCTTTTAGCATCTCTTTCCCTAATTAGTAAGCAAAACATTTAGTCACCAAATGGCTAATATTTTGTAGTGACATTTACAGATAATTTAAAATTTAAAACGAGAGGTTATCTCGTTTCTCCTTAAAAACAAACACCGCGCTCCAACCAACACGCAGTAGTGGCAATTTAAATTTTATAATTTATCCCTAGAGTCGATAATTTTGTTTTTATCCTATTTTTATAAAAACATGTCCGAAAATATATTTTTCGCGTGCACCAAACCAAGGTACTGCATTTACACTTTAGCTCAACGGGACACGTGGTACACGCAATACCCACTAAACTAATAAAAATATACAAATCTTACTTTTTCTTTTTATTTACCACTGTTTACCACTCACACATATAGCAAGTCAATCTTGTATCTTTTCTTTCTTCTTTGTTTTCTTCTCCAACGACTCCAGGTCCATCACCATCCTAACCTAGAGACTATACCATCTTTATCTCCTCCCAAGACCTTCACATCACTCTCATCTACTCCTCCCACGGTCAAAGATGCATTGAAGGTTATAGAGATCGGGGAAAGATGGTGAGTTTAGCTACAAGCAGATACTTCTCATCTCCCATAAGCAAATGAGTGTTGAAGACTTTCCCTAGTTTTTTCTTTTTATTGTTATTCGATTCCCAGTAGATCCACACATACTTAAAACATACTACTAAGTATTTGCGGGATCTAAGCATGTTACGTGTGTTTTTCTTATTTACACTTCATCTTTTAGCATGTTTCTTGTTTGCATGTTGCAAGGGTCATTGTGGCTTTTATTTATCTTTGAGGTACTCTTTTGTAACTTGGAGTTATTTGGGTTTATGATTACTACGTGATATGCTTCTGGGATTATTATCCAGAAGTTGGTTTTCCCTATCTCTCAAACTATTCTCTCTATCGCTACTTTTACCCTAACAAGGGTACCAGAGCCAGTCCGATCCCTATCTGATCCAATCATGACAACGCTCAATCAAGAGATCGATAAATTCATCAAAGATCACGACAAGGCCATCGCAGACATTCAAGCAACCCTAGCCTCCTTGACGAAGCAACAAGAACAATCAATTAAACAACAAGAACAACTCAAGCACGCCAACGGCGGCTCCTTCCTTGGCGGTTCTTTCAGCGGTGACAAATCCGACTCCAAAACAAATCGTCCCATTCGTATCGGTAAGGTGGAGTTTCCCCGGTTCTCAGGGGTTGACATCGAAGTGTGGATCTACAGGTGCGAGCACTTTTTTGCCAAAGACGAGACACCAGATAACATGAAACTACGATACGCTGTTATTCACTTAGAAGGAGATGCTATTCAATGGCACCGTGCCTTTATGAAAACCCGAGGGGCTACCGTCGCTGAGCTTTCCTGGGAAGATTATTTGTGACCTATTTCCACTTGGTTTTCCAATGCGATGTTCGAAGACCCGATAGAAGAAATTGCCTCTCTCACACAAGGTGATGACCTCCATGATTACAACAACGCTTTTGATGCTCTCCTAAACAAGGTAACTTTAAGCGAAACCCAAGCTGTTAGCTTATATTTAAAGGGTCTCAAACCAGAAATTCGGGGACCAGTGAAAATGTTTAAACTAAGTACCCTACATGAGGCATACGGGCTGGCCAAGATACAAAACTTAAACAACGCCACCTTGACTTCAAATAAAGGGGGAGCAACCCACCCAAAAAACACGAATGAAATGGGTCGGGTTACACCTCCTGTTAACGCATCCAAGCTGCCACTTTTACCGACTCCTAATACCCGTCCCATAGGGGCAACTACCACAAAAACGGGGGCTAATCTTTCGAGGCAGCTCACTAGTAAGGAGTTAAAACTTAAACGGGTGAAAGGAGAATGTTTTTGGTGCACAGAAAATTTTGTACCGGGTCATAAATGCCCCCGTAATCAATTGTTTATCATTGAGGTCGAGGACGAAGACGAGGCGTATGAGGAGTACAAGGAAGACGAGGAAGAGAAGCAACCTCAAATATCGATCCATGCGCTTACCGGGTTACCATCTTATTCCACCATGAGAATCCAGGGAGCGATGGGTAACCGTCAACTTCATATTCTTGTCAACTCTGGGTCTACACCCTCTTCAGGTTCATTCCATTTTGAATTCTGAATAAAGGGTTTTTTGAAGCTGCTTAATTGCAGTTGGAATAAAGGCCGGTATGTGATGTTGGGATAGGTTGAATTGGTTTTTGTATATAAGTATGGATATGCAGAGATGTGCTTGTTGTTTTCTGCTGGCTGGAGTTGAAGTCAAAGCTTCTTCTCTGATTCTTTAAGGGTTAAACCCCCTCTTCAGGTTCATTCCATTGTGAATTCTGAATGAGTTTTGATCACTATAGATGATGGCTCTGTATCTTGGGGTTCATATAGGCTAGGCTTGTTGATTGGTCCTTGTAGGACCTAAGATATATCAACCTTATCACAAATACCCACTTAACGAACACAAGTATACCACGTTAAACCAACACTTTATGCGTAAATAATAGGAAAGGAAAAGATGAAGAACTTGGTGACTTGAATATGATATTCGTATGTATGTTTAGAGAGATAAAGGAAAGAAGATGAAAACAATAAGATGTTATATTGCTTCAAAGGAAAACACACACACAAACACACTTAAGCACACCCCTCAAATGACCATTTGAGGGGTATTTATAGTACAAGTAACTTAAAACCCTAAAAGGCTTTGCTTGGGCTTTTCGTTGGTTGGACATGGATTGGGCTTTGGATACTTAAGCTTCAAACGGCTAGCATAATCATAACGCCTAGCCATTTAGCTTAGTCCAATCCACGAGCCCGTTGACTATTCTATCACGATATCTAACACACGTTACAAAGTTCCTAAATGTGAATGACCATCACTTCTAATATAAACTATTAAGGCTAACAATCTCCCCCTAAGGGGTGGTCATTCAAATGATGCTCCACTTGATTAGGTCTTTACTTTTCTTGAGCTCGAACTTTGTGCGTAGATATAGAATAGTCTTGATTCTTTGTTCCTTCATGCTTTGTGATCAGATAATGTGGTTGTCTGCCGTTGTCAACTTCGTTGGTTAGGTGTCTCCACGTCTTTCTCCACCATGCTCACACTTCTATTTGACTATTGGTTACCAATGATGTAGTTCTCGAGTCTTTAAACTTTGTAGATTCTTTGACATTGACGAAGAATCATCTTTAACTTTGAGTAGCCTTTGATTTTGATGAGAACTTTCATGTGTTGTTGGTATGAGCATGTGGAGAATCTGCACGATCAATCCGCTCCGGAGCTTCCATAAGAAGAAAACATAAAAACAGGTTAGTAATAAGCGGATTCCGGCACTTACAAGTTTGAATTTCGAGGGTGTTAACAGCATAGTGTGAAAACACATCTCTAATTCTCACAAAGGCCGTTCCAGAACTGGAGTCCCACAAGTGAGATAACGCGATGTACCGAAATACACCTACAATTCAGATGAGTCGCTGAGGTACACCGAAGCATCACCCCACGACTGTAGACCGTTTGAGACACACTAAGCGTAATCCACGGGGAGATACCGAAGTGACCTGCCGTGGTCGCTTGATGTTGACCCTGGCAGGAGTTTCCATTCAATCACTAAAGATCACAGATGTGAAACTTCTCATAAATGTTCTGGCAGATTGCTAAGACCTGCGTAGGACTCTAGATTGTATCACTTGTGCCCTTATTGATGAACAACAAGCGATGTCATGTCATGTGTTCCTATGAGATCTTTTGATGAATCTCGTGGCTCTAGAATCAATTAGTGCATTATGATTTTCCTAAGCGGAGACTAGGGAGAGGGTCTCCTTCTTTAATATCAACAATCTCTAAGAGAAAGTCGATAGATTATGTAGGGTTCCCAGTGAGAATGAAACAAATCCTTTTAAGAGGAATTGAGTGGCTAGAAGGTTTAGTGCAGTGCGTCACTGGGTCCATGACGTCTTTGTATTCAATGCCAGTGTCATCTAGTGACAACCAGTAGCATATGTATTGAACTCGGTTTCTGCCCTAAGGTTGAATATGGAGGGCTATTTCTTTTCACCCTTTCTTTTACATTTCTTTTTAATTCTTCAACCCCTTCTTTCTCCTTTCTCACATTACTCCTTATTTCAATCATACCTGAGGACTTCTAATACTAACTATGGGTAATGTCCTTGGGTAGATCCCTCCGGCTCTGGCGGATCATAGGACGAATTTCCTATCCTTAGTCAACTTATAACTCCATGATCTGTCTATTGTTGCCATAAAACCAATTTCTTGAAAATCTCACAGAGTGTTTATGATAGAAAACATGTTTGAGACACTCCGAGAGTTTTATATTTTCAGAAACACTCCCCCTTCACAGGTGCTTATAAGTTTTGGATGAAATCGCACATAGAGGGTAGAGTTTGCACTTTTTGAATTAATCGGCTTATGATAGACAATTCCCCATGAGACACGGTTACGTTGCCTAGTTAAAGAGTTCCATTGACAGTTTTTAGGTGACAACTAGCTCTAATAACTAACTTTAAGTTGTAAACACTCCTTGAAAAGGAGGTTAGACCCATGAAGGTGCATATCTATCACAAGTTTCTCAAGATGGTACATTTACTGACTTTGATTCCCGTCAATTCATTTGTTCCGTCTGAGTCGAGCTCATTTTGAGATTCAAACAGCGATCATAAAACATTTTGATCACATTTTAATCACGTTTCTCCCCCTCAAAAATAGCATATCCATGATGTTTTTGAAACAAAATGATTAAAAGATATGTTTTTCGAAAAGCATTCGGAGAGAAACTGATTTAGCATGAAATTTGGAACAATTTTGGTTTTATACTCCCCCTTAACGAAAGCATATTTTTCATACAGAAAATTTAGAATCAATTAAGGGTTTAGAGGGAGTTATCTTGGTACCAAATGTGAGAGATTTTGAAAAATCTTTTTGAAAAATTTCGAATCAAGGGTACGCAAGATGAGAAGAAGATTTTGAAAATCTTTTGAAGATATTTAGAGAAAATTTATTTTCATTTGTTTTAGGATAAGTGCTCGATATATATGAAAATTGATTTTGCGTAGCACTTTCCTTTCTTTAAAGATCGGGTTACAGTCTGAAGTAACTGCAAGCCATTATGTTTTAAGGAATAGTGCTTGAAAAAATATTTAAAAACCTTTGATTTTGATAAGCACTTTCCTTTCTTTGAAGCGTGGGTCCTGAACTGATGTGTCCAGAAGCCATTATGTTGAAGTCCGGGTTTCGTACTGAAGTATACGAAAGCCATTATTGAAGAAATTTTTTGAGAAACGACATGTTTTAGAAAACATTTAAAGAACTCTCGCTCAAGCATCTGTATATGTCCGTATCATTGTTGAATGACATTTCTAGAAATATACAGAATATCGATTATACGAGAGACATGTCGTGAAAAGAATAATTTTTGGATTTTTGCAATTTATAATGTTTTTGTGTTTTTTGAAAATTTTCTATTTTTGTATTTTGATTTTGTTGGTTTTTCAGATTTTGTATTTTGTTTTTCAAAAATATTTACAAAGAAGATTTGAAGAAAGAGAAATTAAGTTGGGACAAGTAAAAGTGGAGTTAAGAGTGGAACTAGAAAAGGATTTCCACATGCGAATTTGGCATAAAGTTCTTCTTTACCACACGGGGTATATGAACCTTCAACACTTTTACAAGTACCTGCATCCACAGAAGAATTTTCACAAATAACAGTGTTAGAAGTACATGATTCCTCACGGTGAGGGTGATCACTATCAACGGTTGTAGTGGATCTGTCTTCCTTATCCGAATGATTGTCACTATTATCTGTGTTGGTGCAAGTATCAAAAATCTTTCCTGTGGGAATCCATCTAAGACCTATTTTGTTGAAAACTTTGCCCGTGGGAATCCACCTAAGGCAAGATCTAGGAGTTGTTTTCTTTTCAGATGCAGTGGAAGACTCATTTTTTGAAAAACTACGTCCTGAAGAGATCCACCTATTAGGTGTCCTTTTGATGTTCATCTTGTCAACGGGTTTGTTTCGATTTGGAGTCTTAGTGGATTGTGCCTTGGCACGAGAATTATCTTTCTTGAGATATTGTGAGACACATGCATCATGATTAGCTGAAAAGACACATTTTTTACATGTAGTACAAAAAAATTCAATGTTCTTGTTTAAAACAGCAGCTTTAACTTTGTCACTACAATCTTTTGGAAATTGATTCTTGTTCGAAAAAGAGTTAGAATTCCTAGTGTTGTTTTCTAAGGGCATAGCATTTTCTTTTGCGCAACTACTCTTAGATGCAAGCCAATCCCTTGTCTTTTGTAGAGTGTTCCTAGGTAATGGTTTACTACTACTAGCAGTGCCTTGAAATCTTGTATAATTCATCACCCTAGATGTTGCACCTAGAATTCCATCTTTTCGAGTATGTGCCTTTTTCCTAGCTTCTTCTAGATAGTGATTGTTGACCATGTCGTTAGAACCGACATGATTCTTTAATGGATTTTGGTCACATTCGTGTACTATTCCTAGAAATGCCAGTGTAATCACTTTTGGTGTTTCAAAGAACTGCTTTTCCTTTTTCAAAACTTTTGATAATTCTCTTTTTAATAGGCAGGGACTGTGGAGTGACTGTTTTTGACAAATCATTTTTCTCATTGACTTTTGGAGGAGGTTGAGAAATAGACATTTTTGGTTTGAAAACCGGTTTGGGAACATTTTCCTTCTCCTCAGTCGATGGTTTTGCAATCTTAGTATCCACAGCCTTTCCTTTTTGACATCCCAACTGAGCTCTCAAAAGATCATTTTGCTCTTTCATGTCCTTGTAGGCACGCTCATACGACAGTTTGTCATATTTGCATTCCTCAGTTTTTCGATCAAGTTGTGTAAAATATGAGACATTTTCTTTTTCAAGTTTTTCAAGAGCTTTTTCATATTTTGAAACAATTGCGGAGGTCTCAGACTGGAGTCTTTCATGATCTTCAACAGAATATGTTTGCAAAATGATGGACATGATATCAGTAGTCACAACATCTTCGAAGAGAGAATCATTTAAATTTTCCAAAACTTTGGTGTGTTCAACACTCTCATTAGCTTCCTTTACCAGGGATTTATGGTCCTTGACAAAGTCAGCTGTTTCTTTCAAAAGGCTTGTTCAAAATGAATTACCCTTGCGATGGCATTCAGATGAGGGGCAATTTCAGTTCAAAAACTTTCTCTGTTCGATGTCAAAACTAGAGAACCAGTTGTTAGGTGTAATAGTGGTTTTAGTTTTAACAGTCTCTTGAAGTCCCGCAATTCTAGTTTTCACATTTTCTAAAATACTTCTAGCATCACTTGTGTTAAAAGGATTGTTTGAGGACATTTGTTCGATTTTCGAAAGAGATTGTGAGACAACAACAGGTTTTGAAACTGGTGTTGACACTTTGTTTGAAACACTTGGTGTGATGGAAAACTTTGACTTTTCTTTTTGTGACACAAAAGTAATTCCATTAATTTTGTTCCATTTGTTATAATCGATTGGTTTTAGATCTGTATTCTTTTGTTTCATTTTTGATTTACTCTCATCAGATAGTTCTAACGTTTCAAGAGAATCACGAACAATTATGGGTTCATGCAAAGCTTTTCCATTATTCAACACATTCGTTTTTTCGAGCTTTCTTGAGGAAACAAGGAGGTGAGTTACCAAGAGCCATTTTTTGTGTTGTATGAAAATACGGATTTGTTTGATTAATCAACATATTAGTTGATTTAGCTGAATGACCCGTTGTAACAAGAAAATTTTCCAATTTTTTGATTTTTTCATCTTTATCAAGAATTTCATCAAGAAGAGAATCTTCACGTTTTGAAAAATCAGCAATCAACTCGCTTTCTCTTTTCAAGATCGAATAGGTTGTTTGTTGTTTAGAAAGTTGGTTTTGAAGATCAGAATTTTCCTTGTTTAAAGATTTTATTTTCAAGTTCAAATTAACATCAAGCGTGTTATACTTGATTTGCAATTTTTCTCTTAAACAGTAATCTCGATAACCAATTTCTAATTGACTCTTTGTTTTGTGAAATTCAAAAGCTTATGCGTTCTCCTTGTAACTCTCAAGCTCAGCGGTCAATTTCACATTCATGCCTTAACGTCCGACTGACCTTTCTAACTTTCTCAATCTCAATACCACAATTATTGATTAATGTTTCAAAATAAGCACGTGTTTCCTCATCAGCCTCCAGTATTTTGTGCCACGCAGCCTCCATTAGGATCCACATCCGAGTTTCAGAGTTCGTATTGCTACAACTCCGATTGTCCGTATGTATCATAAGTAGGTGTCGATGTCACGAATGTTGTTCATCATGAGTAAACCGATTAGCAACATTACTATAATTTGGTACCTCATTGAGTGAATCTGTGTCGTAGACAGGAGGTGAGTCAAAAGTAGCACTTGATGTTGTGTCCTGCTGGTTGACTATAAGACAGGAGCTTGCAGTATCATTTGCTTTCTCTGCCCGTCCTGGATACAGAGATTCGTATTCCTCAGCAGTCAACTCTATTCCTAATTTTTCTTTCTTTGCTAACAGACTCGTACTTGAGGTTCTGAGGTAGCATGTTGAACCGACGATGCCCCGAGTCTTGGCTTTGAGGTTCGGAGGTAGCATTCTGAACCGAAGTCATAAAACGCTTATTCCCATTTTGATATCTCATATTCGATTCACAATTCGACCCCCTTGATGTCCATCAAACGGTCGATATTGCATCTCCGATTCCCCATTTGTATACCCAGTAGCAAATCCATTCTCGATTCCCTAATAACATCAACCATTTGTCCTCCTTGACCCATATGCATACTTGGTTGAGCAAACTGCGGATTATATGATGAAATCCATTGGTTGTTGTTATTTGGTGTAGATGGACTAATGTTGAAGAATGAATCAAAGAAAGCAGTTTTGAGACGATCCGCCGAGTTGCCATTGAGGAAGGTATGTATGATAAAGTTGATGTAGGATCGATTCAACGATAAAGGAGTTGTGGTTGATGAAGATTAAGCCCGGTTTGAAGTTTTTCGAAGGTCGTACTCAGTAACCTTGGTTCTTAGGTGTAAAAAATTTTCTCCCAAAATTTGAAATTCACTATAAAAATCAATTCTAAGGTCGTATGAAAATTTTAAGTTATGACAATTTTCATAAATTTGACTAAAAATTTGAATTTAGGCCCAAAATTTTGAATTTTTTACCAAAATTTTCACAGTTAAACCAAAATTTGAATTTCGAGTAAAAATTGAACGTTTAGTCTCCTCAAAAATTTAAATTTTACTCAAGTTTTCCCCTTACAAAATTTTTTTTTTTTTTTTTTTAAACCTTTATGCGTAGAAAGAGCTTAGGCGTAGAAACGGGTTACGAGTAGATCGAGGCTTAGGCATAGAGATCTTATGCGTAGGATCTTAGGCGTAGGATCTTATGGCGCGTAATCGGCTTAATAGGAATCCTTATGCGTAAATGAAGTATCTAACGCGTAACCTTAAGCTTATGCGAGACAAAAAGTTACTCGTGAAAACCTTACGCAGTAATTGTGAAGTATGCGCGAGTTACTCGTAAGATTTTAGCTTATCAAAGAAACTATGGTTAAGAACCAAAATCCTTTACATCATGGCTGCACAGCCAGGGATATCCACATTAAGTCGAAGTGTTCCACACACTTATCCAGTGAGGGAAGCACCGAGTAACCGTTATAGCTTGAAGATTCTCGCACCAAAAGTTATGCATAGAAAACTAGGGTTTTGACTTTTTGACTTCTACACGTAAGAAATTTCCAACGATTCAAATGATTTCTTTTGCACAGATAGCCTTAAAACACTCGAATAACCCAAAAATGTTGACCTTTTCACCCAAAGTGCTTAGAAAAGTTACGAGTAGAAATGACCAATGAACCAAAAACGAGTTCAAAACTGATGTATAACGCGTAAAGCTTCAAACTTTTTCCCAAAACAAGACTCTTTAGCACTCTAAGAACCTCAAACCATAAGAATCTTGAAGATTTAAGTGCAAAAAATGAAGTTTTAAGCGTTTCACTTTTGAATACCGAGAGCTTTACGCGTATACCACAAACCACAAAAAACTTCAACCAAACACTCCTAAACCATTGTTAGGCGATTGATACCAATTGTAGGACCTAAGATATATCAACCTTATCACAAATACCCACTTAACGAACACAAGTATACCACGTTAAACCAACACTTTATGCGTAAATAATAGGAAAGGAAAAGATGAAGAACTTGGTGACTTGAATATGATATTCGTATGTATGTTTAGAGAGATAAAGGAAAGAAGATGAAAACAATAAGATGTTATATTGCTTCAAAGGAAAACACACACACACACACACACTCAAGCACACCCCTCAAATGACCATTTGAGGGGTATTTATATTACAAGTAACTTAAAACCCTAAAAGGCTTTGCTTGGGCTTTTCGTGGGTTGGACATGGATTGGGCTTTGGATACTTAAGCTTCAAACGGCTAGCATAATCATAAAGCCTAGCCATTTAGCTTAGTCCAATCCACGAGCCCGTTGAGTATTCTATCACGATATCTAACACACGTTACAAAGTTCCTAAATGTGAATGACCATCACTTCTAATATAAACTATTAAGGCTAACAGTCCTGATTTCTCTTTATAGGCCTTTGTTAGGTAATTTAGAGGTACTGGGATCAGTAACATGCATAGTCTATATTGAATTTCATAAAGTGAGTTTCCATCTATGTTGAGTGAAGTGTGATCTGGTGTGGTGGTACATGTTTCTAGGAGATTGTGAGGAGTGAAAGATGATCCTACATGGTCCTAGATATGTACTGCTAAGGAGGTAATGGGTGGTACTCACTGCAAGGTGTGTGTTCCCATGGGTGTGAAGCCATTGTAGTAAATGGAAATGTAGCCCTCATGGTATAGCCCTTGTAGTGGAGAGGTTATGGTCCCTAGTGAAGCCACTAATCTATTTTATCATGATTATTGTGGTGGCAGGATGAATGATCATGATGAATAGATAAGGTGGAAATGTAGCTAGATGGTTATTTGGTGCTATAAAGGTGAATTTGGATGCTGCAGTTCCTCTTAAAACTGATGTTAGTTTGTCTGCAGTTGGTTGAGATTGTTTTCAGGATTGTCTTGTTCTTGTTGTGATTTGTATCAGTTCTTCTGATATTGTTTTTGTTGAATTCTATAGAGCTATAGGCATGTCTATAGCTTTTTAGTTGTATGAGTTCTTGTGTCTTAATAATATATATTCACCTTTTGCACCAAAAAAAAACTCTGGGTCTACACATAATTTCATTGATGTAAAGTTGGCACGGAAATTTCAATGCTTGATTAAGGATATTCCATCTCTTAACGTTAGTGTGGCCGGTGGAAGACAATTACAATGCAACCAAATGTGTTCCGATTTCTAGTGGACAATGCAAGGCCACTGGTTCACCACAGTGGTTTTACTTATCCAACTGGAGAGCTATGATATGATCTTGGGTGTACAATGGCTTTCACCTTTGCAAGACATTTTGTGGAACTTCCAAATAATGACCATGCGGTTCCAGGTGGATGGGAAACTATGTGAGCTGAAAGGAATTCAAACCAACAAAGTGTCTCTTTATTCCATGGAGAAGGTAGATTCGCTGCTGCAGAAACATAGCACGGATGGATCTATCCAACTGTATAGTCTACAACTCACCCCCCCCCCCTCACCAAATCCCGTGCACCATTCTGATGTGAATCAAGACCAAGTTCAAGGGGGGGTCACACTCCCATGGCAAGAGCTTGTACGTGATTTTCAAGAGGTGTTCCAACCTCCAAAATCTCTACCACCCGAGAGGCCGTTTGATCATCGGATAATCTTAAAGGATGGCACCGAACCCATTAGTAAACGCCCGTACTGGTACCCTGCCGTTCAAAAAGATATAATCGAAAGAACCACACGGGAGCTACTGGAGGCCGGTATCATATGTAATAGCCAAAGCTCCTTCGCCGCCCCCGTAGTCCTAGTGAAAAAGAAGGACGGTCAATGGCGTATGTGCATGGACTATCGCCGCCTTAACGACTCAACCGTAAAAGACAAGTTCCCAATTCCTTTAATAGAAGAATTATTAGATGAATTGGGAGGAGCAACTTGGTTCTCTAAATTGGATTTGCTTTCCGGGTACCATCAAGTGCGAATGGATCCTGATGACATCCATAAAACAGCCTTTTGAACTCACGAGGGACATTAAGAGTTCCTGGTGATGCCTTTCGGCCTTACGAATGCCCCCGCAACATTTCAAGCTTTGATGAACCATGTGTTTCGGCCACTGTTACGTAAAGGGGTACTTTTGTTTTTCGATGATATCCTTGTTTACAGCCGCGATGTGGAACAACACGAGCAACATTTACGTCGCGTACTCTTGATCATGAAGAAGCATCAGTTGTTTGACAAGGAATCAAAATGTGTAATTGGTGGTCGGGCAGTTGAGTACTTGGGTCACATTATATCTGGGGACGGGATGAGAACGGACCCATCTAAGGTAGAGGCGGTTCAAGAGTGGCCACTCCCAAAAACATTGAAACAATTACGTGGTTTTTTGGGTTTAGCCGGGTACTACCGGCATTTCATACGATCATTTGGGATCATAGCTAAACCATTGACTGATCTTTTAAAGAAATACTCCTTTAAATGGGGAGACGAGGCGCAACGGGCATTTGAAAAGCTCAAGTCGGCCCTCTCGTCGGCTCCGGTCCTAGCACTTCCTGACTTTTCTAAGCAATTTGTAGTCAAGACTGATGCTTCTGCCTATGGGCTCAGCACGGTTTTTAGGCAGTAGCGACACCCGGTTTCTTTTTTTAGCAAGGCCCTCTCACCAAAAAAACAGACTTTGTCTATTTACGAAAAAGAACTTCTTGCAATTCTAATGGCAGTCAAACAATGGCATTACTATCTCATTACCGGGCCGTTCATTATTCATACCGACCAAAACAGCCTTAAACATCTCTTGACACAAAAAGTTACAACACCATTACAACACAAGTGGTTGGCGAAGTTACTGGGGTATGACTATACGATCGAATATAAAAAGGGTCGTGAGAATTTAGTCGCGGATGCGTTGTCACGAGTGCAAGGAGTCACATTGTTCACCATGGCTATTTCTCAAATTGAGCCACTATTATTGGAAAAAGTAATTGCAAGTCAGGAAGGTGATATTCAACTACAAGCAATGAAAGAGCAAATTAAAAGGGGAGTTCAGCCACAAAAAATAACATGGAACAGGAAATGGCTCTCCAGGAAAAATCACATGATCATATGTGGCGATGCATAGTTAAGGACCGAAATTATTAGATTATGCCATGAGCCTCCATTGGGGGTCATTCTGGAGTTAATGAAACAGTTCAACGAATTAAAGGGATGTTCTATTGGAAGGGAATATCGAAGGGTGTTAGAGAACTTGTGAGAAATTGTGACGTATGCATGAGAGTGAAACATGAAAATGTGGCGTCGCCCAGGCTCTTACAACTGTTACCCATACCCGACACCATTTTTGTTGACATATCAATGGATTTCATAGGCGGGTTACCGAAGGACAAGGGAAAAGATACTATATTTGTGGTAGTGGACCGGTTAACCAAATACGGTCACTTCATGGTGCTCGGTCACCCGTACTCGGCTAAGGAGGTTGCCCAGGTCTTCTTCGACAACGTGTATAAGTTACATGGTTGCCCATCTTCTATAATCTCTGATCGCGAACCAATATTTTTAAGTTCATTTTGGAAGGAATTCCTAGCATTGCAAGGGGTAGCAGCCAAACTTTCAACGGCCTACCATCCTCAAACGGATGGCCAAACAGAGGTGGTTAATCGGTGTTTGGAAGGTTATTTGTGGTGTATGGTGATGGAGAGGCCTCATACGTGGGTCAAGTGGGTAGCGCTAGCTGAATGGTGGTACAATACCACCTTCCACTCGTCAATTGGGAAGTCGCCTTTTGAAGCCATATATGGATCTCCCCCACCTTTGCACATCCCTTACATTCCTAAGGACGCGGTAGAAAAGGACGTTGATGAATTCATGCAGGATAGGGAGGCGGCATTGAAGTTGTTGAAGTAGTCTCTTCAAAAGGCTCAAAACTGAATGAAGCAACAAGCCGACAAACACCGAACCGAAAGGGAGTTTGAAGCTGGGTCATGGGTTTACCTCAAGTTACAACCATACAAGCAGAATACTTTAAGAGTGCACAATCACTCCAAGCTAACTCCCAAGTATTTTGGTCCATTCTTGGTAGTTGAAAGGGTTGGTAAGGTCGCTGTTAGCCGTGTTATTTTTATTAGAAGGGATGGTCATTCACATTTAGGAACTTTGTAACGTGTGTTAGATATCGTGCTAAAATAGTCAAAGGGCTCGTGGACTGGGTTAAGCTAAATGGCTAGAAGTTATGTTAAGCTAGCCTTGTATAAGTTATTGTCCAATCCATGTCCAACCCATTTCCACGAGGCCCATGGAAAGCCCATTAGGGCATCTAGTAAGTGTAGTATAAATACACCTCAAATGAGTCATTTGAGGTGTGTTCTTGAGTGTGTTTTGTGTGTGTTTTCTTTGGAGCAATATAACATCTTATTGTTTTCATCTTTCTCATCTTTGTCTCTTTCATATTTACGCATAGTTTGTGTTTGTGTGCTAACGTGTTCTACGCATAAAGTGATATACGTGTTCACCCGGTCTTCCATGTATCGCTGCTTAAACTCGTCCGTGGGCCGCCGGATAAAGTGATACCTATTTCGACCGATGCTCGTTTCTGTCTACAACCCTCAAGGGTACTTGACAGGAAGTTGGTCAAGCGGGGAAATCGAGCTGCTATGAAGATTTTGGTACAATGGAAGGGGCAAACTGCTCAAGAGGCTACTTGGGAATTTTTAGACGAGATGCCCTTTTTGAGGTCAAAAAGCTGTTAAGGAGGGAGTATTGTTACGTGTGTTTTTCTTATTTACACTTCATCTTTTAGCATGTTTCTTGTTTGCATGTTGCAAGGGTCATTGTGGCTTTTATTTATCTTTGAGGTACTCTTTTGTAACTTGGAGTTATTTGGGTTTATGATTACTGCGTGATATGCTTCTGGGATTATTATCCAGAAGTTGGTTTTCCCTATCTCTCAAACTATTCTCTCTATCGCTACTTTTACCCTAATAAAGCATTCAAGAGGTTCTGATCTATAATCGGTTGTGTGTGGGTTTGCTTGGAATTGGATTTGGGTTGCTTGTTTGGGGTTTTATTGAATGAGGAAGAATTGTTGTTCCTAGCTGAGGGAAATGCCAAAACTTATGATGCTGATGTGGATGAACAGCCAATGCAGGGTATGGGTCAGAACAATCCCAATGCATTTCAAGTTGCAGACTGTGATGCGTTTGACTCTGATGTCGATGATGAACCAACTGTCCAGACCATCTTCATGGCTAGCATTTCACCAATGGTCTCTCCAAAGGTCTCTTCACCACAACAGGCCAGTCCCTCCTAGGAATCGATCATATCAGAGGTATTAAAATTATATGATGAGATTGATGGGCAAAAGATTCACGAAAAAGTACAATCAACTGAAATCATTGAATCAAATATTGAAAATATGGGTAATAGCAATGTTTTCCCATATGATCAATATGTGAAACAAGATGAAAGTGAAATTGTACCAAGTGAAGCATCTTCTGCAGTCAATGATGACTATATTTTTGATGAATACACTACATGTGCTCCTGATGATTCCATAACCTCTGAACTAAATGACTATAAAGAACAAGTTGTCATATATGAACAGCGTGCTAAATTTGAACTGACTACCCGTGAGCAGGAGATGAATAACCAAATACGTACAGTTATTAGAAAAAGTAATTTTAGGGAAGAAATGTTAAAACAAGAGTTAAACTCCTTACAAGAAAAGCTCAATAAAATTGTTAAGCAAAAGTAAGAACTTCAAGAAAATATAAAAGTGCTTAAACAGGAATTTACTGCTAAGGAATCAAAACTTTTAAATGACTTTTCCAACCTAAAAACTTTGAAAAACAAACTTGAAAACAAACTGTACATACAAGGGAACACCATTCAGACTGCTCACATGATCACTAAGCATAGAGTCTTAAGCGATAAGCATAGTATTCCACTTGTAGAGGAACCCAATCCTGAGTATGGTAAAATAGCTAGAGCTTCTCATAAGGTAGTCTATGATGGTAATGAGATCCTTAAGCCTAGGAAAACACCATCATGTATAGGAAGCACTGAAGAGGATAGAAAATTAGAAGATGCCTCTAGGGAGAAAATGGCAAAGATGTTAAATGATCCTTGGTTTATAAAGAATAATATAATGCTTAAACCTCATGATTACACTAAAGAAAATTTGATAGCTTTGAATAAGTTTAAACCTCAAACTCAATTAACCCCTGAGCAAGTATTCTGGAAGAAAGATTTGGATAAACAAAAAATTGATAATCTTATTGAGAAGAATCCTCCTTGTAGGAAAATGCCTCCAGCCACTGTGTATCCCCCAAATACACCTATGCATTTAGTGCCCAGAACTCCTTCTACTCAAAGCAAGACCTTAATTAGCCTATATATAGTTTATCAATTATTTGTTGATTTTGAGAAAACATGTAAGAAGAGAATTACACCCACAGGGATTACTGAAGGGGAAAGTGTGACAACTCGTAAATTCCTAGATGCGTCGTAATTGGAGAAACGTCGATTAGAGCGATCGTTTGATTTAATTTGAGATACGAGTCGTATTTTATATCGTTTTTATTGGAAATAATATTCTAAGAACGTTGGCGTAACTCCCGTGTCATGAATCATTCGTTTACTAAGCTAAACGAGCCCCGAACCTAATATAACGAAAGATTTCACATTTAAGTTTCATCTATGGTCCTTTGATAAGTACACAAACGCCCTACACTTTCCATTGTACACCTTGGGTCCCTATCGGACCTATATATACCCACCCCTTCACCCATTATCCCATTTCTTCCACTCTCACTCTCTCTCTACAAAACACACACCTCCCATTTCGTCTCTAAAAAATCCGGCCACCCTATTAGGGTTCTGGCCTATCATTTATTCCGCCAACTTTTTCGCCATCTCAAATAATTACACCACCCATCTCAAATGATAGATCGGGTGAATGTGGTCCGATTATGCAACATTCACCGGAACAACCCCACGCCTCCAATCTTAAAAATAAGATTCGGATTATTAGGGTTTTTGATGGTCAAGGGTCGTGCTTGGTTTGGGTTACGAGTTGTACTCGTGAAAAGACACCACCAAACGAGTTACGAGTTGTACTCGTTTCTCTTCCTTTCTCAATCGGTAAACCAAACGACCCCTTTATTATTTTTGTCATTTCATTTTCTTTTTATATAAAACGTATATTTATATATGTATTTTAATGTGTTGTAAATCGTGGTATAAAACTTGGTATAAAATCATTTTGAATCTGAAAACGTTTGGGAAATGATTGAACGGTAAAGAATGAATTTAACAATGTTTGAGATCAATTCGTGTGGTGAAACGAGACTGAAAAGGGTCGTGTACTTTTGTGCTAAACTCGTTTGGGATAAGGGTTGTTTGACTAGTCGTGTATACGTATGATGTTAACGTGATGTTCAATTTTGTTATCATGTTTTGATGTCACGAGGTTTTCGTGGTACTAAGTGTGAGTCGAGTAAGGGAGATAAACAAATATTTGTGACCATTTTCGTGTGGCAAGAAGATGCATTCAAGTGATATGTTTTATTTGTTGTTGTTTTGAGTCAAGGTAATCCAAATGAGTCGCGGTACTGGGAGTTAACTCATTGGGTCGGGTTGGCTAAGGGTGGTCTCGGGTTTAATGACCCTCGTGGGTACAATTTGGATCTGCGGGCTCGAGCCCAATGGGAGTGTTAGTATGTTTAATATTTTGCCCGGATTGGAATTAAGTGAATGTTTGACTAACATAAATCATTAGTCTTGTGTTTGACCCGTATGATAAACTAGTGTTTACTTGGTTTTGATTCATGAATCGGTTATACGGTACAAATAAAAAGGAGTTACGAGTTATTACTCGAATACAACATGATAAATTGTGAGTTGTAAACGGTTGTTACTATAAGAATACCGAAACGGATAAAAATAACAAATGGTAACGATGAGCTATTTAATATAAGTAACGGACTAAAGATATATCATTATCGAACATATTTGGTCGTTAATTATTTGACTTGAGCGGGTAGCGAGCCAATTTATTATAAAACTGGATAATAATTACTTAGAACTAACTACGTGACTTATAATATACATTATAAAATATAACTACGGTGTATAAAATTTGAATAATGTTGCTATACAAGTTATATTGGTTAGGAATTTTACTTTATTAAACGTTTTGAATTAAACGAGTCTAGATATTTTATCGTCACATATTAACTAAAAACGAGACAATTAGACATATATATTGTCAATAAATATGGTTTATTTAGTTGAAAACCTTCATTAACTACGATAATAACTTATGTTTTATAAATACAAAATATCTTTTACAAACTTGGAAAAGCTATTGATAACAAGTTACATTGTTTAGTGTGTTGTACTTTATTAAACGTCTTGGTTTAAATAAGTTTGGTAAAATTTGTTTTTGCGATAAAGCTAAATATTCCGTTTTCACATCTAAGCTGCTATCGAATTATATAACTAGATATATTGTGGACGGATATGGTATGATCTACTATAAACCTTTATTAAATACAATGGTAACTCGTGTCTTATAACACATGTTAGTCTTTATAAAATGGGGGAATTTCATATATACCCAAGGAAACTTAAAAAATTACATATTTCTCCAAAACACAAGTTTTTAATGCATGATGTACAACGCTATTAAAGCATGCTTTGGGGAAATATGTAATTATTTAAGTTTGAGTGGGGATGTATGTAAATGCCCCTTATAAAATTATTGGAAGTATTATTTTGATAATATAACTTATTGAAGTCGTATTGATTTGGAAACGTTGGAATAAATGAATGTGTCATTTATAGTACACTATTTGCTATACTTTATATGAAGTACTTTCGGGTAAACTTGTGCAATTAAGAATAGCGATTAAGATACCTTTATTAATCAGCGATAAATGGAAACTTGTCTTTTATTAGTAAACTTTTACGTTTGGGGGAAATTATTGGGTAAATTGTCGAAACTTATCAATTAACCTATTTATGTTACATAAATAGATGTCGTCATGTTCTAGTCTTTGACTAGCTTGAGTATTGTCTGTATATCTTGACTTGGTCATGTCTCTTCTTTTTGGCGTAAGCTATGGTCTGTATGTCTCGATTTTGTCGATGTTTGCTCTTCTTTCGCGTGAGTTGTGCATCGCGCCTATGTTTCTTACCACCACACGAAACGTTAAAACTGAACTTTTGAGATAATGATTATAAACTTTTGGGAACGATAATGTACTTTTGAAAGTAACGACATGAATGATCCACGAAAACTACAACACATTACTTTCTATTGATTTCTTTATCATATGAGCCGTATTATAAGAATATCGTATACGCATTAGGTTGCGTCACAACTACTCTATTATACTCGTCGTACATTCTTTTGGATGCCATGGAGATCAACTTAAGATTCCAGTCGTGTCAATAGTGAATAGTGCATTGCTGTGCCGTGATTACCTGTTATCTCCTGCTAGTATTTATTCGCATTCTTTGTGGCAAAGGTGAGTTTCATAGCCCTACTTTTATCTACGTTTTAACTACGTTTTGAACTATTTTGGGGTGAGAATCATGCTGCTGTTTTGGACCGTTAAAACTATTTGGATTTGCTTATATGCTTGACTATTTAGATAGATGTGCGGTAGTTGTTGCCTTAGTCTAGGTTTAACCGTGCCTAACTAAGAATAGACTTCTACCTCGACCTAGTCTGGGGTTGGCAATTATTCTAGATTTTGCCACGACAGGTCTTGGACTAGAGTCATTTGGGCCCAGTAGTCCCTGGATGCGGGACATGTGTTATGATTGGTGATCCGGGTAGGATCGGTGTGCAAACGGTATTTATCTATCTTATGTCTTGCATAGCAAATCAACTCTTACAGATCCACTATGATTTTGTTGAACTTAAATCTATGAACTCACCAGCGTAGTCGACCTTTTAGCATGATTTCTTAGGAATTTGAGAGATGTTTGGAATACGTGATCGGTGGAAGCTTGGCAAAAAGGCGGGGTGCAAGGATCATTTCTGACTCTGATAAACTTTGGGGACCTATTTTATTAAATCATGTTTTGGGCCTAATAATTATACTTTTGGATTAAATGTTTTGAATACTTAAATTTGGGATTGGTTTTGAATGTTAAATGACTATCTTTTGCTATACTTGTGTGCGATACCAATCCAATAGTGACGCCCCGAAAACTGGATTAAGTCTTCCGCTGTACCGAGATTTTGGGGAGTTACAGAAAGGGGTTTTGAGCAAACTAAAGAGTGTTATTTAACTGAGGTCAAGCATTTCTTTAAACTACTTAAAGAACAATTTGAGAGTCTTCAAAAGAGCATAGATACGGAGATTAAATAAATGAAAAAGGTGTTCAATGAAATGGAAATTGAGGTCAAAGATTATGAACGTGAACTTAAAAGTAATGAAATTGAGAGAAAAAATCTGCATATCTTAAACGATAACTTGATTTCTAATGTGATTTGATTTCTTGCCCACACGTAATGTGATTTCTTGCTCAAATACATCAATGAGAGCACGGCCCGTTCTCAGGAATCCTCGTCCAACAATGAGAGGAACCCCATGATCGGCATCGAAGTCAACAACCACAAAGTCAGCTGGAAAATGGAACTTTCCTACTTTCACGAATACGTCCTCGGCAATGCCAAGTGGACGCGATATTGAATGATCTGCAAGCTCGAGAGTCATGCATGTAGGAGTAAGGTCCGGAAGAGAAAGTTTCTTCCATACTGAATGAGGCATCCGGTTAATGCTTGCACCAAGATCGGCTAAGGCAAAGCATTCAACCATCCCTGGAAATACACAAAGTAAGAGAAATTTTCAGATCTCCAAGCTTCTCGGAAGCTTCTTTAACGTAATTGGCGGTTCTCGTTCAAAGGAGTTTTAGCCATTTCAAACATCTTTTCCTTGTTGCTTAACATGTGTTTGAGAGTTGATGCAAACTTGGGCATCAGCATGATAGCATCCGCAAAGCTTATGTCAAAATGTAGTTCTTGGAAAATTTGAAAAAATGTGTCCATTTGATGACTGGCTTTTTCGCGGAGCTTTTGCTCATTCAAACGTAATGGGTAAGGAATAGAAGATTTGGATTTGGGGTTTTCAACCGATATGTCTTGTGAATCAAAAACAACTCCTGGCTTAGACTTGGGTTTCAGGACAACTTGAGGTTGGACATCGTTGGTACCTCCGTTATTAGTAGGAAGTTCCTTGTCCTTTGTCGCCTCAGGTTCACTTTCCACTACCTTCGGGAGAGAAGAAGAAGAGGTAGTAGGAATAGCGGGTCCATCATATGAAGCACCACTTCTGGTTGTGATTGCCTTTGCATCGCCCTCTGGGTTAACGATCGTGTTGCTCGGAAGTTTTCGAGCCGAGGGTTGATCATTTAAAGACTTCTTTAGATCGGCGATCGGACGACCAACAACCTGTTCATTTCATCTTGGGATTTCATGAATTGTTTCAATAACTCATGAGATGATGGTCCAGTTGGAACAATGGCTTGAGTTTGATTAGGAAAATTCCGGCCTTTATTATTCGATTAGGGCCTTGATTTTGAAAATTTCCTTGATTAGGATTCATATTCCCATGAAATTGATTCCCTCGATTGAAATTGTTTTGATTAAGGTTTCCTTGATGTTGGAAACCTTGATTTGGTCCGGGATAGAAATTACCTTGGTTTTGATAACCTTGGTTAATTCTAGGTTGGTTCGATTCGGTTTTGTATGTTAGGATTCTGGTTAAAACCGGGTGGTCCTTGATAAATATTAGCACGGTAGTTTGGTTCATTTTGAGGACGGTATTGATTACCTCCTCGATGTGAAGTACCGGCTATAGCATTGGCTTCAAACGGACTACCATCGGTGGCAGGACAGTTGTAGTATGCATGAGGGCCACCACAAGTAACACAGACCTCGACTTTCTTCACTTCACCATGTGATGGTGTCTGTGTGAAAGTGACTTTCTTTTGGTAAGCAAGAACCAAAGCTCGAATAATATCCGTGAGTTTGTCAATCTTAGCATCGGTGCTAGATGTACTCACGGGAGTTGAAGTAGAAGGTCCCATTAGCTGAGACTGATATGTCTTTGTTCGGAAAGGGCGGACCCGGGACTTGTTTTCAATGATTTGCAAGGCTTCTTTTTTGGTCTTGCTCAGGAAATTACCTCCCGCGGAAGCATTTAAAGAGTCTTGGTTAGTTTGGTTCGGACCATTGTAGAAAGTATCCATTTGCATTAACTCGGTAAAACCATGATGTGGACACTTCCGGAGCAACTCTTTGTAACGACCCATGCCTCACCGAATGATTCATCAAATCTTTGAGAAAATTTCATTATCTCATTCTTAAGACTTGTAGTTCGGGATGGAGGATAGAATTCGTTAACAAACTTAGTAACTAAATCCTCCCATGTCTCAATGGAACGAGGGGGTTGTTTCTCAAGCCAATTCCGGGCTTGTCCTCTAGAGAGAATGGGAACAGAAGAAGCTTTATTGCTTCATGTGGGACATTCTTGTATTTGATGGTAGATGCAATCTTGTTGAACCATCGAATATGTGCATGAGGATCATCCCGCTCAAAACCATAAAATTGGCTTTGGGTTACAAGATTAAGCAACCCAGTTTTGAGCTCGAAGGTATCCGCCACGATGGCTGGGACAATAATGGCATCTCCGTAACCCTCGATGGGTGCTTGGAGAAGCTCTTTCATCGGTTTGTCTTACGCCATTACGGCGGGGTGGTGGTACTAAACGTTCCTCGGCCACGGTGAAGGAGCGAACGTCCTCTACGCCTACGTGGAATCTTTGCAAGCTCGAAAGTGGACGGTGGAGCTGGAAGAACGAGCGCATGCACTAAGTTTAAAATCGGATTTCAAAACAAATGCGAGGCAAAACGACAAGTGAACTTAAACCAATAATCACAAATGAAATGGCTTCTTTGAAAAGGTACACCAAATCACAAGGACACAAAGGCAAGTTTTGATCTTTAAGATTGGGAACTAATTAATGTTCACACCCCGGTTGGTAGGTGTTCGCCTTGGTTTCGCGGTGGTTGATTTTTATGTATTTATTAAGTACCACTAAAAAGACGTAGGTATGGATTTGTGCTAAGGGTTTAAATACTTTGGATAATATTTTTGGTATCGTCTCGTTTAACCAAATCGTACCTCTTTAAGAATCACCTTAAAGAAAATACAAGATAGAAAACGTTACGAATGTTTTGTTGTATTATATTTTGTTTTTGTTAACACTTTAGGAAAAGTGTTAATGAACTTTTTGATAACTTTACAAAAACTGTTTACAAAAGGTGGTATATATGCAAAGTGCGGAAATGTTTAAAACACACTAAAGCCTCCCCGCGTGGCCAAAATTTGATCAGTCCGAATCAAGTTTATCACACTAGTCAACCACTTGTGAATGGTCAACCGTAATAAAATTAAAACAGTCTAAAACCAATGCAATTTCCTTTGGAATATAGTGGATTCAGTCGTTAAGTCCCACGGAGGATTAATGGTGTTTAAAACGTTCAGATTGAATGGGAAAAGGTGATGATTTGGAATAATTATACCTAAAGAAAAAGTTTGTAAATTACAAGTGCTTAAATGCAAATTAAAGAAAATTAAAAAGCTAATTTCTATTAAATAAACGCTATCACTATTTTTAAAATGATGTTTTTGTGATTTTTCTTTTATTTATTTGACTTAAAACTAATTTTACTTTTAAATCTATTTTAAAAATAGGAAACAAAATCTCATAAGAAAAATTAAGCTTAAGGCAAATTATACTAAAAACGCGAAACAGGAATTCTAAAAATGAGCTACGAAAGTGAAATATCTAAAAAATTAATCTTACAAGTGTATTACTATTTTTCCTAAGTTCTATTTAAGAAAATAAAATTTTAAAAATTAAAATTATATTTTTCTAATAATTATTTTATTTATTATGAATTCATTACTATTTTAAACTAATTAAATGATTAAAAATATTAAAACTATTCAGAAAATTCTGAAACTTTTTTTCTAAAATACTTTATAACAATACAAAGCTAAGAAAAATATAAAAGGTGTGAAAGCTTGTTTTAATAAGTCGTAAATAAGCTAATGAACTTCGTATAAGCTAAATAGACAAAAAAGGGTTAAGTATTAAATTATGCAAAGTATAACCTGTCAAAGACCCAAGGGCAACTGGTAGCGTGTGTGTGTGGTGAGTTGGGTGGCGGGGTTGAATCCCAATGGACTTTTATTTTTATTTTCTTTTTGGATTTTTCTTTTTGAAACTAATTAAGCACAATGAAATAAGCAAATTTCAAAACTAGAACTTTTTATAAAAACCACTAATAAGCTCGAATAAGCTTATGACTACTTAACGATTAGCAAGAAATGGAAAAAGCACAAGGATAAGCCAAATGGCTTATAAGCTAATCAATAAGCAAAAGGTGAACTGAAAATAAGCTAGACAAATGGTAATAAGCTAAAACGACAACTGAATAAGCACAATACCTAAGAAATAAGCACTGAACAAAATCCAAATAAGCACAAGCTTAAGCAAGGGCTTTTTGGGGTTTCTAGGCACTTTCTAGCTTAAATTTAAGCACTATAATAAGCTAAGAAATGAAAAAGAACACTGGAATTAACAAGTTAACCAACTAAGCTTTCCAAAAAGCTAAAGCTCTCACTATGGGGTCCACTAATAAGCTCTGTGTGTGCTTGAGAAAAAGCTTGTAAACACTCAGTATATATTGAACATTCAGTATACACTGATGGAATGGGACAACTTAAAAGCTGGTTGCAGCCCTATCAAATAAGCTATAAAGTGAAAAAATAAGATTGGATCTTTAAGACAGCTAGGTTAGCTTTCCAAAGAACCAAGATTCACAAGCTAAGGCTAACTAATGAGCTCTTGATGAGCTTGTGAAATAGGCTAGCTTAACTGTGCACAGGGGAGGTTTTTGAAAAAGGGTCTAAAGTAAGCTAAGAAATAAGCAGTTTAATAAGCTAACTAGGAATTATAAAAAATACCATGATAAAGATGAGCAGTTGAATATTAATATCCCAAAAGCTCAAATCTTGAAACTTACTATTAAGTCCTATAGAAAATAATCTAGTTTATTCAAAAACTGCAAAACTGAAATTTTGACTTTTTAAGTTATACTAAAAAGTTGACTAAAATGAACTTTGGATTGATTCTACTTATTGATTATGATGTTATAAGGGTGATTAAGACTGGATTGATTAATAATAACAACTTATGAACATGAAAACATGATTATGGAACATGAAAATCAAACAGTTAATTAACAAGATGTGATCAAAAGTTATTTTGACTTTTTATCAAATGAGCTTGGATTTTATGTTTACACTGAGCTATTATGACCTAATGTGATATGAAACAACAATAAGCAACAACACAAATAGCCTTTAACACAGATAATACAAAATATCCAAACAACTCTTTAACAAACTGTTTTGAATTTTTTTCAAAGCTTAACAGTGATTTAGGCCATGAAACTGATTCATAACTTTATATTATCACTTAATGAGACTGTAGAAGCATTAAACAACAATAATAACAACATATAACTCAAGATTAACAATTATGCTATTATGATATTAAACTAAGATCTTTAATAACTACAAATTTTAAAGAACAAGCTAACTGTTTTAATGTTTAATTCTACTTAACTACAACTCAGAAACATAAACATACAAACATTTAAGCTTTAAGCTACTTGTATATTGAAATGCAAAAAATGCTTAAAAAGGCTTACAAATTCACTTCAGCTGAAAACCAAGAACAAGGACCAAGGATCAACCCTATTAGCTTACCACTAAGCTTCTAAACCCAAGGCCATCCAATATTTACCTGCTCAACATGGATCTTCATTTCTATTAGATTTTTCATTTTCCAACTATTTTTTTAGTATTTTTTTGTATTTTTGATTTTTACTTCTAAACTGAGTTTTATGGTTTCTAAAAGCTTAGAAAAGCTTTAATAGGAGCTTATGTGAGCTTATGAGTCCAAAGCAACATCTAATAACAACTTTAAGCTAACATGAAAATTTTGACATGAAAATTGCATAAACTGAAATGAAACTTGAAACTTGAAATTGCTTATTGAAAAAGGTTCACAATACACTAAGATTGATAAAACAGTACTTGAAAGCTTGATATTACACTGGAATTTGAAAATTAACTAAAAACGACATATATTAACTAAAATTCTTCTAGATAGTTACTCCTCTGCTTCTCCTTCTTTCTTTATAGACTTTAGAGACTCCCACATGCTTCGATCATTTCCCACTTGCAATCTTGGCCATTGATTTCTCTCGAATTCATCCTAGCCTTTAAAACTGCTTTTGGCCAAAAAGTCTTAAAGCAAGACTAGTGGATTTTGAGGCAATTAAAGAATTGTGGAAGCTGTGGAGGTGTAGGGACAATTTAGATAGTAGGTATGGGGGGGTTGAGGTGTAAAGAAAACCGAGAGTTTTGAGTGTAACAAAGAACTGCTATGGTGGGAAGCATTAAATGCTAGGTGGCCGGTATCTGGTGGAAGGGATGAGAGGGAGAGTAGGTAGTGAGGTGGAAAGGTGGTGAGGTGGTGGTGAAACCACCGGTTTTGGAGTTGCGTGAAAGGGTGAGGAGGATGAAATGATGGCGGTTTTATATTTTAAAACGGGTTGGGCTCGGGCTTGGTGTTGGGTTGGGTAAATAATATAAAGGGGTCCGGTTTGGTTTGTAGCTTATAATATCACAAGGACCATTTTTGTATTTTCTGAAAATGAAGGGCCTGATTTGAACTTTCCCCAAACATCACACAAGGACTAAACCTGCAATTAATGGTTAGAACAAGGACCAATATTGCACAAAATTCCATTTTTATAAATCCAAGGACCAAAACTGCCAACTTTGTAACTCCGGGACCAAACTTGAAATTTTCTCAAAACTTATCATATAAGGACCAAATATGCCACATTTGAATAGTACAAGGGTGTAGTTTGAATAATTTCCATTTTTAAACACCCAGGGACTGATTTTGACACTTTTGAAACTTGAGGGACTAAAACTGCCAATTATACAAACTTGATACGTTTTTCACCTGATTTTGATATTTTTGCATTTAAAACACATAAAACACTTATTTGTGATATTTTTATCATTTTGATGCATTTCTGAGTGTTTTCAGATGTTTTTGGCATTCTAAACGGTACAAAAATGATGAGTGTTTAGACACTCATCAGTGTTCTACACTGTTACGAATTATTCTATTACTGCTTCTCAATTTCATGAATTATCTATGGCCTTGAAAGTTTCACATGATCGTGTTATTAAGCTTGAGTCTACAAATTCAAAATTGTATGAGAAAATAGAACAAGATGATCATGATAAGTTGGTCAAACATTTTTCTAAATTGGAAGTTGAACATCTTGCTTTGCAATTAAAATGTCAACATCTAAAAGAAAATGTTAAAACCTCAAAAGTCAAGACATCCTCGGATGCTCCTGAGTTTGATACAGTTTTTGAAATTAGCAAACGTGATGAATAAATTCGAGCTCATTGTAACACGATCAAAATATTAAAAACCCAAATCTCACAATTAAAGAGTGAAAAGAATGATGTGACTTGCTCCCAAATGCCTCCTCCTTTAGATTCTCAGAATTTTCATCTTCAAAACATCATTAATGCATTACAACATGAAAATGAATGTTTTTCTAGCAGAAAATGAAAAGGTTAAATTGCATTTCAAATAGTTATATGAATCAATTAAAGTCACTCATGAAAAGAACAACGAAAAGGTAACTTCTTTGCAAAATGAAATTGAGAATCTGAAGAGTCAGGTAAAAGGGAAAATGCCAATCACCAATTGTGAGACCACTGCACCAAAGGTGCCTACTTGTGCTAAATATGCTATGACTGTGAAGTACATTCCACCTCATCTTAGGAATAATGAACTTGCACTTCAAACATATTTTTCGTATCTTAAGGATAGTCTAGAATGTTTCCGTGAGATTGTTGAAGAGGATAAGATAGAGAAGCCATTTGATAGTTCGATTAAGTATGCATGCTTATATGCCAAACGATCTCAGAAGCTGTTAGAATGCCTAATAACTATATGTCCTAAATTTGGTACTAAGAAAGATAGAGTAGTTATGCCTTGATCTATGCCCAAAGTCAAGCAAGTGTCCTTTGATGTGCCTCCTAGTACTTCAGATCCCAAAGACTTCTAGACCAGGAATGTAGAAAGTAGTGAAACCAACTAATGTTCCCATCATTCCCTTTACAGGAGTAATCAGTGACAATAAAGCAAGAAGATCAAAGCCTTCAGGCAATACAAAGCAAGATAGGACCTCGCAAGCTAAGAGTGATCAAGGGAAGGAAGTAGAAGACCATCCTAGGAACAATAAGTTTGAGTTTAATAAGACGAATCGTTTTGATTCTAGTATTAGCTATAAGCGTACTGTAATTAATTCGAATTCTGCTACGATTTGCAAAAGATGTAATGAATGTTTGGTT